>OX461808.1:111993511-112372951 GCA_949802685.1 Dicyrtomina minuta
GTATTTTATTTTGGCGTCGAAGATGAGACGTCGGGATGTCTACATATAAAACAAGGTTAAAAGTTTCATATTTCAAAAATCTTTAGTTTCACATTGAAAAACTTTTTTCCAGTTTTCTCTTCGACAGTAGTTAGATATTACCTTTTAGTTACTGTAAAAAAATTAAATGTATACCTATATGTCCAGGCAAAGCCTAAGAATTTACCGCTGGATGTGCAGTCCAACCCTTAAATGATTATTTCAGAATATACAGCATTACCCCCTGCAATCCACAAATCTCTTGAACTCTCACGCTTCATCAGTTATTGCTGAAAAAGTCTTAGTAACTATTTACGCGGCGTTTGCCTCAAAAAGTCGCATATTTAACGTAAACTTGTGTATTTCATTCCAACTGGAATTAAAACTTATATTCTTAAAAAAAGTAACGCGTTCTACATTTTGGTTCATTTTAGTTTAACTAAAGTCTTTGTTTTTCGAGCGCCTAAATTTAAACTTTATTATACGTAGTGCCAACTATTTTGAAAGGTGCATTTCTCAAACAATTAGTAGAAAGCAGAAAGTATCTCCCTTTGTTATTTTTTAAAACCATCTAAAAAAGAAATTATTATTTTCAAAATCTATCAGCATGTCACCTAGATAGTGTTTCTAAATGATTGACTTGTACTCTCCATAAAGTACGAAATACATTTTACATAAATGTTTTTGAAATCGTTTAGAACATTTTATTGAAAGAACAGATATATTTTAGATTTGCTAAAGTCTTATGATTAATATCTACAATCTACAATACAATTCAGATTACAACTGGAAAGGTCTTACCGATTTAAACGGAAATTTTAAATATTTCACTGCATTGCACTTAATGTTAGATACCCTTTATTTTCTTACAGCATATTCATTGGATTTCACCTTTCATTAATTGCAGTAACAAACCACAATTACTATTTACACGGCGTTAAACTATAACAGTGAAACTCAAATCTTGTTATTTTTCAAAACCCCTAAAACAAGAAATTACTAATTTCAAAATCTACCCTTCATTACAGAGTACACAAATAATACTTCATAAAATTTTCAAATTTCAGTTTTGTCTACATTCCTCCCTTAAAATTAAGAACTGATCCCATCCTTTGATTTCTTTAAGCCTAATAAAAATCCCTTTTAATAGAAAATATATTGCACACACTGTATTTCTAAAATTGAATGCAATCAGTCACCAATTGATACTTGTCTAATTATTTGTCTAAATCAAATTTGGACATTTCATGTACACGCTATGTATTCTGCCCATTTTATTAGTGTGAAGGACGAAGACGGTATGCAATAATAATAATTTAATATTTATTTGTACTGTGACTGTAATACTGGGAATAGTATAGCTCACTTTCGACTTACAGTAGGTATGTACCTAATGTAGAACGACTATTGGGCCTAGGTACATCACATTTCACATGTTTTTATACGATATATATTACGTGCATGCTGCGAACGGCTGCTGTCCTGTCGTTTCAGAAAAATAAGATGGCATCGGTTTGTGTGTTATTCTATTGTGCTCGTTTGTCCGGTTGAGCACGACCAGAGGACCAGGACCAGACCATCATCACTATATCACCATCCCCATTACCATTACCATCATTACCATGCATTTGCTACACAGTCAGTCAGCGTCGGACCAAAAGGGAAGGATAATAATATAATACAAACGAAAACGAAAACGAAGAACGACAACGAGGAACGAAAGGAAAGGCGAAGGTGCGACGGGACGTATCAAATGGAAATAGATAGAAATGCATAATTTAATGATGTACAATAAGAGAGTGTAGGCTGTCACTGTGACTATATAGCATGTGAATGTGAGTATATAGCTTATGGATTTACTACACTACATGGAGTAATAAGGCACTTACCAATATGATAGCATTGAAGTGGGGAAGACTCGTCACGACCAGAGCCTATTATTCATTAATTACACAATTACCAAAGACTTTCTTTGATGCTGTCTTGTCTATTTTCAAAATTCAATTCAAAGTCCAAGCCCATTGCATTGCAGGCAGTGCAGTGCCGTTTCGTTCCTTCCTTCGTATTGTTGGTTCTCTGCGTTGCTCTTGGCTCCTGGATTGTAATCCTCTGTGTATTCTGTTTATTCTCTCGTCTCTAATGATGTTCATCGTTTGCTGCTTCTCTTTGGACGTCGATGTCGGTTTCGATGTTGGAGGAGTCGGCGTCGGCTTCGGCTTCGGTTTGGGATGTGATCGTAGTCAGTCGTATTTTGTATTATGTTGGACGAAAAGAATTATTGCCTTGACTTTAGCATGTGGAGTCTACCTACCTATATAATTACATGGGACATAAAGTCAATAGTAGATACAGATTTGTATTTATTTGTGACTGGTGCTGGTACTGGTGCTTGTCTTCTATTTCTATGATTTCTGTGTGTAGTTTGGTAATGAAATAATACTGTGCATATGGGGAACATATAACGTTAGTGAAAATCAAAATAAGCCAAATCCAAGAATTAACATGAGCTATGTCAAAAATAAATTAAATGAGATAAACTGTAATGCGTAAAATACTAATTACAAGTTTTTTGAAGGATTTTTATATTATGTATGTTTTTGAAAAGTGCAAAATGTTTTATTTGCATGTATTTGGAAATTACAAAATGTTTTATTTGTATGTTCTTGAAAAGTGTAAAATGTTTTATTTGTATGTTTTTGAAAAGTGCAAAATGTTTTATTTGTATGATTTTAAAAAGTGCAAAATGTTTTATTTGCATATTTTTGAAAAGTACAAAATGTTCTACTTGGGTGGTTTTTGGAAAAGTGAAAAATTGTCTAATTTTGTGTTTTTGAAAAGTGCAAAATGTTCTACTAAAGTGTTTTGAAAATTACAAAATGTTCTATTCAGGTGTTTTAGAAAGTGCAAAACGTTCTATTTGCATATTCTTGAAAAGTGTAAAGCATTTTGTTTGCATGTTTGAAAGGTAAAATGTGTTGTACTGTGACAAAAGTGTAAAAAGTCCTTTTGAATTTTTTAAAATAGTCAAATACAGATTATAAATGTTCAAAAAGGTTTAAAAATGTAAGTTAGCTCTTTTAAAAAACTTATTTGAAAACATGGGGTTTTCAATCTCCAAAAATGTACTTAAAAAACAGAATTTAGTTTTTCAAAACTGTGTAATATATAGATTTGAATCTACATATAAAAAGTGTAAAAACTATATTAAATACATTTCTAAAAAGTTTCAAACGAGCTTTGAATTTTAAAAAGGTGGAAAAACGAGTTTTGGATTTTAAAATGGTGTAAATACGGTTAATTATTGCAAAAAAAGTTACTTGTAACGTTTGACGCCGTTTTGATATTTTTTTTTAATAGTTCTAACACTTGTTAATGCAACGAATATATTTGAACGAATGGTACTGGACGCAAATCAGTATAATGTACTCCTTTGGAAAATTAATTACATTGCTTAAGCAGCTTTATTAAATCCTAATTTCAAATTTTCTAAAAAAATGAACGACTGGCTGGTTTGAACCCTTCATCCAACATATACATTATTAAATAAGCCTACACGTAAGCAACACAAAAAAAATCCAAATACAACTACGATTCTATAACATATAATTACTACTACAACTACTTGCTACTTGCTGGCACTATATTTACTTTTTTAATTTCAATTTCAATGCGAAGAATGAGAATCTTAATAATGTAAGTAGCATGGATGGATGGAGGGAGTATGTGGAGGAGACATGTAAATTCCGAGTTTGATTGTGAATGGGAAAGACATTCTCTCTGTTTGTATTTCTATTTGTAATTCGTATAGTCCTATTCAATTTGAATGTGAAATACCTGCCTACTTATTTGTGTGCCGGTGCTACTGTTCGCACTGTGGAAGCTTCCGTTCCCGTCCTGTGTACCTTCATTGTACACTTACAGACAGAGTTTGAAGTTGACTGGTTGGTTTTGGTATTCGTCGAGTGAGTGGATGAGTACAGTGTGGCAAAGGCTGTATATTATTAAACGTATTTTTTGTTACACGGCCTTTTCACGTCTTTTCTGCCTTCGAATTCGTATTGTATTTAAAGCTAAATTTGGATTATTTATATTGAGATGAATAATAAAATACACAGGGATATTTCATTGGGTTGAATTTTGTTCGCCGTTTTGAATTAGAATGTACTTAGCTGCACCACCTAATTAGATACTGTATTTATAGAGCTAGATTCTGACGAGGGAAATTCAAGTTAAAGTTTTTACAAAAACGTTTATCTATAATTTAGGGCTTTAGGTCGTAGGTTATATGCACTGCTCAAGCTACGTATTACGTCATTGCTAAATTACCACTACGGTTAATCTAGCTACATAATCGCAAAATTGCATAATTTATCGCCTGTAAAGAATCAAAATGAGCCATACCCAGTTTTAGCTAAAAACAAAATGAACAATTTACAAACAAAAAAGTCATGATCCTGAAATCATGTAAATAGAACATTTTAGACGTTTAAAAAACATACAAATAGACCGTTTTACACGTTTTAAAAACTTGCATCTAGAAAATTTTACACGTTTCAAAAACTTGGAAATACTTGGAAAACATACATATATAACATGTTTAACACTTTAAAAACTCGTAATTAACATTTGACGCATCAATCTCATTTAATATGTTTTTAATAACATCATTTTAGATTCAATAGTTTCATTTCACATTGTGTAAGCGACAGCGTCAACATTATCTAATAACTAATTGGCGCTAAACTTCACCATTTAACATTAATAAATTCTATTATTTCCTTTTAGAATGCTTTACCCGCGGCACGGCGAAGTTACAGAATAGCGGGAGAAAAAACATTCAAAAAATGTATTTATTATTAAATTAAATTAAACTTAAAAGGATTCTCCGCAATATAAATGTACTTCTGTCACCCCTTCAAGTCAATTCGAGTTTCATCCGTACACCCCACAAGTGCATTACTCTAATAAATTTCAAATTTAATTTAGAAAAATAAATTGTATAAAGCACACGAGCCACACAATGGCCAAAGTTATTCTGAGCTAAAAGTACAAATTCGAATGAATAGTGTAGATTTGAGATTTGTGTGGAAATCTCTTGAGAACAAAATTTCAATTACTTGATTGCTCCAGAAGTGCTATGCGCGGTTGCTATGATATGATGTAGGGACTTTGAGTCTCGCTGCTACTGTTTTACTGTTATCCCAATCCAAATCCGTCCAACGTCCTATGTACAGTCTACAGTCACTAAGTCTGTCGTGTTCCCACGTCCCACGTAGACGTCCAAAAGTCGACGTCGACTTCCCAAAAATTCCATCAGCTCCCTTGTCCTTGTGTAACATGGGACACCACACATGCAAACAAACAAACAATCAAACAAATCGTCTTTAAAAGAAAAAAGATAAACCTAAAAAGAAGTTCTCCCTACCTATCTGCCTATAGCTACAGCGTACTTTTATACTATACTACTGATATAATATACATCCATGCATAATAGTTATGCAACCACTTCTATTAGTACCTTCATTCTACCGTCTACCGAACTATATAAAAAATGTGTAAAAACAAGCAGGCGCGGATTTAGGGGGTTAGCAGTGGGCACGAGCACGAGGGTAGTTGCCCATAATACCCAAAAATGACTTTTTTAACATACGCTAGCATAGGGAGAATTTAAACATAAATGACCGACTTTTACATTGTGAGTTAGAAGTCAAAATGATCCATTTTTAGTTACAAACAAATATCACTATCTATAAAAATATTGAAATATCATCAACTTGAAAGTGTGTAAAATAGAGTATTTTACACTTTTAAAAATCATGTAAATAGGATATTTTGCATTTTTTAAAAGAAACATGCAAGTTGAATATTTTTCTATTTTCAAAAACACGTAAATAAAATATTTTTAACTTTTAAAAAAACACGTAAATAGAACATTTTCCTGTCAATCTTATTTCGCATTTCTTTTATATGGCTCATTTTAATTCTACTGCTTAAATTGGATTTGGACCATTTTAATTCATCACTCACGACGATATGTAATAGCCCACCCCCAAAATTTAAAACACAAAATAAAAAAATCCCCATAAAAACTTGTCTCGATCCGCCTCTGAAAACATAGGCTGATGCACTACAATAAAATTCTGATATGTAGCTTAATCATTTTGTTTTATTTGTAGGTATATACTAGTGCATATATCTGTTTCGCTCTTGTCTGTTGTTTTGCTGGTGCTGGTGCTGGTACTGGTGCTGGTGATGATTCAACGTATAGTTACTACAGTTGGACTTGTAGGGTGACGGGATTCATCCATTTCCATTTCTATTCTTACACACGTAAAAGATATTTCTCGTTGTTTTGTGGGCTCAACCTTCGTTTTGTTTCGTTATCGTTCTGCATGTGAATCTCTGGCATTTCTTTTTCGTCCCCATCAACTCATCGTCTTTCGTCTTTCGTATAGTTCCTACTTGTTGTATTCGTCGTCGTCCCAAAGGTGAAAAAAAAAGTTGCAGTTGCAATGTCAGCCACACAACTGACTACTAAAGAACCAAAGGTATGTTGTACAGCCAACAGTGTAATAATAATAATGCTGTGTGTGGATGGCGTCGGTTTTAGGAATTGGACTTGGCTCTGTGGCTGAACAAGTGTGAGGGTGTGAGGTAAAATTGAGTGTATTTTAATCCAAGGAAAGTGGTATTGTATAATAAAGGAAAGGAAATAATTGTCATGCTCCCCCACTGACTCCCAGTCCCAGTACAAGAGAATTGAACAGGCAGACAAACTAAAGAGAACTAGAATTTCGTTCGTGGCCGTTCCCATTGAGCGTAATACCTATTTACCTGGCCAAGTAGGTATGTAGTTACTACAGTACAGGGCACACACATAATTTGTATTGTTTGTCTGTGTGTGTTGTTTCGTTGTACGACGTTGTTTTTAATACGAGCCAGAGAAGCTAAAAGGTTTCACGTAACCAATCGTTGGATCCACGAAGGATTCCTTGAATAAATAGCCTCCAGTTTCCTCATGGCACTCCAATTAATTAAAATTAGATCTGCTCGTTTGGGGTGTATTTAAACGATTTTCTCTCTCTCTCTCCCATCCTTATCTTCCCAAACATTTTAACATTTATTCCTTACTCTTCCCTCCGTCGTCCTCGTCTCCGTCCGCATTTTACAAGCGAGGCGATGCGAGCTTAGGCTTAAGCATGTACGTACATAGCGTAGACTGTATAGCGTAGCATCAACATAGTTCATTCAGCTTGTCTCAGCCATTGTCTTAAGCAATCTTACTTCTTACTTAGTACGTTGAGCTCGTTTAGCTTTACTTTTGGTCTCAAGTTTAAAGTGGCTGTGTATGTATCGTGTGTAGGAGACAGTGTAAATATACAAATTTCATTTCTTATCTTCCCTTTTAATTTTAGCTCTTACACTTTTGGATTAACGCGGGTTTACATTTTACACAAACCATTTACAATTCTGTGTGACTTTCCTTCTTCCGTCACCGTGCGTGGCTTTGGTTGGTTTTGGTTAAAAGCACGGAAATGTCTCGCGGTTTTTTGGAGTATGTACTTCATTGGCAGCTGATATTTAAAAGATATGTTTCTGGGTGTTTTACACTATATGTGTTGTACTTTTGCACATAGCTCATTTCGAAATTACAATGTTAAAGACAGAGAAATTTAAAGCTGTAAATGAATATTTTTTAAAGCTGTTGCAAACCTGGAAAACTTGCTGTAGATATTACGTTTTGCACAGTAAAACTATATGCCTACCTTTACTACACTTTAAAATTTCTAAAAAGTATAATATACGATTTTACCTATACCTATACAATGTTCATATATAAGCATATATAAGGAGCTGGACCTGGACGTTTGAGTTTGCATTTTCCATTAAAATTTTGTCTAACCCATCCTGTTTCGCAATCTGTATTTATTTATTTAAATTTTCAGCTCTATTACAGGAAATCAGATAGGGGTATTCGTAATCGGAATCCTAATCCTAAAATCGTCATTCAGAATTCGTAATTCTTCCTTAAAATTTCTAATTCCGTCAACACTCTCAGCGACAAAGTTGTATTTAGCCTTTTGCTTTTCCATGCTTCCTGCTTAATGCACCAGCACCGGCGACCGGCACAGTACAGTGCATATACAGTTTTTGGCGTATGCAATATTCCAGAATTAAAGAAGTTTATTCCTCGACGTTCCTTTGTATGTCTAAAATTTCTTTGATTTCAGTTTTCGGTAGAGAGCCCATTTATAATGTAATTCATAATAACCGGGAGCCGGGACCGGAACCAGGGAGCGTAAACATGGAAAATTGTAGAACATTAAAACATAAGCTCTCTGTATTTTGTATTCCTTTTATCTTTTTGAATTTTGCGTTTAAATAATTTCCCGATTTGAAGCTGAGATTTCTCTCTTGGACTTTTGCAATACACTCCACACGAATATCACGACATGATCTAAAAGCGTAAAATACACACGTATTATTTATATCTAAATTTTACATAATCATAATTATATCCAGCCATTATATATGAAGCTGGGAGGGAAAGCCAGAAGCCAGCCAAGTGAACCACACAGACCAAGAGCCAACTTTTAGCCAATTCTAAATCTAAAGCGAAAGTACCTACATAGACGGGACGAAGATCGTGAATGTCATCACCAGGACCAGGAGCTGCCGCCTTTTATTCTTTGTGTACTACTCTTCTGCTGTCTGCTCCCTTTGTATAATTAAACTCACCATTTTATTTATGCATAATGCATAATGCATATATATGGAACAATGATAAAAGTCTTTGGTGTCGGTGGTGGCGGTGGCCACATCAGAAAATATTTTGCACTCGTAAATTCTAATAGCTCGGCTGTCCAAATTCCAAATGCCTCCAGCCCAAAAAGTAAAACAGACTTGAAGCAACTAAACAGAAACAGAAGTGCAGAACACAATAAAACAGCATTTCCATATTAGAGATCGTCCACAATTGACGTCCTTGGTAGAGTCAATGGGTCTATTTGGCTACTTTTGAAGTCCCATGTTAAAGAAAGCAGCATTTACGCCATGAATGAGCTGATGACAGGGTGGGTCATACATAATGCTCATAGTAAAAATCGAAATTTTTTGATGACGTCATTTGTGGACGATCCATATAGATATAGGCTATGGACATGCCCAAACTAATGATAAACTTACTACTGTACATTAGGCTCTGTATTATTGAAATTCAAAATGCGCCTCCCTCACATGGATGGTAAAATTACAATTTTTTGAATGTTATTTTTAATAATGAATGTCCGTAATTCAAAGATGGATCCATTTTGTAAGAAACTGCTATTTTAAGAAACTCATTTTTTAACAATTAAACGTTTTAGAAGTTTTAGAGAATATGCCTTCAAAGTAATGTATAAATATTGTGTAAAATGTATTTTATTCTAAAAGCATTTTTAGCGTAGCACAAATCTACATAATGGAAATAGCAAAAGGAAATGAACATTATTAGAAGAAAAAAAATGAAAATGAGCTTCCAAGACGCACCGAGTCCCATGTGCCAAGTACTAATGTAAAAAAGATGAGGCATCATTTTAAATTGCAATAAAATATAAATGACTTAACTTGAAAAACTCTTTTGCAAAATGACACAAAATTATCTTTGTTTAAAAGCGTATAACAAAATTAGTGGAAACTAATTTTTTTTGCCATTCGATGTACCTACACATGAACGTAGTTTTAAATTTAATTGCTTTTATTAAAAGCTTGAAATTAGCACATTCACATATTTTTTCTGCACAACTTACAATATATTAGATATGAATATCGTCTGTGAAGAACCAAAATGACCCATTTCCATTTTGAGCTAAAAACAATACGTACTATCTACAAAAATATTTCACTTTGTCTTGGAAGCATTTAAATAGAACATTTTACACTTTGAAAAAAAAATGAAAATAGAATATTTTACACTTTTCAAAAACATGTAAATACAACAATTTGCACATTTTTCAAAACACTTAAATATAACATTTTACACACTTTTTAAAATCTGTAAGTACAATAATTTATACTTTCGAAAAACATTAAAATGTAACAATTTACTCTTTTCAAAAACTCCTAATTAACATTTTACGCATGCTTCTCCTTTGGTTTTCATGACATAGCTCATTTTGATTCTAGCTTAAATTTGATTTGGGCCATTTTGGTTCTTCACAGACGATATATCTTTGCATGGGAACAAATACCCATATGGTAAGTGCACTACTGTCATTCACCCTATTTAATTTATGAAGTCGTTTAAATGTCCTGACACCAGTTTGCACCTCATAAAATTCATTTTGAATTGTCGACTTTCTGTACGCTATAATATGCTATGCTATTTACAAAAATAAAATATTAAGTGCACGAAATTCAATTTTTCAATTTTAAACTATAACTATAGGTACATTACTATTACATAACGTATGAAGTAATATGTATTGTGCACTTGCACACCATATACGTAAAAACTTACAAAACAGAGACCATTCAACGTCAACGTCAACTGACGTATACGGCTGGCCACGACAACTGCAAATATTTAACACACAACTAGGAGCTCTGAAAGAGAGGTACATACTAAATAATATTCCAACTTTTATATTCCGAGCAGAAATAATATTAAGTGTTGAATTTCAATTTAAAATTTCAATTTCATGCAGAACAGCATTAGCATATAAGACGAAGACGAAGACGACGAAAACGACGACGAAGAGGAAGGCGAGTGAGTATAGGGACGACATAGAGTAAAATATCTGTAGGAGAGTAGATGGAAACAGAGAACAATTTAGTAATATCCCATCATATTTTATTTTTGATGCAGGAAAGAAGCTACCTTTTCGTATATCATATCAATTACATGATGAGACCAGTTCGCCGTTGTCTTAAATTAATATACTTACCTACATACACATGAAGAGTATTTTGCCAAAACGTGTCAAGTCTACCAAAGCAATTTTTACAGGAACTACGAGAATAATCAATAAAAGGTGACAGGATTATTTTTTTAAACTCAATATTTTCTTAAGGTACCGCAACTGAGGAAGCATTATTACAAGCAGTTTCATACATCTAGACTGACTCTGTAATTTTTTAGAAAATGTTCTAAAATTTTAATTTGTAAAATTTCCCCATTTAGCCTCATAATTTCAACGACTTAACATGGAAGAAAAACTCCGTAAGAACAAATTTTAATCGTTATCAGTGAAACCAACTTTTTTAACTTTGAAATGTTTTCTTGTATAAAAAAATGTACGCACGGCAATTGTCTTTTAAAAACTACGAAAACACTCTAAAAACAATTTTAAATCAAAAATGCATCTTTTAGTTTGACTCCTCCCATTTTGCCAAAAATCATTTAATGGACATCCCGCATTTTGGCAAAAACCAAAATTTTGGCAATTTTTAAAAATTGCTTAGGTTGAACTGACCTTTACCATTCAACATAGTAACGTATCTAGTTGAATAGTAAACATAACGCAAATAGCCTTATTTAAAAATAAATGAACATGTCCTGTTTTGCCAAACAACTCTTCATACATGTCAGTATGTTCGCAATAACAATAGGAATACAAAACTCACATCTCACATACCTATGCATCCCGTACGTAGTTCTTAGCTGTAGTCTGTAGTCCGTCGTAGTAGTGCGTAGTGAGTATCCCAAATAAAGTCAAGATAGTGCTGCTTTTGAGTAATGAATAGCGGGTAGTGTAGTGGGAACGGGAAGGGAGAGCGGATACACGTAATAATAATAATTGCATATTTTCATATTTTATACCTTTACATAAGTAGGTATATACGTCATGAATTAAATTGCAGAGTGCATATTACGTACGGTGAAAAACCATTGACTTGGATATAATATGTACATAATAGAAATAGAATAGGGAACATTGAATTTCTGTACGCCTATGGTGATGAAGCCTATATATAGACCCTTATAGCCCAGCTTTTATAGTAAAATGTGTGTAAATGTAATATTTATAAGTACTTGACGCTTGGTATTTAACCCCCCGTGGCTTTCTCTTTTAGTTAGTTCAACTTGGAATGGTCTCATGAAAAGGAAAGGCGAAAGCCCATTAAAGTTCCCTTCAGTTTACGCGTTGTTTTCAGCTCTTCTCTCCGTCCTGTGTGCTATGGCGCAGCTTTTGGGCTCTTGATGTTATGAGACTCAAGCTGAAAGTAAGTTGAGCTATATATACGTACTCAGTATAATAAAGCATACAAAATTGAATCTGTTAAAGTACATATGGCTTCCCTACTATGTAATAGTAATCATCTATGGGGACGGAGACTATAGATATACGGGCCCGACCAACAAAACGAAACTAACCAAATCGTAGTAGTAGTAGTAGTAATAATAATAATAATATAATAATATCCCATTAAATATGCCGTTTATGCTATCATCTCAACACCAAGACCAATGCCGAAGCCAAAACGAACATACATAGTACATCAGTAGGAAACATAATCTGTTTATTTATGTACTGATAGGAGGATTGGACGGGACCATACGAAACAAACGCATTAGATGTGGAACTGTGTAGGACTGCTATGCTGACTGTACGCTACGATGACGATGTAGTAGAGAGAAGAGGGCGGAAATGTACGGGTTTAGAAAATTGTCTTGATTTATATGTTCCTTTTGATTATTATGAAATTTCTTTGTTGATAAAATGAATGATTAATCGAGTCAAGAGGAGTCTATGCGAAAATTGTGAAATTTCCTGTCACTATGTTATATGGGATATAAATGGGATGCTAATGCTAAGACTTGGACAGAGTGTGTACAAAGTACACACACTATAATACAAACTGTGTAAAATGCCCACAAAAACTATAGACTAGGCATAATGCACGTAAGGTAGGTACATAACTGCCGTGATACAACATACTGTGAGATATTAATATGTATACCACTGCACTTGCACTGGCACAGATCAGTCCAGCGTTTTAGTTATAGAAAGTTTCATACAGTCGCCATACTGAAGAAACAAAATTGCCGATCTTAAGTACACGCTACAAAAGCAAAAGACCTAAAAATCCGTTCAACAGAACTATTCATAGAATTTTAAAACACGTAAATAGAACATTTTACACTTTTTTAAAACGTGAAAATGGATAATTTTGCACTTTTCGAAAGTATGAAAATAAAACATTTTGCACTTTTTAAAAAGATGGAAATAAAATATTTTGCTTTTTTCAAAATTATGGAAATAAAACATTTTGTACTTTTCAAAAACATGTAAATTGAAAATTTTGAAGTTTAAAAATCTCCTACTTAAAATTTTCTGAATCTACTTTTCATTCAATTTGTTTTTTGGCGTTGCAAATTTTAATTCTACCTTAACTCGCTAAAACTTGCTATCCGTGAAAACTGTAGATGGACAATTTTGCTTCTTCAGTTGGCGATATCACCATTATTAAAATATAAACGTGGTAAATTGCAATAATGAGTCGAGAGACTGACTGAAGCCGCAGACTCTCAGAAGTCAAAGTGAGACATAATACATACTACATGAAACGGAGTATAAATAGTTATCTGTTCCATGAATAGTTTCTTATAGATATTTTAGTTTCCAGCTTCAAGTGAATATGGCTCTGATTATGTAAAATGAAGTCTTTTGGGTCTTGGGGTTTTTGATTCTGTCTGTATAATTTCTCTTTCCACTGTAGTATGTTTTCAGCTGGTCTTGTGGGCGGGCTAAAAGTTCTTGTTACTTTGTTGCTTTCATTTTCATATAGTTTGTAAAGTAAATGGCCGGAGCCGGAGCCGGAAAGGAAATGGAGGAACGAACTAGCTTTTAAGTTCTTGTGGAACAATGCGTTTCTTCTGTTGCGAGTTGCTGCATGGTTACTGTGAAATACTGCTACAATATTCAGTCGCTTTTATACTAATAATTTCTATCTACATGGACACAGTATAGTGGGTGTATATTACACGAAATATAATACAATTTTAAACTTGGTAAGATTCATTTTGTCGTAAGTCTAGTGGAATTTCATTGGACTTATGACAAAATGATTCTTCATACTGAAGGTATTCCGCAGAGGTGCATTACTGCTTAAGTGCTAAGTTAGTATATCTATATGAGCTATATTTTAATTCAGCCTTATCTCTTATCTCTGCAGGATTTGTGTACACGTGGTATAACCACATATTTTGCGTATAGGCATTTTAGCAAAGTCTCTAAAGTATGCTGCTAAAGTCATATTTTGTAGATTGACTCCTAAAAGTTTTTCAATCATCGCCCAAACATGTCGCAAGTCGTAATTAGAAGCTCACACCCTTAGTTCAAAATCGAGCAAAACATCCTACGAGCGTGTGTTCCTTATTAAAGTGAGATCAAACGTGAAGGTACTAGTAATTAGTTTTTGTTATTTAAATGGCTCAGTTTAAAATGTAAGAAAATCTACCTGTGTATTATTTTAATTTTTTGATATAAAAATAGATACACGTAGAATCCTAATTTTTTAATGTGCATTTTTAAAAAATAAAAGAAAATATCTATTTATATGCTCTGAAGCAAACCCATGTGTCAATCGCATCATGTGCTTATTACAAAGAAACGTCATATAATCTGTTGGTAGCAGTATAATGGCTCAAAAGGAGAAAACGGAAATAAAGCTTTGAACACATGGCAAGAAAAGAAAATATACCGAATACCAAAACCAAAACCAATCCTGAATGCCGAGCCAATTAACAAAAATAATTATAATACTTTGCTTTGAGTTTGGATTTTGATGTATGATTTATTTCCAGACAGTGTGTGTGATTATGTTTATTAAATTATTGTAGGAACCAAAGTCTGACTTATGCCTTTGATTGCACAGCCCGCCGTTTTTGCTTCCTCCATTCTATTAGAATTTGCTATGTATAAAGCATTGGTCTTTCTTTACTAGTTTCTGATATGTAGTTCTTTGATCATTTTAGTTTGGTTTTGGTTCATCCCTTTAATTGATCTAAAAAACCTACAAACTTTCCGACAAAACTATGTGTGCAATTTTGATGAGCTTTTATACACAATATAAACCTATACTGCATATAACCTATACATTATGGAAATGTAAGCACGTACCATTTATCTGTGTACTATGTTTGTCTAGCTCACCGTAGATAAATTCGATATGGGATGTTTTGTTCTTGTTTTTGTGTTTAATAATAAAGCAGTTTAATATTCGAATTCGATGAAATGCTTTACACAAAATATCTATAGGCATGCACACACACACACAAAAATTACGTCTCATCGAGATAATAATAATTATTTTCAATTTTTTTAAAAAGACTGAATAGAAGTGAGGAAACGTTGTTAGAATTTTTATGAGGTGTTGGATGGATATTGCACAGGATTTTAACTACTTATGCAATGTACACCACCACCACCACCCGAGCGTTCAATCCAGAATAATATCTCAGAATTACTATTTTAATGATAGACAGGGTGTGAGAGTATATGATGAGACTATAATTTGTTTAATTACATTTAATAAGAGTTAGATTTTTTGGTCTCTGACTTGTTTCATATTGTGTAGTATACTAACAACTATATTATGACTCTACGCTGATTAAGTAATTATTGTAAAAATGTATATCAACCTCGTAAATATTTATTTATTGTAGACACGATCCTTTTTCTTGGTTAAAAATTCATTGCAAATTGCAAAAATAAATGGATTGAGCAGTGCTTCTTGGGGTTGAGCGTCACACATATTATAGAAAATAAATATGAAAAAATAATTCACTTTCCTACTAAATTGATCTCATTTCATAGTATAGTGGTGTGTGAAGTTTGTTTATTATTCCTACCTATCTACATAATTTACCGGAATTTTGAAAATTCTGCAATACTGGACCAATTTCATCGAGCCATATATCATTGGAAAGCTAATCAACAGTAGAATTCAAATTTAGGAACGGGCCTCCATTATAACAAAACATTTTCAAAATAACGGTCTTTTAATTTTTAAATGCCGCCAAAAATGTGTTGTATTGGCCGCAATCAAAAAACAAAAAAAATGGTCTCTGCTTATTTTTAAAGAGCTTTCAAATGATATATTACTCGACAAATTCCGTTAACTTTTTTAAATTTGCAATTAGGTTTTTTTGAAACCATTTAAAAACTAATATCACTCCTGCGTGCACACTAAGTTATTTAGATTTGCCTAATCGTTGCCGTTCGAATAGTATATCATATTTGTGTAAGTTTACTGAGTTACCGGTCGAAATCTTCATTTAACACAATATTTTTTGTTTTTGCGGGAAATTCAAAAATTGCAATATTAAATTTTTGGATTTATTGAGAATATCAAAATACCTGTGCGTAAATCGTCACAGATAACCCGTTTACGGCTTCTTCCTTTTAATTTACAACCTGTTAATTGACAACTAAAATTTGGCGGCAAATTCAAAGATTGGAATTTTGAATTTTTGGTTGTATTACTGAAATTGAATATAAATAAGATAAATAAAATAACCAAAAACACATTGTTCAGCTTAATTGCTTTCCTTAATTTAAAACATCTAAATTAAAACTAAAATTTGGCGGCAAATTCAAAATGCCCTACTTCGCTGTTAAGGCTGCCATAAAACAAGGGCTAAAGCCCTATTATTATATAATGTGATGCGAGCTCTGTGTCTGACGTCTGACTGTGATTGCTGGATTGACACATACATGCCTTATTATACCTGTTATCTTTTTGTAGTTGCGTGATTTTTTCAAATTGGCGAACTATCAACCATGTTACTTACTTACAACTTATAATACGTCTTTTACGTGTAAATAATAATTGCACTTGCCCAATGTTTAGTACACTGTTTGCGCCCACATTTTGGCACTAAAATGTGGATACATACCGAGATTTGCACAGCAGCAGTTGCTGTTTTGGACTTTTAAATTACGGAAGTACTGGTATACAGGATTACAGATGCTCGCAAGATGTATGGTAAAAGAACTTAATTAAGAGCCGAGAGCTATAGGCAGGCGACGACTAGCGGCTGCAGTGACAGAGGGGCGGAGTGGAGGGACAGTTTAATGTGATCTGCTGAACGAAAATAAAATTAACGATGTTATACAAACTACATTAAATTGTTTAATGCTTCAAAGCCGAAATAATTGCTGATAGTTAATGTGATCGTTTTTCTTTTAGCACAAAGTGACGAGTGTGTTACATGCAACATATTTGCCATTCACCATTAGGTATAACTTGCGCAATAATACTGAAGTATTTAAAGTAATCTTTTCGATTATCCAGTCTGGCTATGCAAATTATGCAATAATGCGATTAATTGACGTTTTCTGTAGCTTTTTTCTGTTGGCTGCTAAGTAAGTTTTATTCAAAAATTTTGACATCATCTATATTTCCAATGGCCTCCGGATCTGTGTATTTACCTGAACAGCGGCGTGAAAATTATGTTACAAATTTTCTCGTTTTCCATTTAAAAGAATTAATGTGGGGGCTACACTGTTGTTGACTGCCTGTGACTGTGTACTGTTTTAATGTTAATTTGGTTGTTGGTATTTGTCGTCATGTTGGAAGAAATGGCAAAGCTAGAACAGAAAACTGACATTACCATAATGATGGGTTATATTAAAAACACAAGTCATCAGTGAATAGAACCGAGACGGATCGCCGATGACTTCCTGTTCTGATTTTTTTCGCTGCTGCTGCGGTTAGATTAATGACAATCCATTGTCAATGATTTGGAATCGGACAGGTAAACAATCACGAGTTAAAATGAAAAAGCTTCTGAACTATAATATGCATCGCAGCTATCAACCATCTTTATTAAAACTGTTGTCTGTAACTATTCATTCACCTCACACTTATCACTGTTGAATGTAGTGTAAGTGTATAGTGTAGTCTGGTCACACGATCACACTTGTGAGTTATACATTTAGGATTTTTGTTGTTGATTGTAAGTTATTGTAGGCAGTGAGTGTGAATTTTTCACAAGAAAATATTTGAAATTTGTAAAATGAAGTTCCTGTCCTCAATCACCATCCCATCATCATCGGTATCGCTTCGGTTGTCAGTTACTGATATTACTGTTGTTCATCGTTCGCATGTACTTAGCCAGGTAATAAAATTGCTCCTGTTTCTTTTTTCTCAGCCCATTTCAGTTAAGAATCTTAAATGTTAAAGGATCTTTGTGTATTTGATTCAATTGATTAGGCATTGTCCTGATTCTTATTCCCCACAAGCCACATAGTATTTATCTCTATAAATAAAAATATCTACACTCCCATACAGTCCCAGTCACATTCAACACTAACAATGTAAAAGTACAATCGTATTTAATAATTTGTGTGTAAATAAGACATCAACCAACAAAGTAATTACTGTGGTAAATAGTATGTGATTCTCGATTGCCACCTACCAAAAAAAAACTCTAGAAACATTATAAGTCCAACATTCAACCACAAAGTATTTATGTACCTCTACTATCTACCTACCGAAAAACAATACTGACTCTGACATGGGAACATTCCCAACTTGAAACTACAGAATGAAGCGAAACTACCCGGAACGTATACTACCAATATCAGTGACCTCTGCTTGTATAGTCGTTCGACTGCAAAATTCGTTGTTCGGCCGCAATCGCGCGCGCAATTTCAAAAATATCGATTTTTTCGAATTTCACCGCGCTCTAGCTCCCACAATTTTTGTCCAATTTTTATAAAAATTGAAATACAACATCTTTGTATGATTATCTAAAAAGTAATTTCAGGATTTTTGAAAATTCGAAAAATTTTATTTTTTTCGAAAAATTTAAAAAATTGTGTATTTTTGAGGCCCAGAGTTTTAACTATTTTTTTGAATAAAATTAAATTTTTCGAATTTTCAAAAATCCTGAAATTACTTTTTAGATAATCATACAAAGATGATGTATTTCAATTTTTATAAAAATTGGACAAAAATTGTGGGAGCTAGAGCGCGTTGAAATTCGAAAAAATCGATATTTTTGAAATTGCGCGCGCGATTGCGGCCGAACAACAAATTTTGCAGTCGAACGACTATACAAGCAGAGGTCACTGATATTGGTAGTATACGTTCCGGGTAGTTTCGCTTCATTCTGTAGTTTCAAGTTGGGAATGTTCCCATGTGAGCTCAATGTGGTCATAAGTTTACTTTTTTTGAAGAGAAATAAAAAGTTATTGTTAGCGTATCAGTAATGTCACCATATGTTATTACGATCCATTTTTCTTTATCGTCAATCCTTCTTATCCTCACATCATATCATATATCAGATCACTTGACATGAGTTTAAACAACGTGCTTATCTATTTTTCATTTGTTTTAGTATTATATTTACAGAATCAGAGTAGGAAAAGAACACAAATATATGTATATATTATTATGCTCTATTACTGTCCTACACTACAATAAAGACCACAATCAAACCAAGAGAACACCGTAGGAGAATAAGAACGAACAAAAAGCAAGAAAGAACAACACATCCAATAGAAATTGGGACAACCATAAAGTTTTCATCGCACATCACATCACCTCGTATATCGTGTAATAATCATGGTCGTACATCGCATCGCATCCTAATCGCATCGTAGAAAATAAGAACAAGAATAAAAACAAAAGGAGACCAGCAAAGACAGCGCAGCGTCGTCGTCGTCCCAGAGTTCAGTCAGAGAGTTATAAGGAAATCTGCTCCTAACATCAAAACTACAGCTATATACATGTATTTGATATTTATTTCAATGTGAATGTAGGAAAAACCTATTCTAATTTGTCAAGACGCAAGACTTGAGAGACTTGACGCGAGAATCCTCAGACTCCAGCACCAGCAGTAGCACCATCCCCACAACAACCACCCTTGTATTATAGTGACTATCATTAAGATTTATGTCTTTTGAGCAACTCTAAAAAGCTCTTTTGTTATATTTGTATTATGGTTATGGTATACACACCTATCTCACACAGTCACACAGTCTTCGATGTATCTTCATATCGTGGAATAGTTGATAGTTGAGGGGACGACGAACAGTTGAAAACTTAACTTTTGTTTGAACTATATCTATATAACAGCAAGAGTGTCATTCTGATGAAGACACTACTTCTTGGTGTACTTCTAGTAGACACAGAGTCTCACCCAGTTACTAAAGTATCACTATTAAGGGAAACGAACTAACTTAGAAGACGATCCCAAGTCAAGTCAAACAACTTGAGCTTAATCTTAGCTACATAAGGATGAACTACTAAACTAAACTATTCTTTTCCTCTCCTCTGTCTTTATCTCTCTATCATTCCACACTTACACTGATTACCACCTCAAGTTTCTTTTTTAAACTCATGAATTATTGTGAAATTTTGCGAATTTAAAAGTGATGTGACAAGAGGATGCGATCCTTATAATGCTACAGTAATGCTAAACAACTATCTGTTTCTACCGTAACCGTAACCGTAGCCGTATACAATCACAGCAGGTCCGGAAATCTTGAATTTATCAAGTAGGTAGTAAATATATGTAATTTATACTGTGCTTTTTCAACATTGTAGAAATATAATTATTGTATCCGATGTGGAGGTGTATAGTAGTGTGGTATCTGCAACTTCGTCTATAGAAGAACGTGAGTTCGCTTTAGTTTTGTAATAAATACAAAATGACTATGTGTGGATGTAGTAGTGTATACAAACAGCTTACAGTTTAGTTTGTGCCCGAGAGGAGCGAGTTGATTGTGATTTTATCTTAAAACTTTGAAATGTTCTCTCAAAATGTGTTAAACTTTAAACTTTTTAAATGGTCGTCGCTTGAAGACATCAAGAATTCAAGACCTACCCTTGCTATATTATTGCTTCTATAGTCAAGAAAAAACATTTTGCTTGTGTGGAGATAGAGGGCTTTAAACTTTAAAGGGAAAGATTCAGTAAGTAGTAGTAGGAATAAGGTATATATCTAAATCTAATCGTCATCGCCGTTGCCGTTTGCTGTACAGCCATATAGTCGTAAATGTATTGCACTGTAACTTTAAACTTTAACTACAACAAACCACAATTGAATAATTTATTACAATCTTTTATCGTCCTCCTTTTACTTTCAATGGAATTTCTGATTCTTAGATTTCTTACCACGCATAGCGCAGGCATGAAGTCTACCAAGTCTCGATTTCCACCGGTCGTGTGGCCATCGTCATCGCGTCGCTGTGTAATCTGCAGTAGCAATTCTTTAAACTGATGGTGAAGCTAAAAGTATACCTAAATTTTCTACTATACTATATACATCTACAGAATACCTATACAACTATAAAACTACTGACGCATAGAGGTTGTCATTATATTGTAACAGTTTACACACACAGTTTTACTTCCACTTGGATTGCCACTTGCTAACGAGAATGGGAACGACAGCTCTACTGTACTTTACACACTACCTACCTTACATTCTTATTTCGAGACAGGAAGTCATGAAGCTATTACAAGCCCAAGCAGTCAAGTCCCAGCCCAGGCCCAGCCACGGCCACTACTACTACATACTGCAAGACTTGCTGATTTGAAATCTGATTCTGAGTCTGTCAGCTACATAAATAGTTGAGTAAAATAGAAATGGAGATTTAACAGAACAAGAGTAAAAACAACTCAACAAAGTCGGGACTGCGAAGACTGACTTTGAATTCTAAAACTCGACTCGACAGAATACCGCGCTACCGGGACTGAGACCGGGACCGGGACGCTGACCGGCTCCAATGCCAGGATTTTAAAATGCAAAACCATAACCAAACTTCCAGAGGAAGGAAATCTACACCCACTCAAAGCCTCATAGGCTTTATTGAAGTTGAGTCTTTTAGTTTTACTATATACATATACCAGCCTATAAATTTAACTTTGGAACTCATAATATAACAAGTGAGCCGTATAATCTAAACTAACAACTATAATATTATAAGGCCCCACATTTCCCACTTTTCTCAACCTAGTATTTAAATTCTAGTTGAAAGTTTGTCTTAAGAAAGCAAAGTATAGGTAATCTATAGGCACATCTTTCCTATAAATTAAAATCTATAGCTCCTTTCTGTTCTTTCTCAAGGTTTTAAAATATAAGCACCTAATCGCTATATGCGCTGATTCAAATTATTATGCTAATTTATATTTTTTATTGTAATTTTTGTCAAGTGTAGATTTAAAATTTAAAGGCCTACATCAATCACATATTATATTTTGTATTTTTTTTAATGCAAAACTTGTGGTGATTTAATTTATTTCCAAATTATACCCATGCTCCACAAAAAACGCCCTGTTGTCTGCCAATCAGTATGCTTAATGTCTCCATAAGAAATCAAATTAGTATTATCATATACAGCAAAAAAAATAATTAATACCCTCACTCAGTATGTCAGCCTGTGTAATTTGTGTTTGTATGAGTGTTATTTTCTCTAACTCTTATAGTGTGCTGATTGTAGATTTAAATGGTGATTAGCGATTTAGTCTGTAATTCAATTCTAATATAGGCAGAGTAAGGCTGTTTAAATCACGATAAAGACTATAAATCACCATGTATAATCTGAATATAAGTGCCCTCTAAGTGAGTGCCTACTTGTATGATCTCCTGATCTATTTTATATTCCAAGTGGAAGTTGTGGTGGAAGTGGAGGATGTCGATGTGGATGCCGATGTTGAAGTCCAAGTCGAGCACACGAGTCAGGGAATAGTAATACTTATTTTGTATTATGTGGTTCCTTTTCTCTCGTAGGAATTTACTGTTATATATTGGTCTTGGTCCGAAACGCTCGTTCGTTCTTGTTTCAAATCCCTCTCTCAAATATGTTTTCTTATGTACATATAATTATATATTTTAAATTATACAGCTCACATACTTAAGATGATTATGATTAGGTTAATAATATACATATGTATATACAATATGTTGTTCCAAAGCGTGATGCTTTCTTTCTTCATTCCAATTTTCGTGTTTCCAACTGTTTCTGTGAAAGGCTCCAAGTCATGTCAAAAGACTCAAGTCAAGAACACAGTCAATATGAAGGCCGATGCTCAAAGCCAGAGCAGTCCAAATCGAATACCTGTACAGATCCATCGTGGGTCGGTCTCCGTCGGGACCTCACTTCACATGGGTGTTTTTTACCCTAGTCATGGTTATGGTAATATTTTTAACGGGGCGCTCGCGCTCATGCCACGCTGCAAAAAATTGTATCTGTAAAATATGCTGAATTTGGTAATTGATTTAGCGCAGAGCGATTTCCTTTATTACTGCCGTACCGTGCCCGCAAGAATCAAGAATTCGTCTGGTGTTTTTCTATTCTTGCAATTTTGAAAACGCTTTAATTAATTTTACCTACCGTTTAAAATACCTCAAGTTTTAAATAGTGCCGATAGCACGTTTTGCATTCTGATACTGTGTGTGATTTTACTTTAATAGTTCAATTTTAATATGCTGCTGGGAAGAAAATTGTTCTTTGAAGTTACCTCCTTACGTTCTTACTCCTTCGAATTTTTGAATTACTTACCAATTTTTGAATTATATTGGAACCCAAGAACGAGAGCTGAACGACAGGTTAAACGATAAGGTTGGAAGTCTTGGAAAGGGTGAGAACTTTGTGCTAAATATGTAATGAGTATACTTGCTGTTTCTTGCACGAGTTTCTTCGTGAATTGATCTCCCTTTTGAATTAGTATGTATCTTCTTATAGTATGTATTGGAATAGGAAAGATCTCCACAGTACAGTTCAATGAAGTTTGCATACTTTTGCATTATGTATTTTCAGTATGATATTATGGTTATAATAATGTGTACTAGATGCATGAGGGTTTCTGATGGTGAGCACTGGTCTGGTTCTGGTTCTGGTGCTGGTGCTATGGTCTGGAATCGAGGGGGTGGGAGATGTATAATTTATTTAATCTGTATCAAATTTTCACTGTTTCGAACATTTCATGACAATATCATTTCTACTTAACGCATGATTAATATCCTTCCCATTTAACAACCATTATTTATTTTATTCATGTTCTTTCACACACACACATACACACTCCAAACACTCACTATACAGACAGACTATACAGTAGACTGCTGAATGACTATGTTTATTTCCTTCTATGTACATATAACATTCACAACACAACAGTGTGCCCATTGTGCGTTCTCTGCTTCGACTTCGACTTGGATTTCGACTTCGACTTCACGTTCTTCTTGTCGTGATGTGAACTTTGTGTTTGTGTGCTGTTATATTGGGAGTTTGAGAATGCTATTCGCTTTTACTTTCTGCACTTTTGCTTTTATTTCTCTCTTAAACCTTGTTGTTATATAGAAAAAGATATAGAAAGATAATAATATAGGTTCTGTATAATAAATGTAACTATATAGGTACATAGGAAGATCCTTTAGGTATAAATATAGCACAGCTGACTTATAGGTCTCTGAACACTCACACACAGTCACAGTCTTCACGCTCACTGTTGTTGTTTTGTTTTGCTGTTTCAGTTTGGCTATGCTCTGCGTTTCTATATTTTCTACTGTGTTTTCCAAGAACTACTACTGCTACGGATTGTTATAATAGATATTTATGTACACCTCCATGCAAATCTAAATCTAAAGGTATGTACCTCCGAATTAAACTATATATTATGGGCTCACTCACTGAGCTGACTGAGCTAATATTTTACAATATTAATGAATGGTATGCTTTATGCCTTGCTGGATGGATGAAGGTGAATAATATGATGTGAGATGATGGTGATGTATGACTCTGCCGTTCTCTCTTGTTCTTTCTTTTAGCGTTTGTCCCTTAACGTTAACGTCCGTGCTAACTGTTACTACAATGCATGTGTGCATACTGTACTAAAATTTTGAACGTCTGGCCTGAACCCAGAGCCATAGAAACCAGGACCAGAGTCCAGAAAGTAAAACTAAAACCAAACCATATTAATATAAGACCAAAAAATACCAAGGAGCTTTTGTTGTGTAAGTACCTATATATTATTATTATATCTATTTCTCTATTTCTTTCCACATTCAACAACATTCTTCTAACGTGCTTAACTAGTTTTAGTCACGGAACTCAGCCATTACAACCAACGACAAGTCCGCACAACCCCTTCTGCCACTTTCCTAATGTTGAGGTTAGGGATAAAATGTATATACATGAATGCACAGAAACAGAAACAGTGAGTGAACAAGATTATAAGAAAAAAGAACAAGAAAATTTAAACAGGAGAGTACATGAGAGAATTCCACTACAAAACTCTACACACACAATTGTTATTTATTTTTTTAAGAGAGAGAGAGAGAGAGAAGCCCACGTGAATTCGTGGTGAATTTTGATATTCGCTGTTTTTTATGAATTATAATGCAATATAGTGGGTAATATCATGTTGTGCTCAGTCTCCTGTTGTAAATTCTCCTAAAATCCTCATCATAATCATAATCGTATTTTTCATTTTTCGTATTTATAAATTCTACTTCAGTTCACTGTGTAATACCGTTGTACTTACGTTTCTTCTAGTTTCTCAAGTTTCTGGCACGGCTTTGGTTAGGTTTCGGTTTCTGTATTTTCTTCTCCATATGTCCCCATGACCCATGATATGATTGCATAATGAGTCATACATAAGTGGTTCTGTGGCTGGGACTTCCGCAGAAAGCAGGGTATAATGACGTGCACTTAATAATGTACAATTTACATTAAATATAGAGACTTTTTTAATGGGTTAATTTTTTAATTATTGTATGTATATAGGACAAGCAAGGCACACAATGGATTTTAAAAATAAAGTAAATATGAAACAGGCCAATATTTGTTAGCTTAATTTGGAGCAAGTTATCAAAAATAAAAAGTTTAAAATTTTTTAACCCCAAAAAAGGGCATTATGCTTTGCATGTCGTATGACGTAAGAATACAATTGGAATTCTGCACAAATATTCAGTGCTTTATTTATAAATCACTATGTAGATTAAAAACATGGTCATCTTTTGTAGCGCAACCTAAGCCTACTTTTTTTGCTGATAAAATTAAAAAGGTGTTAAAAATGTCGATTAAAGTTCAAAAATGTATTTTAGTAAGAAAGGCAACACTGAAGCTTATTAAAACAGCCTCTCTCTCCTGGTTTTAAACTCAGTTGGTGAATAAAACTATAGAGGTCCGTTAGATTAATTAGATACATGACTGGTTCTCCTAAGAACTCAGGCAGGGGCAGGGGAGAGGTACTTGTTATTTCGATATCAATATGTGCGTTACATTTCCCCTATGAAAATGCTTGAATTTTGTATGTTTTTTTTAGAAATCGATCGATGGGTATACGGCATACGGGTGGATGTGGATAATGACGCTATAAGCACTACTTAGGTGCACCTTCAATTTTCAATATGCTTGAACAACAGAAAATCAGCCTCACGTCAGTCAGTCTTCTTGCAACAGTAGCAATATAGCAAAGAAAAGTTCAGTTAAGAGCAGCCATCTGTTCATGTTCACAGTTCAAGATATATGTAAGAATTTTGAGGTAAACTGAAGGATCTCGAACGTATGTAGCCAAAAATATTAAGACAAACTACATATTAAAGAAGTTTCTTGCACAGGGCCGGTACCGGTACCGGTACCGGTACATACCTGCAAGTATGTGAAGTTGCCTACCCTTCCCAGTCTGTCTTAAACGAATCAATACAGCGTAATCATAGTAGTAATCCCTAAATAATGATGATCATGACCATTTCACGAATCTCGAGATCAGGCTCTCTAGCTTATAGATTTTAGATTATAGTCATCATAGTTAAGTTAGTGATAGTGAATTAAAAAAAAGTTTCTTCCATCCAAACAAACAATACTCCTGACCCGAATTTGCAATCCCATAGAACACGTAAATTCTAAATGTCAACAATATGCTATTTTCTAAATTAAAGAGGAAATCCTTCCAAAATCAGAAAAAACTCTCAAGTTTATTTTTCGTATATATATATAAAATCTTTGGATATTTATTTCATTTTTGATAACACGCGATAACATACGTAATAATCTTACTCGTCAATCTTTTCAATAGTAATATAATATAGTATATTATGTATAATCTTAATCGTAATACATGTAATAATAACTATAATAGTAATAATAATACGTTTCTATATTATTTTATAATATATTTATTATAATTGTTATTCCAGTCGGATTTTGGTATATAAGTACATATACCTATAGAAATATATAGATTAAATAATCGAAATCCATTATCCACACAATATCTTCTAGTTTTTGCGATATCTGTAATAATACATATATAATATAATTTTATCACTATTATTAAAAACGCAATTCCGCTTTACCTACCTGTATTACATATTTACATAAAAAATACACATATAGCTATATATAGATAATTATATACAAAGACATTAAGCGCATACATTATTAATATACATATTACCTGGTATACACACTATACTATAGCAATTATTCAGCAAATCGGACACACACTTTTTTTCAGTTAGGTATAAGTTATTCATCATCCACATCGACACACATACATTATATTGACAATTCTCTTTTTCGCCTTACTTACGATGGAACAAACACGAACTTACGAAGAATTTCAAATCTAAAACGAAAGGTTCGCAAAAGCCGAAAATAAACAGCAAACTTTTTATTATTAATAATGTACATATATCGTAAAATATTTTTAGCAAATAGTACTTAAGTAAATAGTTTAATATTATTATGCGGTAGTAAAAAGTTGCTTTTAAAAGGTATATTGTTATAAAGGTAATAAAGCTATACACTATCAGCATAAATATTCAAAATCAATTAAATAATGATTAATGATCTTGCTTTTATTGCAATAATAATTATTACCATTCTTCAAATTTTTAAGCATACAGTATATACCTATATAAGACAAATACTAATCGTAAAAATACAAATAATGCACGTATAGCAGATCGGCATTAAAGAGACTGTGGATTTTTACTGGGCAAATATTACACTATGCAGGTGTAGTGTATAGCGTATAACATATTATACTTTATACTATTATTATGTAGTTTTGAATGTTCTGTACACTTAAAGAATATTTATTATGATTTGAATAATATTCGAGTGTGGTTGCAATTTCCATTTAGTTCATAGGAGTAGCAGCCAGCAACTGACTGAGTACGAGTACTCCTCCAAACACCTACAAAGTCAGTTCAATTAACATAATTCAAAAAAACCTCAACGTTCACATCCCTCTCCGTAGTTTCAATGTAATTAATTACACTATAAAACTTCACATTTCGTTAAGGCAATGCAATAATGCAATGTACCTACCTACCACTCATTTTGTTGTGTCTCTGTTTATTCTTCTACAGAGGCGGCGAAAATTATTTATTTATGCAACTGTGCCGTGCCGTTTGCCGTTGCCGTGTGGCAACTTTACAAATACTATAAAGCTCTCAGCATCTATACAACCACAACAGTTTATGTTACTTTACTTACGGACGCTTTAACATTGAAATTTGGATTTTGAATGTAAAATTTAAAAAATTCCCAACTTGGCATAGCTTGTAACTATGGTTTGATCTCTACTCAAGTGCTTGCTTAATAACTTGTATGAATAAAGGATGACCGACTTTAAAATGACGCACAAACACACGCCGCATAATGACGCTAACCGGCTAGCCCTCTGTCATTAATTAGTCCACTCATAAATTCTAATGAGATACACTATTTCAAGTATACACATGTAATAAATATTAACTAATCAGCCCGATAATTATATAGTAATAACAGTGCGTCGTATGTAATCCAATTTGAAATTAATTAAATAGTAATTTTTCCTTTAGTTTTAGTTCTATTTAACTAATACGATTTGGCATAACTACGAGCTGTCATAGGTTGTACCATACCATGCCATGCCATTTACATACCTACTTATTTATATGCGACTGCGATTAAATTAAATTAAAATTAAATTAACAGCAAGAGATAACAGCTCCATTCACATTAACATGTTCTTGAATTCTAAAGGAGGCCTGTCAAACGTTAGCGTGGAATAAGTAGAATGTAGACAGGTAGGTATGTAATAATAATAACAAGTAAAAAAAAATGAGGCGGCAAATTATATAATTTCTGCAGTCGCAGTCTACAGTCTACATTATACAGAGATATGCTGCTAGACATCACATTAATCTTAAATATTAAATAGTACACAGGGGTACCTAATCACTAATAGCTCAGTGCTAATATAGTGCTCACCATTTTCAAGAATGAAACAATTGATTTACTAATTAAAGGGTAAAGTACAGCCCAGCAGTGCGTTACGTACCATACGAGACCATTATAGCAAATTGAATCCTTTTAGCAATACCTATACCACCTACCTACCTACCTACCTACCTAAAAAATTGAAATTGAAATCTTGTACGCGTACGCGATCACAGCAACTGACACTGACTGCCCAATGGCATAAGGAGAACCGTGTAGCAAATCACACTATTAACTCTATAGAAAAGATATATCCCTATAATAAATGAAATAAAAAAATAAGCAAGTTTTACTTTTTATCATCATATCATATATGAGAGAATATGAGTAGGTCATAATTTAAATTTGAAATGCCTTGAAGGAAATATCTGTATAATGTAGAATTTATATACCTCACTGCAGCAGCAGCAGTGCATTACAGATACAAACTACAACCCAGTTAAAATGTTCAGTTAAATGCTAATAAATTAATTAGGAGAGAATAAATAAAAATCAAAGAAAAAAAACGTTCTCTCTCTCAGAGAGTGTCAGTCAGTTCATGATAATATAAAGGCTGAGGCGGTTGCTGTTGCTGTATTGCTCTCCCTGTCGCGCTAGACACTCAAAGACAAGACAGAAAAAACAGGCCCGAGACCATAGGTAGAGGAAGGAGGTAGGATCATCCGTATAGAATGACTGACAATGACAAAACATCAAAACAGAACATAAATATTACTTGGGGATGATGTTGCTTGCTATGCAGCCAAAGTCAAAGAAGTATAGGTTACCTATCTATGCATATATTAAAATTAACGTGCAGTATTTCTTGTTCTCTAAAATTCTCTATAGTGTATAGAAAGGAACAGGACACACACACACAGAAATACCTATGCCATGCCTCGTCGTCATATCAGGGCAGATGACAGAACAGATCTTTCTATAATAATATATTCTCTAATTGTGATTTAAAGTCTGACTCACTTCAAAATGTCTTATATGCATAATAATATTACCTGCCCCTCTCACTGCTCTCTTCTTTGTCTTGTCTTAAAGTATTTATCGAAGAGACAATCTACACACCATGTGTATCTCCGCACTGCACCGTAGGACACAGCAGAGCTACAGAATGCAGACTGTGTGTTGTTTAAGAAAGAATATATGTGTTTGACTGACAAATAGTTATCTGTCTAGATCACGGAAAACAAAAAAAAATATCACACATATATGAGAGCAAGTTATACTGTACTATCTGTAGGTCTAGGTAGGTACGTAAAAATAATGAATGCTATAATAATTCTATAATGCTAAATGCTGACACTAACGGAGTACAAACAAGTGAAAGTTTACACACACAGACACAATGATGTTCCCCAGAGTGAATTCTGCTGATGCTATTCTGTACACACACTGACTGTCGACTTCCATAATGTTACTGTTCCTGTCGACGTTGACATCAAGTCACATTCAAATTTCAAATTCAAATCCAATGCCGAAGCCAAAAGTCGTGTCAGTCAAGTCACAAAATGAAAGAGACAGAAAGAGAGAGAGAGAAGAGATAAATATTATTATTGGCGAATCTTCGAAATATATTCCAAATATTTAAATCCAATTCCTATTTAAATGTCTCGCTCTTTCGTCTTTTGCTTGTTTGAATTTTTTCTTGAACCTTTACCATCTTTTTAAGCTTCATGTCAAAACAAGAAACAAAGTATAATAAACAAAAGCAAACCAATACCAAAACTGAACTAACCAGAGAACAAGATGCCATAGCATAGGGACCGTGATCGACGTCGACGAGGGGCAAGAAGGAAGGAAGGGGACACCGTCGCGTCGTCCTTTAGCCATAATTTCTCTGATTTCAATTTCAATTCCAATCCAAAAAATCCAATGAATGAATAGAAATGCAAATTCAAGAATTTCTATTGTAAAACAATCCATTCATAGATTTTACCACAGTGATGATGACGACTACCAGACACTCAATAAAATAGCACTCACTGCATATATGTACAATCAGAATCAGTAATCACAATTCACACAAGGAGACAGAGTCGACAGTTCGACAGTCTCATAATTTTTTTCAAGTTGAATTTGCCTACGAAAACGAATTCCATTCTCACTGAGTATCATCGCATCCATTGCTGGCCTGTCATTTTTGCCTTAGCTGTTAGTTAGCTGACTGGCTTCTTACTTCTTTGGAGGTCTTGCTGTGTTTCTGCTATCAGTTGTAAGGATGGCTTCGAGTGTTAAGTATGTTGCAGTAGTTGCAGTTGTTTGATGCTGGTATTGGCATTGCTAATCTCACTGTCTGAATTCTTGATTAAATCGCGTTGATTTTGATTATGCATCCAATCCTGGTCCTGGTCGTTATCATATCATATCGTTAGCTGCGGCGAGACTCGGAATTGGAATTTACATTCATTGTATCCGATGACAATAATCATAATCATAATTTTCAAATGATGATCAGCTCACGGCTGAATTTGTCTCTCTTGGCAAATAAGTCATAGTTAAGCTAAGGGCTAAGGCTAAAGCACTTGGTGCGCTCGTGGCTGGTGCTGGTGTATGATGTGTGATAGAAGGGAAGTGAAGCGATAGCCAGTTTAAAGGTAATTTAAATATATTGTTCCTGACTGCGAGCTACTGTTAGTTCCTACCAAACTGATAATGTGCCGTTTCCATGGGTTTATTACCGGTACCGGTACCGGCACCAGCAACGGGGCTGACACTATGGCACCGGTACCGGCTTCAAGCGCGATAGATTTGGATTTATGATGTTTTGCACAACTGCAGCAACTGTGTGAGTGCGAGTGGAACTACTACCGATACAGATAACTGATAAAATAGTTAAAGACAGGGCTTGTTCTCGTATGGTATGATGTTGTCTGACTCAAGACGAAGACGAACTGACTGACGGACTGACTGACATGGTACTGTACTATTATTGTATTGTAAATGGTGAGAGTTGAAAGAATCGAAGAATTAAGTACAACGATAAGGCAAAAGCAATATAGGTAGGTACTATCTATTCGTAAGTAAAAGAAACCATCCATACATACGGCTAAAAAAACTCCAAGTCGAATTTAAAATATCGAAAGCTGTTACCTATCTCGATGTAGGCATATATTTAATGTTGAAAAAGTATAAAGTGAGATAATATAGTATCGGTACACATTACATTACATACATGATTCATACCCACGGCCAAAGTATGGACTATGGAGTAAGTATAAAAGTATAAATAATGATGATAAACTTATACAGTATTGATACTCATTGAACATATATTTAACAACATAAATAATAAATTGAATAAACGGTTCCTGTACTTCTTCTTAAACTTCTTACACGTGTTGGGACTGTGTGAGTTTGAGATGAAACTGATAATAGAAATGGAAAATGCTCACTCACATTTCTTTTCATAAAATCATATTATCTCAGGACTCTGTGTAGAAGTACCTACAGTAGAGGCACCTACAGATTATAATAATGATGATGATGATATATAGAAGTAGATACTAATATTCGTCATAATAATGTCTTGAGAGTACGTACTTATGTTGTATTTTTATAGATGTGTTGTGTTCAGCCAGCGCAGCGGTTTGGTTGAGTAATAGAAGACTGTTTTGTAATAATGTAATGTTAATATTGAATTGAAACTGAGAGTTATAAAGCTATATATTAGATATTACACATAACATAACATACAAGTAGGCACTACTTAAACTATATTGTAGATTCTAACGTCAAACGCAAACGTTGTTTTCCTTAAACACTATATTAACTATGCGTAGGTATATTTTATACTTTATGTGTATATCTAACTAGTTAGTCCCGACGTCAATTGTATTATATGTTAGTACGATTATAAATGCATATATAAACATATACGTGACTACAACTCTCTAACTATTCACAAAGGTTATGTACAAAAGACTTTTTGAATTGAAATATTGAACAAAAAAAAGAGTTTTGTAATAATATAATATAATGTCTTTTCTTCTCCCAAGTTCGAAACTTCATCTCCTCACTTCTCGTTGACTCGTCCACAGGCAGACAGAAGAGAAGAGAGTATATACACTATACCGATATAACCACTAAACGATGTAGAATATAATATAGATATATGATGATTTCAGTCCATAGCCCATTCACTAAATATGGATGGCCACATGTCGATTTGAGTTCGCACTATTGACCACACTAGGGTGTCTCTGAGGCGGTCTCGTCATGGACCCACGACCACTTCCACGACCACCACTGTTATTATGACTATTATTTGTAGAAATTGAATTATTTAAATTGGTTGTTGCTGTGGGAGCAGGAGAATTTGCAATTTGTGTGATCCCATTTGCATTAACACTCGTGTTTGTTAAATGGTAGTGTGGTTGATGATGATTTTGTTGATGTTGTTGGTGTTGTTGGTGGTGGGGCGGTTGTGGTGGTGGATGATGCGGCGGTGGATGAGGACTTGGTCCATTTTGAGTCTGGTGGTGTAATTGTTGGTGATGTTGTTGGTAGTGTTGTTGTTGTTGCTGCTGCTGATGTTGTATGGAGTGATGGATGGGGGGTGGGGGTGGTGGAGGTTGTTGATTTTGACTATTTCTCATCATGTGATGTGAATTATTAGACGACGAACTGTTCACATTATTACTATTACTACTACTACTATGTGTACTACTATTATTATGGTTACTATGGTTGTGATGATTATTACTATTACTAGCTCTACTATTATGGAGACCCCGGGAGAGGGGTAGTTTGACTTTGACGTCAGGGAGTGCGTAGCGGAGTTTGGGCCAAAAACGTTTATCTTCACAATTGAGATACGTATGGTTTTTGAGGTAGAGACGAATGTCGGGGTCCAAGTCTTTACTGGGTAAATCCCCAAGGAGGATGATGATCACTTTACGACTTCGATCCTTGAGCACTGAGTGATGTGCGGACTTCACGTCCGTCCGACCCCATTCACCTATACAAAAAAGCAAATTCCAGAATGACCAAACAAATCCTTTAAAATATCGTATCAAAAACACAAATCTTGCTGATGCTGCACGGATTTTTTATACATATACACAGATGAAAATCCATTCTAAAATGTTACGAGTGTGATATACACATATACAGAGCTGTAATGTGGTCCAGAGAAGAAGCTATTTCAGTCAGGGAAATTGCATTTTTGAAAAATTGGAAGATTGCAAAATACGTAGTAGGCAGTAGGTATGTGTAAAGCATAAATTGTGTTAAAAAAATTACATTTCCTAAAGCATCATTTTTTTTGAAAACATTATTCATAAGTATATTGAAATACATGTAAGGTGAGATGTCATAAAGATAAAAGGCTGATTATTACCAAAATTGGCTTTTATACTTGATAAATGCGTTTTAACGAAAAAATTGACACTCTTAGTCAAACTGCTATGAAATTTTTAGACGAAAATACTAATAAAAATTCTGTTTTCTATTCCTTTTGCAACTGGTGTACCGAATTTTAGTAGGATTAAAACAGTTTAGAATATCCTCTGTCTCTTTTACTTTGCAAACAATACCGAAAGCCAACAAAAAAAGATTCTATGTAATAGCTTGATCATGGCGTCTTCATTTCCTCTCATGAATGAAATGCGCGCGGACAGCAGAAAAAAAAGATTTTAAATGAAAACGAAAACCAAGTAAATTTTATGACACACATAAAAACATTCTCCAATTTGAACAAACGAATTTACTAGAATGGCTTCTTCTATTATAAAATTTAAAATAAAACTTTAACTCTCTTTTTTTTCAAGACTATATATACTTACCTTTGAGGAAATGATGGGAGAGGACGAGGACCGTCCGACGACTTGCCTCTGAAGCTTGAACAATAGTGTCTGCCAAGTAAGTGCCGCCCGTCGGTAAATCTCTATATCTGAGGCAGAGTCTATACGGTGGATCATTCCTCTCCAGCTCCGCCGCCAAAACTTGTCGGACCCAAGCCTCATCCTTGGAGCTGTACGAGACGAAAGCATCAAAGAGTTTATCACGCTCGGACGGGGACTCACTACACGTCCCGAGTCGAAGACCACAATGAGCATGGAACCAAACACGGAGACTCTGTCTCCAGTAGAAGGCAATCATGGAGAGGAGAAGGAGGAGAAGGAGCACACTCACCAGGGCCACAATCACCACAACATAGCCACTAAAGTCCGCTGACTCCCGCTCTGACCCACTCGAGGGCTCACGAATACTCAGATCAGTCGTTTGAGAGCAGCGATGATTCCTCTCATCCAAAATCCGGACGACAATTAAAGACGAGGACTCTGTCCTTTTTGAGGAATTTGAATTTATTTGCTGATTTTGACTTTTACTATTTCCCGCCGCCGCTCCTGCTCCTCCAACTTGGTGGCTTGAAGAAGAAGAAGAAGCCTGGCCCTGATTTTGAGTTTGGTCCACACACTGAACTTGTGAGGCATCACTAATTTTGGCACGATTCTCCACTAACCAGTCTTTAAATTCCATGGTGAAGAGACATTCACAGGACCATTCATTCCCCCGAAGGGTCACTTGTCCCAAATGCCGACTCCCCATCAAACCACTCCCCAACACATGCCAAATGGCCAAGTCCACAAAATTATTCCCATGGAGTGTTAAAATCCTCAAATGTGGTAGGATATTCGTCGAGAAAGTTTCATTACTGATCCATGCCAAACTATTCTCATGTAAATATAACTGTTCTAATTCTTCCAAATCCTCAAATTCAAAACCTTCAAGTCTTTCCAAGAAATTATTTTCTAAATGTAAACTTTTCAAAGTTCTCAATCCATGGAATGTACGATTATGAATTAACTCAATTCGACTCCCATTCAGGAAGAGAGACTGAAGATTTTTCCGTCCGATGAATGAGTGACTGTCTAAGCTAGGGAAAATATTTCCATCTAAATAAAGTTCGGTGACGTCCATTGGGATCCTTCCCGGGATGAAAGAGCCTTCATTCCCGGAGCAGTCCACTAAATTAATACCCCAGGCTTGGTCATGATAGCAGGAGCAATTTTTAGGGCAGGTCATTTCACAGTCACAAGCATCAAAGTCACAGCAAGAGCAGGCGGAGAAGCAGTGGGACTCATATTTACAGAGGAATTGTGAGGCGCCGATATTTAAATATGAGATTGACATTGTCAATCCGGGCTGTTGGGGATTGCCACTGTAGAGACGACGGTCAAAGGAGAGGGAGCACTTGACATCTTCCACATCTTGTATAATCGGGTACTGACCCACGACCGACTCCCCGATTCCACTATCTTGAGCATTCATATTTTGAAGCCACTCCATAGTACAGTCGCACTGGAGTGGATTATTCCCCAGGAGAATCTCTGCAATTGGCTGGTTAGGATTTGAGGTGCTCCTTGACAAGCGGAAGGTATCTTGGTCCAATTTTGATAATTGATTAAAGGAAAGATCCACTCTCGTTAAATTAGGTTTTCGAAAGAATGTGTAAGGTTGAATGTGATGGATTTTATTATGACTCAAAATTAAATTCTCGATAGAGTCTGGTAAATTAGAGCTGCCAATCTCTGTCAAATAATTCTCCGATAAATCCAGGTTTCTTATCCTTAAATTAACTTCCACATCAAGATCCAGACAGCTCCCAAGTGTATGGATTTTATTCGAGCGTAGGTCTAGCCACTGGAGCCTGGGTGGGAAATCACTGTACTGAAGATCCTCTAAAGAATTCCCGGAAATATTCAACCAGAGTAGATTGGGAATATTCTTGAAGAGACCCGTGATCTTGGAGATACGATTCGAGTCCAGTCTCACAGCTTGTAAATTTGGGCTATTATCAAAGGCACCTGGCTCCACCTTAGTGATATTGTTCTTGGCAAGATTGATAATTTTAAGTGAGGGACAGTTCAAGAATGCATTGGCGGGGACGCTGAGAATGGAATTATCCGTAAGTCGGAGTCCATACAAATTCCCAAGATTCTGATAGGAAGCATTACTTATATCCTCAATCTTATTCTCCCCCAAGTCCAATGTTTTCAAAAGAGTGAGAACGTTGATGGCAGACGGTACACTTGTTAATTTATTCCCACTCAGATTTAAATCCACAAGATTTGAACAATTTTTAAAACTTTGAGGGGACACACTCTCAATTTTATTATTATCCATGGCGAGGAAGCTCAGGACGAAGAGGCCATTACAAATGAAGTGATCTACGGTCGTGAGGTGGTTATGGGACAGGAGGAGAGTGTGCATATTATACATCCCAGAGAAAGCATTCTCAGCCACACTTGAGAGTCGATTATTTTCTAAATTGAGAACTTGTAAACTGGATAAATCCCGGAATAAACTCACGTCAATTTTACTCAAAGAATTAGTTGCAAGATTGAGTACGACGAGTCTCACAAGTCCCCGGAACGTCTCACCAATCACCCACTCCGAGGTGAGCTCATTATGTGACAAGTCCAGGACGACGAGATGCTCCAGTCCATTGAAGAGTCCAGGGGCAAGGACACTTAGAGAATTATTTTGCAGGTAGATTTCATGAAGGAGTCTCGAGTCTTTAAAGAATTCTGGTGGGAGGGAAGTTAATTGATTTCCAGAGAGACTAAAGATTTTAAGTTGGGTAAGTCCAAGGAGGGCTCTCTCAGCCGCTATTGTGATTGAATTCGAATCTATTCGAAGCTCTTCCAGCGACATGACGGAGGCGAAGGTGGCCGGGGGGAGGAGGGTAAAAAGATTTGAGCTGAGATCCAGAATTTTTATGTGATTTCCACAATTGTGTGGATTTGTGGGGTCATTCGGGATGATCCCAATAGAGCGGAAGTCCCGGAGCCAACATGAGCTGAGGTTAAGGTAGGACAGGGTCGGGAGGAAACAAAGGAAATCATTCGGGAGGGAAGTTAGACTAGTTGTGGATAGATCCAAGTAGCGAAGATCCGGGAGTCCCCGGAAAACACCAGGCTTGATGTCCAGGGATGTGGAAGAGGAGACTGAGGAGGCGGATGTTGTTGTGAGACTAGTTTGAGCTTGAATCGTGAGATTTTGAAGATATGGAAGATATGATAAAGCTCCTGGAGTTATCCCAGTGATACGACAATTCTCTAATTTGAGGTCACGAAGATTTGGTACAGCCATGAATACACCATGAGAGAGGACATAGCCATTATCTTGCGGCCCTCCGTTTGGACTAATATTATGATTATCATTAAAGTAACTAGCGTTATAATTATTATTATTGTTCTGTTCTAGAAAAGCATGGCCATAGCCAGAACTATCCACATAGTCACTATTACTACACTGAACCCATAGAGATTTTGCCTGCTCCGGCCCAATCCCATACACTTCCTCCTCCACAATAAGATTGTTCTTGAGTGGCTCCACAAGACAATTTAATCGCTCAATATCCTGGTATAAACTCCACTGACACTGGGGTGGGTGAAGTCCAGAGCCCGAAGCGGGAAGTAGAAGAATAATAATCATTAAAATTATATTCATACTGAACACACACTGCAGAACACTCATCACGACTGGAAGAAGGAAACCTTGTAAAACTTTAACTTTCAAACGGCTCCGATGAACGTTGTGATTCTTACCGGCGGGTGCCCGCCGTCGCCAGTGTGGCTCACTCGACGGTGGTGATGGTGTGGAAATTATAATGGATTTTACTACTGATTCCATTGTGGTACCCGGGTATAGATGCTGTAGGAGAATTAATTGTGGAAGAAATAATTCACTGCAGACGATGATCCGACTGCAGGATAATATAGGGATGTATTTTGCAAGATTTAGTAGAAGAAAAAAAACTTTTAAAAATTGTTCACTTCATTTTTGCTTTTTCATATGCATGTTTTGTTCTCTCACAATTATTTTATGTTGTGGTCACACAATTTCAATTTCCAACTTTAAAATTCGGATTCCGATTTTTGATTTGGGTATTTCGATCCCAATTTCCCTTCGATTTCTTTTGGAAATTTTCTTCAATTTTTTTCAATAAGAGAGTTTTTCGTTTCATGAGGAGAGCAACTTTTTATGAGTATGGATTTCCCATTTAGTTTTTTTTCGTGGTTCACGTTGACATTTTTTCACATTGTGGACTTTCTCATGGATATGGATTTTTATTACAGTCATTTTTCACGCTAGCCACTGGCTATTGAATTCAAATGCCTACACATACATACACTATAGTAGTCGTGTCTACTTTTCTTCTTCTTGAGAGACAGACAGACAGACGTAAGCACCTACATGTGTAGGGATGACTACGTCTAAAAAAAGTAGAGTTTCGGTTTTGGATGATGATGGTGGTGGAGGGTGTTGGTGGGTCGATCTTGATCTCGATTGATATTGATACGGTAATTCCGAAATGGAATGGGATCGATCAAAATGTTTCTTATTCACACACATTCATCCTTTCATGGCAATGGTCGTGTTGACGTAAAAGGCAAAGCCAAAAAATTGCTACTTTTTTTCTTTTTACGTCTTCCTCTCTCTTGTCGATCTTTTTTCTGCCTCCTAGATGAATTCTTCAAGAAACTATAAATAAAAGTAACAAAAAAAATTGAAGAGAGACGATATATTAATTTGAAATATGGATTTGAATTTGAATACGAATGACGAATTTATACAAAATCCAAGTAAATCACAAAACCGACGCACACGATTCATCCAATTCCAATTTTTCAACAAAATTTCTCGATTCACCACCGTACATACAGAAGGAAACAATAGGTATATGAATAACAAAAACATATACCTAATAAAATACAAACCATTCGGCTCGAAATCGAATTTCAACAAATATAAATAAAAAAATAGCGTGAATCTCTGAAACCGAAAAATATCCTGGGGAAATATATATATCTTGAACAAAAATCTACCTGCAAAACTCCACCTATGTTTCCTTTGCGTCTACTATTATATGAACAACAAAAACAAAATTGTTGATACTCTAAACTTCGTTAGGAACAAATTCTGTACAAGATTGAACCGGGAAAAGAACGAGACTATATTGGTTTTCCTTTTCTTACATACCACTCTCAAGATTTGGTTTTGTTTTGTTGAACACGGCAGAGCGGAGAACGCACCGTGTGGACGGATATGTTATTTTATTATTACATTTTGAGTTTCTAGTTTTCCACTTGCAATTTTTATGCCCTACCACATATTACAGCTATGTAACTACGGGGGTACTATATTTTTTCAGGAAAACCCGAAATATCAGTGTAATACCCAAAAAATACGAAACTTTCTACGAACGAAGGGTTCTATTTTTGAAACGTTGATTTATTCGGCACGCAAAGCAAAAAGCAAAGTAGGTAGGTACTATCTACAGACAGGTAACGTAGGAAGTGGTAGGGCCCTAAGTTAAGTACTTTCGTATTTTGTATCTTTTTTTGTACATGTATAAATCGACACACTTAAACCAAAAGAAAAACCCACCAAAAAGTGAGAAAAACTGGGCAATTCGGATTCGGATTTCACTTCTTTTTACTTGCACGTTTTAAAGTAGCTCCGGTCGGTTTCGGTTTCTTTTGGTAGCGGTAACAGTTTTCTATAGTGCGTTAACATAAAAACGAAAATGATGTAGCTAAATCCTAATCCAACGCCAAACAGTTTCAATTTCCGAATTTCCTTGACAGTAGTAGTGGTAGTTGCCTTCTATTCTAGGATTCGCTATTGTATTTTTCCCACATTCGCACATGCATTTGGCTCTACTCCTCGCCAATCGTCGCAAAATTCGGTTCGTATTGTTCTTTTGTCTTTTCGTTGCAATTGCACGACACACAATTGGAGGCTGACTTGAATGTTGAAATCCGACCGAATGTTCCAAAAATTTGGATTCACAGCCCGAGTCCAGGTGAATAAATCACGTTGAGCTTTCTCAGGGACCTATAGACTCTACTATAATATATAGTCGACTGGCAGTGGCTGAGGTGTGTCTTGTCTTTTTCTATATTATTATATATATAGAAACTTCAAATGTTGAATGTAGGGCAGGGAGACAATCTTGAGTCCTGAGCCCTAACTTACGTTTCCTTTCTTCTTTACCTTGTACACATAGTATTTCCATTCAAGAGGCTAGTTTCGTAGTTTCCACAAAATGTAATGGTAAATTCAGAGACAAAGTCAGAGTCCCGGTTTCGGTCTTGGTAACGTTCCCCAGTTCCCGGTTCGGGTTCAGTCTCACTCACGATCAGTCCAAGTCGATTTCGGTCGGAGACGGAAAAGCATAAAGTATGAAGGAAGTCTCACACTTTGTCCGTACGAAAGAAAAGTTGAAGAGTATAAAATGAAATAAAAACTTAAACTTGTTCGTTATGGTAGTATAATGTATCCCCCTTTACTTCATACTCTCACTCATGTCTGGGTCCAAAGAAAAAAAATCGAGAAACTCTTCTCTCTCAAAGTCTGAAGGTGGTCCGGTGGTATATGTAGTATGATGGTGATCTGACAACTTTTACATGTTATTTAGGTATATAGAGGTGAGAGAGGGAAGCCCTTGTGCCGGAAACTAAATTGGCAAGTTTAACACAGGTATGGACCCGAGAACGAAAGCAGGTAATACCAAAACTATAGTTGGAAATGGAAGCACACACACAAGACACAAGAAGAAGTTGGATTTGGATTTTTTTTCGAACAAGTTTTATAAACTCTCTCGTAGCCTCAACCCTCAAAATTCAGTTCATTTCTCCTCTCAATTTTTGAAACACCTTTTCGCCACCACTATCACGAAAAGAAGAAATCCAAAGAATCCAGCTGAGTAAATTTGAGTTTGGAAGTATATTAAATTTTATCTCTAGGTGTATCTCCTGTACTCTTCTGACTGGGCTGTCTTTATATATGATTTAGTCATGTTTCACTTTTCTCCCGTTCTTCTCCTTCTCTCGTGCTTAACTAAAGTTAAAAAAAGTTAAGTAAAGAAATTAGTAGCTCGTCTCTACTAACTTAACTTCAATAGCTCTGTAGTAGATTTACTATTATTCCAACTAAGTTCCAACAATTCTCTCGAAAATTCACGTTCACGAAGAAAAGTTAGCGCTTCGGCACGTCTAAAAGAGCCAAAGAACAAGAACAAAACGTGTAGCTAAATGTCAATGTTGTTACTACTAAATTGCTGTGCTCCTGGCTCCAAGTCCAAATCAAAATATCAAAATCAAGTATATATATTGTGTGATGTGATGGAACAACAAAAACGGAAAGAAAAACGACACGACCGCTTCCTTCGACGGCTCGTACGTGAATGCGATCTGACTAGTCAGAGAGTGAATATTTTCCACCAAACACACAAAGCTACGACGACCACCACTTCTTTCCCACTAACCAACTACCACCACCACTCTATACACTCCTCGAACTCGCATCGGGGAACACCAACGAGTCGCAGGACCACCAATTTTATACTAGTTAGCTCTTCTCTGCCTCACTAAAGTGAGTCCTGTGTGTTATCTGGAGGAGTAGAGTAGAGAGCATGTTCTAAACGCAGAAGGTAGAACGAAACGAGAGGATGAGGAGTTTTTCCTGTTGTTGGAGGAGTTGGAGGAACGAACGTTGTGGAAGTTTAGCTTTCAACTTGGACGGAAAATTGGTGTATGGCAATCCAATGTTAATGGTTGATGTTCTGCTATGGGAATGAGGAGACTTGAGCGTTAGCCCCTCGTCAGGAGAATTCCTTTTGCCTTTCCTGGTCTGACCCTCTCTCTCTCTCTCACTCCTTGATAAACTCAAAGGTATAACTGCCTCGTACACGGAGAGGAAATATCCAGTCGGGAAAAGACTAACGATGGGACTGGGAGAAGGTGGTGGGAGCAGGCAACTTATCGCTAGTCAGCAAAGCAGACCTGTAGAAAGTATATAGAAAATCAAGGCAAGTAGAAAATAATCTGATAGAAATGTGGGTTCAAAAACAGAAGGAATTTCAAGTCAAATGTTTCTCTCTCCTACATTTGGCTCAAGCTGCAATGGACAGTGGATACTGGTACTGGGTCGCATCGCATCGATATCGCATCGGTGTGAACATCCACTCAATATATATTAAACGACAACGATTTTCTCATTTTAAGTTCAGTTCCCTACAACAACTGTAGACCCTGCCCCTACTCTGTGAAAATCTAACATTCACCTCTAACTTCTAAAAACAACTACAACAACAACAACAACAGAAACAAGATAGGAATCCCTACAAATACAAATAAATACGATTACGATTTTTAGAAAAATACTGATACTGATGTACAAGACATTAAGGGGAAGAGTGGAACAACTCTGAACTGAAGAGCTGAGGACGGAGAGAGAACATAGGGTATAACTCAAGTCAAGGCTCGAGACAAGTCAGTCTTTCTTGAGTTCTTGAGAGTCTCTCCTTCTTTTTCTACTACTTCGACTTGAGTTTTTCTTATTGAGGCTGGAGAGTTAGTGATAGTTGATAGTGGTGTTCTTGAGGTCTTCGGGCTCGGTCTCGGTCTTCGTATTATCTGATATATAATGAAGTTAGTGGACGAGTTCCTTTTGCTTTTCTACTACTGACTGTCTGGGTTCTGGGACTGGAGTTCTGGAGTGTGTACTGTATACAAACAGTTTCTACTAATACATCAGGGCATCTTTCTTCTCGAAGTCTTTTTAACATCATTGGCACTAGTTCATGTAGTATTAGAACTAGTCGAATGTACTCTATAGACTTCATAGAATAGTGTTGAAGTCATGGAAAATACACAGGTATTTTTATTTGTATTTGTAGACAACAATTTATCCTTTTCTTGAATCTTTCTTGTGTGCACTCCAATCCAATGCGATGTGTAATAGTAATAGTTATAGTAATGTTGCTAGATGTGGATTAGGACGAGGAGCCAATATATAATTTTAACTTCGACGTATAAGGTACCTACTTGTTCTAACGAGAGTATATCTTCAACAAACTCCAACTCTCCAGCAGTTTAGAAGAGTACAGTAGGATCCTACATTCTTATGCACACACGCATAAATACAATTATCTTTGTAAACGTAAGAATTTATGGGGGGCTTTCTCAACTCGCCTCTCTCTCCCTGCCCTATAGTTCTATGTTACTATTTGTATTTTCCATGTTCTGCCCATGTATACACACAGGTCGGGACTATATAACAATAAATACATAGTTGATTTTCGGTTAAGGGCCAAAGCCAAAGCCGAAGCCCAAGTCGAAACCGAGTTCGAGACTAACTACTAACTACATGACACGATGCGATGGGATGCGATGCGATACAAAGGTGAGTTGAATTTCCTCTCACTCGCTCGTTCTCGCTCTTTTTCCCTTTTCCTTTTCTTCTGTCTATTTGGCGTTGCGTTGGATGATTCTTGATTCTGTTTCTGTTCCACGTTTTATACGTTTAACGTTGTTGGTTCTGAAAATTTTAGGTACGACGAAGAACGTTGTACCACCTGCACGGAATGTGCTGCTTTTTCTGCATCTTCCTCTTCTTCTTTTCCTTAACTCTGTCAAGATTAAAAGACCGAAGGGAAGGAGTTAAATGGATGTCTTCTTGCTCTTGGTTTTTGATTCTTCATTCTCCTCTATAATGCTATGCTATGCTTGGATTTATTCTCGAGTTGGAGTTTGAATCGTATCGTATCGTATCGTACCCACCACTATCATCCTATATTCCACATCAAATCGTATCGTATCACATCCCATCATCATATCGCACCACCTAAGGATATGACCCAAACTATATGGCTATAGATAGTAGGTTTAGGTTTGGATTAAACGAGAGCCAGGACCAGGACCAGAACCAGAACCAGGAGGCTATGGAAATCGAAATTTCATTCATATATAATGTAATACTTAGTGTAATGGGACACGGTGATGGTAATACCGTAATACATTAAGTAAAGAAAACGAAAACCAGCTAGTTATATAGGACTATATACACGAATGCATTACATACTTGAGAAAAAGAATACCACACAAAGTGTCAGGCGTCAGTTGAGGGAAAAGGTTCAAGGATTTAAACGGACTCGCATACGTGCATAATTATACATTATGAGTCATAGGATATAATATGTACTTACATAGATATAAGTTTAAAACTAAAACTAAAAAACTCAAGGAGGTACTTACATGGTTTAGGTTATGGTTATGGTTAGGTAAGTACAGGGACTGTGTAGACAGTGTTGAATGTCTTTCTTTCTGTCTTCTTCGGTCGTGGAGAGTTGAACTCGTCTTGATATAATTGGTTTTGGTTGGGATGATGTTGCCTCTGCTAGATCTATGCTGTTAAGCTAATGCTGGGCTCTTCTAGAGAGGATCTAAATGCCTGGAATGATGGCTCTTTAGAAAAATACTTTGAACCGGATTAGTATTAGTTGTTTGAGTGTACAACACACTTTGTCCTTTCCATATCCTTATTATGATTATGGTCTTGTTAAGCTCTTTGGATTTCGTTTTGGTTTTTTTTTCTTAGTTGATCTTTCTTATTATTGGGCTTGGTGTGGTGGTACAGTACAGTGTGCAGGCTTGTTATAGCAGGTTATGGTTGTGGATCTCCTGCTTTTTTTCTCGGGTGGTAGTAGGTATGTCGGCTATATGGTACTTGAGTTTTTGAGCCTTGAGTTCACCTTTAGACAATCATATGCTCTTATTTTAAGTATTTGAATTGGACTATGTGAGCCCTCGCTGAAAACTGCTGAGGTGAAGAACAGGTAAAATCTTGTGTTCTTGTTTTGAAGGGGTAAAACTAATCGCTATGCGCAGACCCTCTTTATATTCTGTACAGTTACAATTACGTAATAATGTTTCTATTTCTTGATCTGTACTCGTACGACGAAATCCACTAACGAAAACGACCACAACCCAACGAAGATCGTGTATATAGGAGTAAATGAAATCAAAACCAAGAAGGGCTGGAATAATTTGGTTGTTCGGTTTCAGTGTTTGTATATTTCAGTTCCACAAAACAGAAACAGAGTCGTCGTCGTCCTCGTCATCCGAGTTGAACTTAAAGCAGGGGACTTGTACCTCTCGTCTAAGTAGAAGGAGTTGTTGGTTGTAGATTTATCTCGTGATCTGGAATAATTCAAAAAAGAAAAAAGAAACTGTGAGAATGAAGGTAGAAAATGCAAAGTGTATAATTACATACCACCTACATAGAATGAAATATTATCAACATTTTCGCTTTTAAGTTTTTAAGAGTAATATATTATGTATGATGTATGGTAGGGTATACAGTATGGACATATATACTTCTGTGACCGTAAATATAAATAATATAAACATGGTTATGGTTTAGTTAGGGTAATAATAATAATAATATTATAAGTTGTGTGGTGTTTTATTTTGTTTGTATTGTATACTGTATATACTCCCATCATTATATATCATGGGTATTTACGAAGTCTAAAGGATGAGGGTGGAGGGGTTGTTCTTGTTGTTGCTTTAAGAAAGAAAATACCTACGCAGTCTCTTTGCGATTAGGATTAGGTTATTAAAATGCTCTATTTGGTGCATATAAAATTCAACGCCGGCGTTTTTCGTTTAATCTTTATATTTTGACAAAATTAATTACATACTAGCGAGGCTAGACTCAACAATTATAAGTCAGCATCATCCACAATCAACATTCACTGCAGAAAGAAGTACAACTCTCGTTAATGAGCGATTGCGATTGTATAGCATAAAAAACATTATTCGAACCCCTTGACGATTTTTGCAAAGCATTACGAACACAACGCTAAGGCTATACACAGAATATTATTTCAAATAAAATTTAACGTTGTGTTGTTGCCCAACTTATGTCATATTATTATTTTGAGGTAACTAAATAAACACCTTTTACTTTTCCTACATTCTAAACAAATATTTTGTAAACTAAAAATTAAGCTGAGGTGACGTTGACGTGGTCTGCCCCTGCTAACAAGACGATGTAACGTGCGGCATACGTGAGGAAGGTAGCACAGGATAAAAGATTGACAATACATGTGACATAATATGACGGATGAGGGGATAGAGCGGACACATAAATTTCCCAAAAAATACAAAATCCAAAGTCTCTCCGGAGTTAGTTACTTGTTCAAAATCCCATCACATCACGTATATATATATACATTTTTGAAAGCTACATAAGTAGGCTAAAGGTAATACTATATAGGGCCAAAGCCAAAGGGGCCCTTTTTATGTTATCTTTATCCTTCTTCAATATTATTGACGGAAGAGAAAAAAAGGAAATATAAAATAAAAATGAAAGTACAAAAACATAAATGTAAATGGTGGTAGAAGGTAAAAGGTTTAATATTTTCATGTAACCATAACCATGCGGCCATTAACTATGAGCCATGCGTGTCTCCCTTTAAGATTATAATTATTTACACACAAAAAATACACACACAAAATATAATAGAATATAATGTACAGTAGGTTGGAGTAGGAAGGTACTTGGGTTAGTTACTTCACACACTGTAAAACTGTCAAAAAATTGAAGGCTTAACAATCGGTTCACTTTTCCCTATATGCTCAATCCTTTCGTTGCTGGTACTGGCATTATATGTATATATTTCGGCCAAGGCAGACTTTTAGTTTTAGGTCCCGTCTTTGCTTTGCCTGAAATAAATTACTGAACATTTGAATTTGAACAAAACTTTTGTTTTCAAAAATCTCATATAAAAAATACATAGCGTCTACTAAAATATGGTTAAATGATTATCTGTATTGGTTGGAAATCATACACGACATGCATGCTGAAAGTACGATCATGACTTAAAAAATAAAAACTATCTTAAGCAAATAAGAGAGTAAAAGTACAAGACTACGAACAAGACATGCATAATAATTATAATTATAGACATACACTACTCACGCTTCATACTCTAATTCCCCAAAACCCAATGTATTATTTTCCAATTTCCTCGATATTTCCCTCCCTACATTATTTTAACAGACATACATACAGGCAACAGCTAGCAGCAGCTTCGTACCCAACATGAACTTATTTAAGACCAGGCAGGTGAAGTTGTAGCTGTTCGAGTCCCGTATTTTCAACAACAGATACATATTGATATTGGTACAGGGAATGATAATGATCCACCTAATTATTACATAACATACCTACCTATCAGAATCAATCATTAAATAGACCTTTTTTGTTTTTCCAACTTTTACTCTATTTTCACCCAAAATTCCACATACCTATGATCCAACATACAGACAAAAATACCAAGTTTAGTTTCTTTGTAAAAATCCAAATTCTTCAGGATAAATCAAGAATACATACAACACAAAATCGAAGGCCGTAGGACACATCCGTGACCTGGTCCTGTCTGGTCATTAAAATGTCCTCCGCTGATCGACGTAGAACATTTCGATAATAACTAAGAAAATTTGAAACGAAATTATTTTACCTCGCCTCGTGTACATACTAATTCATAAAATAATGTTAAAATTCTATTTGTTTAGCACAATGTAGGACAAGACACAACATGATGATAACGATAAGATCCACTGATCCAGGCAAAGATTCAGTCGAGATGGCGTGTCATGTCAGGTAGTACTGCGAAGGTAATAATTAATGTATTTAAATGTAAGTATTGAAGATGTTTTAAAGATCGAAAACATTTTTACAATTGAAGATTGAAGCAGCAAAATGTTCCAACTCCAGCCACAACATAACATAGCTCAAAATGCTTACAAAGCCTTCTTTGCTTTTAGACAGTCTCTGCACTCTCAGGGCTTTTAAGAAACACTGCCATACAGTCAACCAATTTACTTAGAATACTAAAAACAAACAAATAGTTATGTGCGCCGATCCCATAATAATAATAATGGCTCAACAAAATAAGTAACTAGCATCTCTCTATCGAAGTACCCGAACTGTAAACTGTAATTCGAATTCTTGGGATTCGAAAATCTAAAATTAAACATTACCTTTAAAAGAAGGCAATAATAGTGTAATGTAAAAGTCAGCGTCAACAAAACTTCCTCTAAAAGTCCAAGTCGAAGTCGGGTACTTCTATGTAACAACATACTTATTTTCTTGGTTTCTATTCTATTTTCTATTTGTGTATTCTAATTCCCTGCCCTTACTAAATTATGTTTGTACAGTACAGACTGTGCAGACATCCTTACAAGTCGATTGTGGATCCGATCCCCCATTCATTTTTACACAGATATTTGTCTTCCTATCTGCCCATCCATCTGCCCGCTGTTCAAATATTGGGTAATGGTAAATATATATTAAGTTTAATATTGTACATTATAAGTAACAAGGAGTAAGTACACCTTATTGTGTTCACTAATCAGCATTCAGCATAATAATAATAATACGCTGTGTGTGTGCATATAGTGCACTGGGAATGTTAACAAACTGTAGTTACTTTTAGAGGGATATACTGTGTATCAGTATTGTGCACATATTATTAGTAAGCTCAAGTTCTTCTTGTATGAGGACGAGGACTGACGAAACGCATCACGAAAGAAAAAAAGTACACTGGGGAAAAAACGAGAAGTGGAGTGGAATCTATTTTTTTGTGTGTACTCTTGTGAGTACACGAAAGACTCATTTGGGAACACGTTATAGAATTCCCATTCTTTCTTTGAACAAGTCGGTCTGTTTTTACTCTGTCTCGGCCCCGGTTGTAAGTAACTTGAGATCATTAAAGGAAAAGCGACAGTGCGAGCGACAAAATGACAATTTGAATTCAACAAGGACAACGAAACCAACTAAGAAACAACTCTCGGGTTCACTCCGGATCAGATTCAGATTTTCCTCTGTCTTCATTCAAACATGCTCGAATTCGAATTTAAAAAGCACGCTCAACATTTCTGTTTGGTAATGCCTTATAAACTGACGTCTTCGAAATTATACGTGCATACTGCATGCACTACTATAATGTAAGTTTCGAAACTTGTGCGTAGATAGATGAATTAGGGCGGTATTCTTCTAGAATTTCCGAAGATGGCTTATTTCATTTTTTTTCACCTTAACTTCAACCAGAACCAGAACGATGATCCAGCTGCTAAAATAGATATTGCGGCAAATTTTGAGCTGGAGCTGGATTCTGACCAACAGTGTTTGCATAATATATTGAATACCAAAAGTGTCAAAAGTCTGCTGAAATTTTGTAAGAAAAAGAAAATTCAGTGAAGCTTATTCAATAGGCACTTGATCATCCATATTAGTACACACCAATTATACGTATTATTGGGGTTGATGGTCATAGTTACAGTGGTGAAGTGTGGTTGTACAAAATACTTTTGCAGTTCATTTTCTTGCTTAAGTAAAAAATATTACCTTTTGATTCTTACACTTTCAAAAGTTACATACTCTATTATGGAAGCTATGAATTCTGAATTGTCAGTGGCACCTGTCCCATCCTAATAAAAAATTAATCCTTCTTTAATTATTTCCCTTTTATGTGGCTGTTGATGCTGATCCTCTCGACTCTTGAGTTTGGGTATGACTCGATGCCTCTGCCTCATGTTGGATGTTTAGCTACATATTTTTTTTCGCAGTTTGCCTTTAGTTACTTTTTGGAGTTTGATCTTGAATCTTGACTTGACTGACTGGACGGAGCTGGACACAATCTGTCAAGACAGGATCATCACACACTGAAACCGTCGGTCGGTGTGTCTATCTGTCAGTCAGTCATTCAGTCAGTTGGCTCTGAGGATTTTAGGATTTGAATGTTTAATTTGAAAGGAGCTCAAGTTGTCACGATGAGTGGTTCACGTTTGAAAGTTGAATTGAAAATTTTCGGCGTCTGTAACCGCAGCATCCAACGCATCGGCATCGGCTAAAGATATACGAATACGAACAAGGTCTTCTATGCAATATAGAAAAGTTCTGGTAGTCTTTACAGATGCTGATCTGGGTCTGGTTGTTGCTAGTACATACAATAACATCCTCGGGACAGGTAGATTGCATTGTTGGTTGCCTAAAAGTACATGTTAGGTAACATAATCTATATAACCCTGTGTAGTCAAGACTGATTCTTCGATGTTCGAAATCTTTGAGATTCCTTTCAAGGTTAAATCGTATCAAAGAATCAGAATGAGAGACCACTGTAAAGGGAACACAAAGTAAGTCAAAGTCGTCACATCACACAAGTCCATCATCAACTAACTATCACTATACAACCCACAACTTCAAACTTTGAACTGAAATAACTATAATGCTCACACATATACCTGGTGCTTGGTACACGTTTCCTTTACAATTATAGATAGAGTTGAGTCGAGTCATTATTTACTATTGCTTCAACTAAGCACCTACCTATATACAAAGTAAAAGTGTTCACTCCTTCGAATCTCGATTTACTATGTTCAATGTTGGATTAGGCTATATAAGCTTTCGCTATATGTCAAATGTAGTTAGGTAACTCAAGAAGACCGAAGAAAACGAAAAGGAGGAAGAAAAATTAACAAGTCCACCCACACTACCTATAACACCAACCGAACCTAGAAGAGATCCAAAAATCAAACCAGAATCAGAACAGAACCACGCCAAAAAACATTTAGCCGCACACACACGAAAAAAAAATAGTTGACTCACAAGATTAAAGGGAATTCAAAACTTTCCAAGTCAAGTTCTAAAACAACTTAAACAAGAAGTGAAGAAGATGAAAGGAATTCCAGTCATCCAGTTTCAGCTCTAGCACACCATCCAAGAATGAATTACAAAAAAAAGTAAATGCCTACCTGTTTCCTGTTCTATGGCCCATGGCTCTGATCAAAATTAAATACAAGATCAAATCCAAAAGGCTCAAGTCAAGATGCTGAATGCTATAACTATAACGCTAAGGTAAATTCTACATCGGCTACGCACGGGCATCCGATTCCGATTCCAGGTTTTCACGGAAAATTCACTTTGCACTATCTTTTAACTACATTCACTAGTCACCCATAGCCCATAGGCAGCCTTACTACTGTTGACTGTTGCAAACCAAATCATAGACTTTTTCAATTCCAGTTTCACATAGGTATTAACTACTGACTATTTTAATTAATTATTCGCTCTCAGTCTTCGAAACAATTAAAATTCTTTGCTGTATCAAAATTTTAAGGATCAAAGAGCAATTGCAATTAAACTTCCTCTAGCCCTCCACTGCACAGGGTGACTAGGTCAGGAAAACGGGGTCTGCAGTTTGGAGTTTGACGACTTCCAGACTCAGACCGCAAGGATTGCAGTGTGGAGTCGGAAGACTTCCCGCTCAGCCCCAGTTCGATCCCCAGCTCTGGCAGGCTAGACCTGGCTGGTTCGGTGGAAAAAGTACAGGCCGGGCCACAGGCACATGTGCCTGTGCTCTCTATAGTCACCCTTGGTTGTGAGTAGAGAAAGAGTGTTTCTGGGGGTAAAACAGAGTAATTTGAAATGAGGGATTGACTCGCCCTGAACCTGCCTAGAAACACTATTCATTCGGAATTGTGGACCTCTAGATCTACTAACTAGTAGTAAATAGATGTGTCTTTGTTAAGAAAGTAAAAAAAAAAAAAAAAAAAGGCAGTCCAACTTATTTAAAACCATTGTGAGGGCGGGCGCCCAAAAATCAAGGAACTCTGAAGAAAATAACGAGGTTCTTATTCATATACCTTCTTTAAATGTAATTAATAATAATAAGTGTTTATCAAAATTCATTATAATCAGTGCCTTTGCTTTATTTAAGTACTGGATTTTATAATTAAAGTCTGGAGTCTGGAGGTAATTTTGAGATATACTTATGTAAGTCCCTACTTTATTTTAATGTACTAATCCTAGAGCAGGGTTGTAACTTTGATGCCGCTTGCAAAAATTATTCCAATGAGCATGGGACCCGGGCAATTTAGATTGACTGACTTACACGGATTCGCGATACTATAAGGATTCTGCGAATGCTGACATATCCATTGCGGGCTGGGTAAAAATAATTGAAACTGATCTTTAGCATTCATATGCCATGTCGGCTTTCCAGAACAATTTGCGATTTGCCATGTACTGTGTTCCCTTGTTCAGTACTACTCAAGCTACCATTAAAAGGCATTAGGCTCGTAACACTCCATTCCCAGTCCCGGCACTCCTGGGAAAAAATACCCTCCACCTTCGCGAAAAAAATTTCGAACTCCGCAGATTTTTGTCTTGCATGTATTGTATATCTTAAACCGCATATTATATATTTAATGTTTAATGCAAAAGAATGGAAAAAATTGAATCCGGTACCGATACTAGTACCAGTACCAGTGCAGACTCTTGATTCTACACAGCCTATGGTTTGGTGTGGTGCGTTATATTCTCCTTTTAAAGCCAAATTGCTGACTCAATCTTTTTAAAGCCCGGCTGTCTATTCTGCTTTATTACCCTTTGGCAGTTCCTTCTATGCCTTTCAGTTGCCGTTGCCATAGTCGTAAGTCGTAACACCGTACTCCTCTTTTTCCTCTATATATTTCTCACATTTGCATATTTGGCAATCCAAAAGGAATCCGAGTGTGCGAGTATTAAGAGGAGAGAAAAGAGGCAAGAAAAAAAAGGAGCAAGGGAGTCAAATGGCGTTGTTAGTCATAAAAAAAATAAGGAAGAATTCTCAAGTAAAGGTAAAGTGGATAGTGAAAGGGGAATGAAAATGCCACTGCGCCTTCATCCTGTCTTCTTCCAATTGCTGGAGAGTGGACAAAGCCATCTTCAGCCAGAAGAAGAAGACAGGATCAGACAGGATAGTTCTAAGTCATTCAACTCAGCGCATCCTTCTATCTCAACTGGGAGCAACGTGCGGAACCATCAACAGAACGTATTCGCTACATGTAACGCTACACATTCCATTGCCAAGCCACGCCACGCATCTCTCAGCAAGCACAGGAAGGAGCACTGCCCTCATCAGTCATCAGTTCCTACTCGCCACGCTAACATATAATAAATATTCTTCTCCGAAAACTCTAATAATATTTTTCTGGGAAAGATTGCGATGGAGAAGCCTAAGAGAATCCGGAATTTGCGGGGGGATCAAGGTACTGAGGTGATCCTCTGCGATTCGTGTTGGTGCACGAAACCTAAAAATAAGAAAAAGAATTATTTCAGTTTTGAATTTATATTATCATTTTGTTTAATACTTTTCTTCCTCTCCATCGTGGTGCTTCCCATATACAATATTTGTTTTCATTAAATCAAAAGAAATAATAATATGAGGTCTTCAAATAATCGAAATCAAAATTGTAAAAGAATATATGTAATATTTGTGATCAAAATTGTACTCACCTGGAACTCACCTTCGGATCCAAATTGGCTTGTAATCCGTATCCACGGTATCCGTAAGGTCATTGTAAAATTATAATTATTGTAAAATTTATGTGGACGAAAATCATAACATGAAAACAAAAACAAAAAGAAAATAATAAGTAATAATTCAATAGTAAAAGTAAGGCTTGTAGTCCCTGCCCTTCTGGCAGAGGAAAACGTTCATATCATTTTCAGTATCATTTTCCGTTTTCAATTTCAATATAACATTTTCACTTAGTATCATTTTTCCGCTTAATTATTAAATAAATATTTATCCGTAAAACTTTATATGTCACTGATCTCCGATGTCGTCCAAGTTAATCCATGGGCAAACTCATTCGATTCTCATTACTACCACAACATAAGTATAATTATTGTGTAATATTTTGATGTACGATTTTCATACTAATTGAGCGAGTGGCATATGTACTAGGCCGGTTCATATTTCATTAGTTCTAGTAGTGTATATGATAGTCAATGGAGTTCTTCGATGACTCCCTCATCACTTTTGCATAATATTGTAATTATGAGATTTAATTCATAAAAATTTCTGCAAAATAAATTCCAAAATATAAGGGCTCTTGGGGAAGCGATTCTCTGACCACGGTGGTGGGATTGCTTATTATGTTGCTCAAATCCCTTGGTTGCTCCACCACCGTCATGGTCATTCTGTCCTTTTGGTAAAGAGAATCTTCCTTCCCCGAGCCATAGCCCCACTTATTTATTATTGGCTTAACAATTCGCACTTCACTTAGTAAAAAGTAAACTTAAATTAATCCCGTTACACAAATTCAGTTTATCATGTAATATTTAAATTCAAAATTTCAATTAGGCAAAAGGAGGAGATGACAGCATCGGGAGTCGGGATGGAAGCGGGCCCTGACCGCGTTATTGGCTAACTGACGTCAGTGGTTACCGTGACCATCTCCCCAGTCTCAGTCTAATAGAAATACAGTTGGACGTCTGAGACCCCGTCGCTGTCAACCCTCCTTAACAATTCACTGCTTCAAAATAGTATTTCACTTCTTATAATTAGCACTTTAAATAAAATAAAATTTACATATTCCAAATTTTTATTCAAAATTGAGGATGGACAGGACAAGCTGGGCCGAAGAGGGGGAGGGAGATGGAATGCATTTGTGACTGGAAACTCCCAATGCAAACTATCATATCTCCTTTCTGCCCAGTCCTCTTGAGCTCGTGGGGTGGGGACCATGGGGTGGTTGCACTTCAACCGGTCTTACCTCTGAGCCACTCATCCGCTGAAAATAAAACTTAAAACTAGTGTTATAACTATTAATGTATTCTAATCTAGTTCATGCAAAATAATTTAATTCAGATTATAATTCAGACTCAGATGTAAACATTGCAAATCCTCATTCCGTAGTACATAGGTAGGCATTGGCTCTCCGAGCCATGGTCCATCCCTGCCATATTACATCGGGAGTAGTTACCCCTAAAATGTAACTTGGTGGCACCCCCAAAATAAACTTTACCATCTGACCCATCATGTACATATTGTAAATAGAATGTAAATAGTAGGTTAAGCTCATTTAATCATAAGAATATAATTTATTTATTATTAATTCTTTTTGAAATCATAAAAATTTAATTCAGGAAATTTTGGGGTAGGAGAGTGCAAACTCGGGGGTTGAACCAAGGTCATAGGACACCGGTTCTGACCCTCGTTTCACAAGGTGCGGGGTAGGGATAAAACCCTGCCCCCTCCTCCCTGAATTTTCACAAAAACCCGGGATGCCCATTCTTTGAAATGGGAAACTTAAAATTTAATTTTCTTTCACTTCTAAATAAAATAATTATAATTTTCATTAGTAGGGCATACCTACATACTACATACATTAGGTACATACTTAAAACAATTCCGCAGGCATCTCCCCTGTACTCATCAAATTTCAGTGGTGGTGGAGGGAGCGCGAAATCCTTCCGCCGCCCCGCCCGTCGTTCGCGCGATAAAATTTTTCGCACACGTGAGGACGCTCACATGCACCGATGCATAAGCATCTATCTCATTCGGGTCCGTAACGATAAGATGTGGCGTTTGGGATGGCCACACCCGTCACGCCGATGTGTGCATTATCTCGCACACACTTGGTTTGATGACTCCGCATCACTGTACGGCCCAGCACCAGAACTACGTTTAGTGGGCGTTTCGTACCCCACACCGCACATATACGTTTGGTTTTCATTACATGAACCCAGCCGCGCCATTTGGTGTGTTCGTGTGTTCAGCAAGCAAGCAAGCTTTTCGCTCTCCGAGTTTTCTCAGTTTTCATTTAAAATTTCCTTCGAAATTTTGAATTTGGAAATTCTTCAAAGTGAAAATCCAGTCAAATCGACTACCCTCTTTTTGGATAAGTGGGTGTCAATTTCTTATTTTCTACGAAATCCAAAGAAAACAGACTTTCAGTTTTCGATTTTCCCGTGTCGTGTGTTAGACATAGGGCATCGTCGGCCGTTAGCGGCAAACCAAAGTTTTCAGTGCTTAACTGTATCCAGTGACCTGAAAAACATCACAAACACTTACCTTTGACATCAGACTTACCGTGTTGTGAAAATCCGGTTTCGAAAATTCATCCGGGAGTTTGGAAAATTCGAGTTTTCCATTTCCTCCCATCCAATTACATAGTGAAGGACTAGTGCCTTTGTCCCCGTTCACTTACATAGACGTACATATTTTCGTGGCACAACTCCACTCACAGATATTGAACTACATACTTTCGTGTCGTGTACTAACTATAGCCATACGGTGGCCGTGTAATCTGTGACTTTACTAAACACTAACAGTAACGATACGGTGTAAGTGTATCTATACTGGGAGAACTTCCTAAAGTGGAAAACATTTCACATTCACTACTGACTAAAGACGTTCAAGATTTTTGCCGTTACTAGGAAAATTCGTGGTACTTGTCCATCGTTGACCTGACCTTTTCTAATTTCAGTAGGAAATTAATTGAATAATCGTAAGTGGTAACTGAAAATTTGTTTATCGTTTACATTTTCCCAAATTTTCCCATAAAGTGTCCCTCCCAGAAAATCTGTGAAAGGTTGGAAAATTTTGATTTTTGGTTTTCATAGTACTAACTACTTACATTAATATTTAAGATATTTACCTATTGGCCCTGCTCACTCGTCATACAATTATTGTGTCCAAACAAATTAAGTGTAGTATTTCCAAACTCATTATCCACAATTACCGATGTTGTTCTTAATTTCCTTCTCGACCACTGATATAATTATATTGTTCTTTGTTTTTCTCATTATCACTCTAATTCATTTCCATAAGGAATTTATTAATACATACTTTAATTTCCGCATGGTCGCAGAAAGAGATTAATTCAGTCGGTAAGTGCGGTAAAAGTGTTATCAGTAATTCAAAAATTAAATTAGAAGTTAGGTTTAGTTAGGTTATCAGTTACGGGAAACAAATAGTTTGTCGGGGCTGAGTATTAGTTGGAGTAATCAGTATAAATAAATACATGTAGTTAAGTTTTAAAAAGTTCAGGATAGTGAACTCTGCGGGGAAAATAATTCGGTTTTCAACACACTCGCTTGCCTTGGGTGTTGATTACTGACAAACTTAGTTAAGATAAAGTAAGTTCAAGATTCCATTTCCAAATAAAATTTTCAGTCAAAATTTAATTCTATTCAAAATTTCAAAATTATTTGTGAATCAAAATTAATTTTCTTTTTCAAAAGCAAAGTCAATTAAAGTAGAATTAATAGTTACGGAGCAAGGGAAACCAACAGTTTCTCGCTCCCGCCTAGGTTAGGAAATAAAATCAATAACATACATACATATACATAGTATTGTCACTAATTGGTATCTGTGCCAAGTTTTGTTTTTCTATTAATTACATGCCTCCAATTATTCCTCGGGAGCAGTATCACTTATTTGTAAAGGACGCTCTTCTCTGGTTTAGTTCCGGAGGAAATAAAATCATCGATAAGGAACATCTCTTCATGCTCCTCATCATCTACATCTCTTTATTTGACCTCACCAACCAATTCTTTCCGGAAGTGGAACTACAAACGTTGAATCGTTCGTTGGCTCACTTGGGATTCTGGTATTAGGGGAAAGAGCTTCGCACCGACCTCATAAGCCCAGCAATCCTCCAACGCGATTCAAGGTATTTGCACTTCTCGAAAGAAATTTCATACCATTTCATAATATTTTCAATCATATTGCAAAAATTTCATAAATATTTTACAAATCAAAATTTTACAAAAACAAAGTAAGACATTCCATTAATCCCACTTTCCGATCTTGAGAACAGGTGACAGTTGCGGTAACTCAACCCGTCGCCGTGCCTACTCATTCGCTAACGAGTGTTCTTCAAAGTTCAAAATTTTCTCACTCGTTCTCAAGAAAGAAAAGCGGATTTTCTCAGGAAATCTTCACTTTCCTTTCACCGACTTTCACCACTCAAGAAGTCAACTGCCTGAGGTGAACGGATCCTTACCAGTAATCCGACGCCAACAGACAGAGCCTTCTCTTCGTACCCCATAATTAAGTTTAAGGTCATTCCTCCCTAATTTAAATAGGTCAAACCCACCCATTTCGATTTAAGATTTCAGGAAGGGCAGATATTTGTCCTAGGTATAAATCAGTAGGTCAAATTACACTCATAATTGAATTCATTCCTGAAAGCGTTGCTACGGAATCGTGTTCGCAGCTTGGTCATAACACTCATAGAGATCTGAAGCGTTCGCTACGATCCTCTACTCATACATAGGTCATATCAATACACCTCGAGCGTCCGCTGAGGTTTATTAAGTACGACAACTACCTAAATTTTCAGTCAGAGTCAGATAAAATTTTCATTAGCTCTTCTCAATAAAGTCTCAAAATTAAAATTATTCGAAGTCTACCTCTTCCCTCAACTATGGCTGAAGCCGGAGGGGAGGAGATTTCCTCACAAGATCTTGACGGCTCACAAGCCACCGGTTTCTTAGGGAGCCAATCCGATTTGAATCGGACTGTCTTTCCTAACCCTAATCTTGGGGAACCGGGAAATAATCAACGGAATCTTTTGGAAGAAGTCGTAGCTTCTACTTCATCCCAAATTCCGGAAAATGATCTCAATCGGGATGAATCTCGATCTCGCCCAACTTCTCGCAGTTCTATTAGGTCCGTGCGTGGAGGGAGATTCAGGGGAGGAATTGGTGTTTCCCGTCAGGGACATCGAGACCATTCCGCTTCCTCCTGGGCTACTGATAGTGAATCCGCCCAACAATCCGAAAGCGAAGGGAACGTGAGTGTACCTCGTCATCGGATTAAAAGTTTCTTAGTTCAATTCGATGAAGCTTCCACAACAGGTTTCATTGCTTATCGCAAGCGTACTCTTCCCCTCGGGGAACAACCCAAAGTCGTATATAAAGGCGATACTAATAAAATCGGTTACGTCGTTGAAAAAGACACTATTCAATCGTATTCTCGCCCAGCTTATCGAGTAGTTCAAGCAGGAGAAACCCTTGGGTTTTTCCCAGACAGATGGCCAGACGGCATCTGTGCTTCTAAATCTTTTGGTTATAGAGAAATTTCGCCTTCAGAAACCGGGACTTTCGAAGCTATCGGTCCCAATCCTAATAACTATATGGCTTCTTCTGAAACATTGCCTCAGAATACAGTTCATAACACCCCACAATCCGTGACTACAGTACTCTCTGGTAATCGTTCCAACCCTAATACTCGTCCACTGACTTATGCTAACATCGCCGCCGATAGAAAAGTCATCAATACATATCTCGTCGAAAGATTTACTGCCGAAAATGTTCCTTCGGAACAAATTCCTATGATGATTGAAGCTTTAGATGACAGATTCTATTTAGATATGATTCAAGTCGCTATCGACAACGGAAATACGTTAGAAAATGTTGTTAATGATTTCCTGACTTCCGTTGAAAACGGGTCAGAACTCAATCCATTCCGTCGTAGCGATTCTTCTGTTAGATTCCAACCGGAAGAGGTAGGACGGACTAACCCGTCCGTAGAATTCATTAGGACTTCGCCTCCTCCAACTGGGCATTACCATTCTGACCCAGGTCAATCAATCTCAATTCATCGAGCTTTATCTCAACCATCGACGCCTAGTCGTCCTCAGACAAATCAGGCTAATTTAAACTCAGCATTTAGAAGCTTACAAATGCCTTCTACTGCTGAAGTTCAAAATGCTCCACTGGGTTCACAACCTGGAGCCACTCAACAACCGCGAACTCAAAGACCAGTCACTGCGCCTGGCACTTATCCTCAATCTGTACAACAAGCTTCTCTTGGTCATTCGACTCAGCCGAGCAGATCTTATACTGCTCCTCCTAATCCTCCACCTACAACTCAACCGGTACAGGCTCCAATTCAGCCTCCGCATGCGTGGGAGTACCCCCAAGTACCACCACCACCGCATACCGGGTATCCTCCGACCTCACATGTTTTTCCTCCTCAAACATTTTACCCGACTTCTCACACGCCTGGTTATCCGAATTATCCTCATATTCCTCAACCAATGCAGACTAATTATTATCCCCATTATCCTCAAACTCAACAACCTCAATATGCTTTTGCTCAGCAGCCACATTTGGCCCCTTCAACTCAATTGCCTCCGGGCCCGAGTTCTTCTTACCCAACTTTTCCTCCTTCAAATCCAAATCAGCAACCACAGGCTCAAGCCTCTGTGGCTCATCCATCACGCAGTTCTAGATTACTTCAGATTGAAGCTCCTCCACCTCGAGCTCCTAATTCTCCAGCTCGCACTGCTTCGGCTCATCGCCATCGTTCGCAGTCTCGCACTGCTCCACAACATGCTCAGGCACCGACGACTCCGAGTCGTCCCGAACCTACTAATCCCTTCCGTCCTCCAGACAGGGAGGAGGAGGAAGATTTCAGTGCCGATGAAGAACTTTTTCTTCCTACTCGCCGTGAGGTAGCCATGATTGCCGGAATAGTGGATCCTATTATGAAGAAGCTACAAAAAGGCATGAGCTCCCAGGGTTACAACGTCTACCATCAATCAAAATGCGCCGAAAAGATGCCTAAATACGGAGGTGAAAAGGAGGCAGAAGAATGGGCAACTGACTTCAGCTCATATATTCATCTTCTGGACCTTCATCCTTCCGTAGTCCTGACCACTCTTGACAAAATTTTCACTGGGCAAGCTTTACAATGGTGGCATCATAATAAACACCTGTACATGACCGGATTGGATTTTACCGATTATCGCGCATGTGCTCAAGCATGGAATGATTTAATTGCAGATCTCAAGCGAAAATTCGATCGGTCATACGTCTCTGGACGGGCCGAAATGAATTTAAACTCAACCGCTTATAATAGCAAGCAAAATGCAAGTGATTACATCGCCGCTCGCTCCGCTTGTCTCGATCTCATCGATCCTCGAATGGATCCTGAAAAGAAAATCTTGCAGATCATCGACGGTCTGCCAGATCATTATAAATCAAAAGTTGAGAATGAGACTGACATCAATTCTCTCAGACTCATCCTTCAAAGACACATTAACATCGCCCAGCGCAGCCAGTCGCACCGTGCCTCAAATAATCCTCCTGGTGGGGCTCCGCACGGCCAACCTAAAGTATACTTGAAAAGTCTCGAAGCAGCTCCGAGCACCGTTTCTACTTCCATTCATCCGTATCATAAAAAGTCGGGCGACCTCATTAACCGGGATTATTACGTGGCATGGGACGGTCTGGAGTACAAATGCGCTGACACTTCTGCTTTTGCTCAAGCTCAGAAAACTCAGACCAAAAACGATAAAGGTCGTTTCAATTGTCTTAAGTGTAATAGTGAATGGCACAATACTCGAAGGTGTCAAATTCTTTTGAAAGATCAGGGGATCCCGTTCCCTCCGCCTAAGCCGAAGGACGCGCGATCTCCCCAACAATCCAATGCGAATAATCGACCTCAGAATTCTAATAATAATACAAGTACTAATAATGCAGCTCGGAGTATAGCGCCAGCCGAAGAGCACGCCTATGCCCAAGCCCTGCAAAATTTAAATCAAACAATACAACACATACATACACAATTAGGTACACAACCACAGCCACAACCACAATATGCTCCTTTACAATTGCCGTATTCTACTCAATCACTTCCATTCATGCCTCAACATCAATTTCAACCTTCTCTTCCTCATCCATATCAACAGCCTGCACCTCAATTAATGCAGTCGGCGCCTCAAGTTCTAAGAGGCTTAACCACTCAGTCTGGGCCGAGCATTTCTTCAGTTGAGCAAGTTCCTCCACAAGGGACATCTTTTGCTTTCTCATCTACCAGGAATCCTAATTCACAGGATCCTTTAAACCCCAAGGGGGGGGTGTAGAGACACCTGAGCCCCTAACTGAAGTACTAACAATTGATCCGTGTACGGTTGAATCAACTGATATTGATACTACTATAATAAATAAGTCTGAATTAGTTCCAATCATAGACACATCTGAAACTACATTCTTATTTCCAGCCACAGCTCAAAGCATACAAATTTCTCCGTATTCTTCAATGCCAAATTCTCCTAACTGTAAGAACTCTAAACCAGACTCTGAGTCTGATTCAGATACGGATTCGGATTTTCATTCTAGGGTAGCAGCCTGCGATGGCATCCCCAAATATAAAATTATGAAACTCTTGGAACATCCATTTAGTATCCCCGCCGAGGGATCTACTCAGTTCGCGCGCACTATATCTCAACCTAATATGGAGATTCGCCGCGAATTTCGAGCTAAAAATAAACATGGATCCGACATCTATATCAAAGTTCTTACCGATACAGGAGCTACAATCAGTACAATTAGTCCCGCTACAATTATTAATTTGGAATTGCAACACAAGGTTAAACCTTGTTCACCTATTCAAGCCATGTTATCCCTTAATGATGGAAATAAACATGTCATTACTAAATATGTATATGTCATCCTTTATATCGAAGAATTCCAGCAGTGGATTAAATGGGGTTTCTTCGTACTCGACAAAGCCCGCGATAACTTAGTCTTTGGGATGGATCTTCTCAAAGCTTATCGAGCCCGGGTCATGTGCTATGAAGGCACCGTCGAATTCCTCTCTAATCCACATGATGCTGATACTTCAACTAATAAACAGAACTTAAAAAGATTACATTCACAACCCATAACTCAAAAGAATAAGAAAAAGAAAGTTTCTGAGGAATTAACTCGTACTGATAGTATAGATCCTGAGTCCAACATTAATTCTGATATAATTTATGCTTTCAATCCATTATTAGATGACCCTTTTTATGGTCTTAACATTCAATCAGAAATTATTCCAGGGGACATGGATATGTCGGATGACTCCTCAGTCACCCAGACTATTCGTCCTTGTTACGAATCCGATGATACTCTCGATGAGGACGTTCAAAGCTTTTCCACTTCTACTATGTCCTCTCGAGCAGAAAAATTATTACCTAATTTTAAACTTAGACTTTGTACCGTCGTACCCACATTCATTGAACATGATCGTCCTAACCCAGTAAATGTTTACGTAGAAGATCGGTCTTTTACTGGGGACATTATATTAGAACCTAATAATTCTCTTTTTCAAAAATTCGGACTCAACGTCATGGAGTCATGCCTCAGCATCGAGGATGGCCAAGGCGTTTGTCACTTAGCAAATTCAGACAATGACGATTTCATTTTACCCGCTCAGGATACCCTTACTACATATCGAATAATTCCTCAGGACAACAACCATCTCCGTTCTATTAGAATTAGTACAGAATTCCAACAATATCCTTCTTCTCGTACAATAGTACCACCTCCTCCAGTCGTTGAAGGGAGCCAGTCTCTCTCCGACGAGGAGTTTGCACAATTTAACATTTATGAAAAACTTGAACCCTCACAGAAACTTCAACTTCGTGCATTGCTCAGTAAATACTACTCCGTTTTCGGATGGAAACCAGAAGATTTCCATGCCACTGTTAGGGATCCAATTACAGGTGCCACTCTCGAAGTTATGATCGAGATGTTGGACGATTCTCCAATGATCCATCAAGCCACAGTCATGTCCAAGAAATTTCAAGACGTGGTTACCCGCGAAACTGAGGCAGGGATCGCAAGAAAAAGCATCGAACCATGTCAAAGCTCATGGGTCTCCCGTATGTTAGTGGTCCGTAAGGGCACTACAGATTGGCGTCCAGTAGTCGACTTTCGAGATGTCAATAAAAGGGTCAAACCCATTGCAGCTCCCGTTCCAAACACTCATTCCTTATTTGCAAAATTCGAGGGTTGTACCCTCTTCTGTAATGTCGATATGGCTAACTCATATCAACAGATAGGTCTTCACGAAAGTTGCCGTAACTATCTCGCGTACATTAATCACTTAGGTGTCTTCCGTCCGTTAACTATGCCTTATGGTTTTCTCAATTCTGGTACTTTATTCCAACAGATTATGAACAAGATCTGGTATGTCCTACTCTGTGACTTCCTAGCCTCTTATGTCGATGACACGAGCTTCGGGGGCAAAGATTTTGCTCAGGTGCTCGTGAGGCTAGAGTTAGTTCTTCACATTTGTCTCAGAGCTAATATTAAATTAAAGCCCACAAAATGTTTCTTTGCTTATCCTTCTATTATTTTTCTCGGACATCGTATTAGCGCCGATGGGATCGGCATCGACAAAGAACGTGTCAAAGCCATTGTGGATTATCCGTATCCGAAGAACACCACGGAGATCAGGCGGTTTATTGGAATTTCCAATTTCTTCCGTCGTATGATCAATGGGTATTCACACGTGGCCAGACCACTCTTCAAACTTCTGATGAAAAATGCTCCGTTTAATTTTGACTCATCCTGTCGTAACGCAATCGACTCTCTTAAACAATTGATCATCGATGCTCCGCTTTTAGCTTATCCAGCCGAAGAAGGTGAAATGGAATTATGGTCGGATGCATCTGAATACTGCGTAGGCTCGTGCCTCATTCAGAAAATCAATGGGGTTCGTAGGCCTTTAGCCTTTAACTCTCATCTTCTCACCGGTCCGCAGCTCAAATGGTCCACTCCGGAAAAGGAGTGCTACGCTATCGTTCAAGGCCTTGAAAAGCAACATAGCTTAGTCATAGGTCGTCCTATTAACGTCTACACAGACCATTCTGCGTTGACCTCCATCCTTAAGACCTCTGAAGTTAATTCCCGCCTGATTCGCTGGAGCCTTAGGTTGGGTTCTTATCAAATCGGAATTTTTCATGTCAAGGGGAAGAACAACGAGATGGCTGATAGTCTCAGTCGTCCTCCGCGTGACTTACCCGATCCTTCCGACGCTGAACCTGAAATTGAATCAACCGTCAAACTCTGTTCACTTCGGGCTACGGATTTTACACCGGCTAGATACTGGATTCTCGATAGCCCTATGTCTCTTTTCAATATTCAAACCGATGATCCTAAATTACTTAAAATTATTATCTCATTACAAAAAGACATCGAAGGTGGTTATGTAGGGGAGAATAGATACCGCAAACTTTTTCAATTAAATGAAAATGGAACTCTGGAACGTATAAATTATGATCCACTGGGTCCTATGTGGCTCACTGTCTTACCGTACCCCTTTTCGGAGGAAGTGACTAGAGACTTCCACCGGAAATCCCATTTAGGTAATAATAAGATTTTTGCTTTATTACACACTCAGTTTTGGTTTTTCAATATGCATCAAATCGTAGTCAATGTATGCCGATCTTGCGTGACTTGCCAAAGGTACGCCAAAATTAATAGGAAAAATAGAGGTCCCTTAAATGTAATGATTACTCCCCAAATTCCTTTTCACAAAATTTCTATTGATCATATGGGACCCCTTCCGAAAACATTCAGGAGTAACGAATATATCATAGCAATAATCGATCAGTGCACCAGATTTCTCTGGTTGTACCCAGTTAAAACTACAGGGTGGAAGGACTTCCTCAAAGTCCTCCGTCCTTTCGTACAACAATATCATCCCAAATGCATTGTCACTGACAATGGGGGTGCGTTCATTGCGAACGAGTACATCGAATTCTGTGAGGAAAACAAAATTACACGTGTCACTACTGCTCCGTATCACCCGAGCTCCAATGCATTTTGTGAGCGGGTCAATTCCACTTTTGGGAGCATTCTCAAGAAATTAATATATGATCACCGTCGGGCGTGGGATGAAGCCCTCCCCGAGGTTCAGGATCAATATAATCAGGCAAAACACTCGTCTACTCAATTCACACCTTTCTTTCTTATGCACGGCATAAGTCTTCCAAATTATGGAGCTAATCTTTTAACTCCTCATCTCAATCCCGAATGGGACCTTGAACAACAGCAAGTTCGGATTGGTGAGCTCTTCCGGGTAAGGATGCAGGCTTTTCACAATTCCTGTGAAAGTCAGCTCCGCCGGAAGCTCGCTTTCGACAAACGCTATCCTGCAATCACATTTGACATTGGCGATCTGGTGTGGAAGCGCAATTTTACTCGCCCCGCCGGAACCCATGCCAAATTCATTATTCATTATACAGGTCCATACAAAGTTTATAGTCTAAATGAAAACATTCACTCATACTTTCTTTGTGACGTCAACGAAGACATCAATGAATGCCTTTCGGAGCGCCACTTACTGTTAGCTCATGGTCACAATCTTAAAAAGTATGTTCATCCACAGCCATTACCGGACGAGGAAACGCCCGTCGACGTTGGGTGGATTGACCAAGTCAGACCAGTCCCAGCCGATGACGCCTTCCTCTCCGAACCACATTTGGATCCAACAGCCGATCCACCATACATAAATAATATACCTATTGTAGATGTTGAGCCGAGGGGGGATTTTACCCACTCAGCCCAACCACCAAATTCCTACACACCAATTCCTCCAAGAGGGCCACTTTCTCGTCATACTGGAAGTGACTCCTCATTAGCTCCTCAATTAAGCATACGAAGTACAGATCATTCACATTCATCTTGGGGGATTCGTGCCCCCGTACTTCAACCACAAGTCTCAACTTCAAACATAAATACTCAAAACCCTTTGTATCCAGGCATAATTAATGAGTCGGCGTTCTGCCGAACGCCTGGGGGGTATCAACAGGATGGTAAGATTTTGCGCTCACAAAATCCAGAAGCCTGGACACAAAGAGCCTCAAAATCAAAACAAACTTCGACATCCACAGACACAAACACCGATACTGATAAAACAAATTCTTCAACCACCACTTCGGAGAGCAAAACACATTCAAGCTCCTTCGGAGGAAGTGGAACTTCCAAGTTTGAACGACCACAGAGTGTAGAGATCGGAATCTTCTCCGAAAGCTCGACTCGGCCGGTCAGACTCACCCAAAATTCCCAGAGTGTAGAGATCGGAAATTGCTCCGAAAGCTCGACTCAGCGACAGAATTTTTCCCCACCAAAGAGTGTAGAGGGTGAACCTTTGTTCACAAGCTCGACTCAATTTGAAAAATCTTTCCCTTCCACAAGTGTAGAGGGCAATTGCGCCAGTTCGACTGGGGAAAGAGATTTCTCTTCCACGTTAAGTTCAAAAAGTGGGCTAGGTCCACTTACACCTGTAAATCCATTTTTACAGCCTGCGAAATTCATACCACACAAAAAGTTTCAATATTTTCCTAGCAATAATGAAAATTTAGAATTAAGTCGAAATGTAAATACAAACAATCAGGTACAGAGTGTAGAGATCGGAGCTTGCTCCGAAAGCTCGACTCAAGGTAATGTGATCACCGCTCCGAGGGGTGTAGAACGTCCAGGAACGAGCTCGACCCTGAGTGACCACAGAACCTGTTCGAAATCAAATCCGTTAGATAAAGATTTAGTTGAAACTCAGTTAATCTTAGACAAAGAAATTCCGACTCAAATTGTTTCACTTTCTCCGTACCAATCCCGGGAATCTGGACTGAGTCCGGGGGAACGAAATAAATCTTCGAATTCACCTTCCGCCCAAGGATCCGCCCATTCTCGATCCAGCGGAAATAAAATTTTAACTCCTACATTAGTTAGTAGGAAATCTGAAAAAGTAAAATTAAGCTCAAATAAATTAATTAATGAAAGTAAACATTCAGATACGCAAAAAGTTCAAATTCCTTCGGGAGACAAATCTGAAAGTGAAAGCGCTGATTCTCAGTCCGAAGAGACTGACTACTACGATACCACCGCGGACCAAGCTTCCGCAATCTCTAAAAATCCTAAGTCTCGTAGGAGACGTCGCGAAGTTACTCCCCGCCTCCTCTCTGACAGTGAAAGACGAACAGGGGCCATCACCAGATCTCGCAGGGCGACCCGAAAGTTCTTGGTCCAGAGCCCTCGATCTCAAGCTCCTGGGACTCCCAAAAGCTCGCAGAAAATAAAAAGTAGGGACAGGGAGGAAACTTCTTCCCAAAGCACTCATGAGGAACAATTAAAACTCATGGGAATCAAAGTCATTGATAATTATATCAACTGTGTTGGATCAATGAATCAGAATATCTCTGCATTGATCCCCAAATTAAATATTCGAAAAGATTAAATGGTTTATATGCCACTTACTTTCAGTTGTCTAGATACAGAAAGTAAAGTTCTTTAAAAATTGATAAGTAAAATTAGAAATATGTGAAAAATTTAATTAGCTCCCTTGAACCGAAATTCTCGGAGCTGAAGATCGATCGGAACTCCAACGATCGGAATTCAGATCTGGGTCTTCACGATTCAAGAGTCCTACCGAATATGTGAAAATTAAAATTAATAAATAATTCTGTAGTAGAAAATTAATTATTCAAGTTAGGGATAGGGTGTAAGTTTAACTTAAAATATTTCCCATGTATGTCGCAGCAAAATGGACATAGATCTAAATGATATTGAGGAGATGGAGATCCCCTCAGACCAGGAAGACTATTGGCTTGGGCCCGACACAGGAGAGTGTGGGTCCACCCCTCAAAGTCCTACCGAAGCTACTAATTGGGATCCAGATCCTGTTTTCAATCCTTCAAAAGATACAGACTTGGACGCACAGATCGCCTCCACCTCTACCCAAAATTCTGCTTCACCCGTCACCGCCGAATGCTCAGCGTTAGGGCGACCTAACTCCGTGAAAAATATGGTCGTTGAGACCCAGGTTCAATTTAATAATAAAATTAGAGAATGTCCTATATGTAAATCCCGCCGGGAGAAAGGAAACATTCGGCATATCTTTGCCGATTGCCCTTTTCTCCAACCAAAACAGAAAAAGAAAAGAGTGAGGAGATGTAGTAATTGTGGAGGGACTCATAGACTTAAACTCTGTAGGCAATCTACGGAGACTTTAACCAGAGATCATTAAAAGTAAAATTTAATTAAATAAATTCCGTACCAAAAATTATTATAAAGTAATTAGAACTTAAAATGTGACCAAATTAAACTATATAATTCGAAACTTTGCCAAGAATGTAAATTCCTTACATTCCTTATTCACAAAACTTTAAACTTAAGATTCAAAGTGATTCAGAGCGTCAGTACAGTACCGGCGCCCCTTTTGATCCATAACCAAAACTTTAGTGTTACAGTCGTGGGGTGATCAAAATTCTTAGGTCAAAACTCTAATTATATTGCCCCCATCTGTGAACCTTTTTCTATAGATGCCAGGGTCGTGGTTACCGTCCCCGGAAACTAGCTCGGAAAGTACTCCTCCGAGAAGATCTTCTCCTCGGAAAGCTTCTACTCTCACTTCTTCTCCGCCAAAAGCTTCGTCATCTTCAAAACTTCATCCTCAGACTTTAAAGGAGTTGGCGAAGAAAAAGAAAAAGATGTCAAAATTGCGTTCACACGGGAATATTGCCCGAAAATCATATCAAGATGCTCTTCAGCAGCAACAGGCTAGGGCCGCGGCTGCCCAGAAAAAGAAAGAAGAAGCCGATCTGCTTCAACGTAAGAAAGAATTTCTTAATGCTGTTCGCAGACAAAACTATCATATTAAGAAATCGGGAGGATCAGTCCGGCGGAAGGGACGTCCGTCTCGATATTCTCCTCCACGTACTCCACCGCCTCCTCGCTCTACTCCTCTTCCGTCTGCCTCAACTTCCGCTGCTGCTCCGAAGGGGCCCACTCGTTCCTCTGGACGAGTCTTCAAGAAGGCATCTCAAACAAAATTAAAGACCTTCGGCTCCTTTACTGGGGTAGCTCGGAAGCCTCCAATAGATCCAGATCTCCGTCAGTACAAATTGGGAGAAATTGTAAAATTGCATCGGAGTGATGCCCCAGCTACCGTTACTTCAGCAGCCCTGGGAGCTCCTCCTCAATCACCTCTTCATCAACCTCCTCCCGCCGAAGATATTCCTCGGGATCTTCCTGAATCTGCCCCTCGGGGAACCCAATTGGCTCCAAATAGCAGTCTGAGTACCACTCCTGCTAAAATTAATCCGTTAGCGAAACCGGAAGATTTTTCTGAAGAGGAAAAATTGGCGCTTGTCTCTGCCACTCTCAAAATCGAAACTATGTATAATGATTTCGAAGTGATGAAGGCATCGGAAAAAGTTGATTTTCCCAGGAAGATCCATATCTCCGAGGATCCTCCTAATATCCTCATAATTTGTCCAGGGTATAAGAACGACTTCGTTCCGCATGAGGGTGTTAACTCGTACTACAATAAACTTCGAATCACAGCCAATCTGGTTAACACCGCCCTCCTGCGATATTTTAATCCTCCTCCTCGTTCTGCCTTCATTGAAGCCGTATTCATGCCGCGCTTAGAACCGGCAAATCCGTTACCGTTGCCGCCTATTGAAGTCCGGGGGATGGGTCAACCGGGCCAAGCAGATTTGCCTGCTCCTCCTCCGCCTGCTCTTTCAAAAATAAAACCGACCCGAGTTCCTCCGAATACACCTCGGAATTATCCTCGAACTTTGGAGGTAAACAATATGAACCAAAACACCAGCTTTACGCTTACGCATCGCGAAGATGGTTACATTGTGCTTCACACCGGATTTCTCTTCCCTCGAGAATTTTTCAACCCGGAAAATCTACCCCGAATAAATCCAGACGCTCCAATTCCTGACGCTCCGCGTCCTGGACCGTCCTTAAATTCAGCTCCTGCTCAAAATTCTTCTGCAGTTCTTCCAGCTCAAGCTTCATCGTCAAAGCCAGCTCAGGATCCAGTTCAAAAAGCGAAGAAGAACCCAAGTGCTCCCCCGAAATAAATTTCCCCACTAAAAATTATAATAATAATTCAAAATTTTCTTACCTTTTCTTATTCTAAATACTTAAACAGAATACTTATAAGATGCATACTTGAAGATCCATCTTAAAATTCTAACACCTTCATAAACATATAAACATTAAATATCCTAAATCGAAAAACATAACTACAGACTTATTAATCTAAAAATAATATTTAATATGTATTAAAATAGTATGGTTTCCTCACTCGCAATACCCTATATTTGATGGTATCGGGTGGGAGGGTCTATCTGTTCAAATTAATTGGTACACGTGGGACATTTCTCCTCGTAGATAGGCCTCCGTAATATTATAGGTTATATGCATTTCTTGATCTCCGTTCTCTTGTTATAATATTTTTATGTCTATGAATTCTTCTTCATAAGTACTTACTCTATAACATAATATGAATTATTTCCCCTCTGGGGTTAGACTAATCGTTATGAAATTTACGATTCACTCTTTCCTTTGAATATTTTTATTACAATTTTTCATGCTAGTATGAAGTTTATGCAGTAATGAATTTTTTTTTAATAAATCAGTTCCAAAATCAAATCATTTTCATTCTTAAAGTTTCAAATTTTTCTTTATTAAAACAAAACAAATTTTATTTTCCAAAAATAGTTTAAAAATTAATCTGCAAAATCAAAAACACAAAATTTATTAATAATCATTTCATAAAAATCAGGTATGATATAACTGTGTGCGTGCCATTTTCCTTCTCCTTTTGTTACAGCTTCCAGTCGTAGGGGACACTCCTGCTGCGGGGGGATTGTGAAAGGGGAATGAAAATGCCACTGCGCCTTCATCCTGTCTTCTTCCAATTGCTGGAGAGTGGACAAAGCCATCTTCAGCCAGAAGAAGAAGACAGGATCAGACAGGATAGTTCTAAGTCATTCAACTCAGCGCATCCTTCTATCTCAACTGGGAGCAACGTGCGGAACCATCAACAGAACGTATTCGCTACATGTAACGCTACACATTCCATTGCCAAGCCACGCCACGCATCTCTCAGCAAGCACAGGAAGGAGCACTGCCCTCATCAGTCATCAGTTCCTACTCGCCACGCTAACATATAATAAATATTCTTCTCCGAAAACTCTAATAATATTTTTCTGGGAAAGATTGCGATGGAGAAGCCTAAGAGAATCCGGAATTTGCGGGGGGATCAAGGTACTGAGGTGATCCTCTGCGATTCGTGTTGGTGCACGAAACCTAAAAATAAGAAAAAGAATTATTTCAGTTTTGAATTTATATTATCATTTTGTTTAATACTTTTCTTCCTCTCCATCGTGGTGCTTCCCATATACAATATTTGTTTTCATTAAATCAAAAGAAATAATAATATGAGGTCTTCAAATAATCGAAATCAAAATTGTAAAAGAATATATGTAATATTTGTGATCAAAATTGTACTCACCTGGAACTCACCTTCGGATCCAAATTGGCTTGTAATCCGTATCCACGGTATCCGTAAGGTCATTGTAAAATTATAATTATTGTAAAATTTATGTGGACGAAAATCATAACATGAAAACAAAAACAAAAAGAAAATAATAAGTAATAATTCAATAGTAAAAGTAAGGCTTGTAGTCCCTGCCCTTCTGGCAGAGGAAAACGTTCATATCATTTTCAGTATCATTTTCCGTTTTCAATTTCAATATAACATTTTCACTTAGTATCATTTTTCCGCTTAATTATTAAATAAATATTTATCCGTAAAACTTTATATGTCACTGATCTCCGATGTCGTCCAAGTTAATCCATGGGCAAACTCATTCGATTCTCATTACTACCACAACATAAGTATAATTATTGTGTAATATTTTGATGTACGATTTTCATACTAATTGAGCGAGTGGCATATGTACTAGGCCGGTTCATATTTCATTAGTTCTAGTAGTGTATATGATAGTCAATGGAGTTCTTCGATGACTCCCTCATCACTTTTGCATAATATTGTAATTATGAGATTTAATTCATAAAAATTTCTGCAAAATAAATTCCAAAATATAAGGGCTCTTGGGGAAGCGATTCTCTGACCACGGTGGTGGGATTGCTTATTATGTTGCTCAAATCCCTTGGTTGCTCCACCACCGTCATGGTCATTCTGTCCTTTTGGTAAAGAGAATCTTCCTTCCCCGAGCCATAGCCCCACTTATTTATTATTGGCTTAACAATTCGCACTTCACTTAGTAAAAAGTAAACTTAAATTAATCCCGTTACACAAATTCAGTTTATCATGTAATATTTAAATTCAAAATTTCAATTAGGCAAAAGGAGGAGATGACAGCATCGGGAGTCGGGATGGAAGCGGGCCCTGACCGCGTTATTGGCTAACTGACGTCAGTGGTTACCGTGACCATCTCCCCAGTCTCAGTCTAATAGAAATACAGTTGGACGTCTGAGACCCCGTCGCTGTCAACCCTCCTTAACAATTCACTGCTTCAAAATAGTATTTCACTTCTTATAATTAGCACTTTAAATAAAATAAAATTTACATATTCCAAATTTTTATTCAAAATTGAGGATGGACAGGACAAGCTGGGCCGAAGAGGGGGAGGGAGATGGAATGCATTTGTGACTGGAAACTCCCAATGCAAACTATCATATCTCCTTTCTGCCCAGTCCTCTTGAGCTCGTGGGGTGGGGACCATGGGGTGGTTGCACTTCAACCGGTCTTACCTCTGAGCCACTCATCCGCTGAAAATAAAACTTAAAACTAGTGTTATAACTATTAATGTATTCTAATCTAGTTCATGCAAAATAATTTAATTCAGATTATAATTCAGACTCAGATGTAAACATTGCAAATCCTCATTCCGTAGTACATAGGTAGGCATTGGCTCTCCGAGCCATGGTCCATCCCTGCCATATTACATCGGGAGTAGTTACCCCTAAAATGTAACTTGGTGGCACCCCCAAAATAAACTTTACCATCTGACCCATCATGTACATATTGTAAATAGAATGTAAATAGTAGGTTAAGCTCATTTAATCATAAGAATATAATTTATTTATTATTAATTCTTTTTGAAATCATAAAAATTTAATTCAGGAAATTTTGGGGTAGGAGAGTGCAAACTCGGGGGTTGAACCAAGGTCATAGGACACCGGTTCTGACCCTCGTTTCAATAGGATGTGGATTGTGGATATAGCTATGGATATGGAATTGTCGTTGTCGCACTCTTAAAAGTCGTAATCGTAATCGTAATGCGGACGGACTGCGGAGACGTTATTTGTATAAACGCTCCGCGTTTAGCATAGCAGTCAGTCAGTATAAGCCATAGCGCTCAAATGCAAAGATCCTATTTCATTTCCCTTTCACGCATTTTTTCCTCAGTCTGCCGCTCTGACAGTTTCACTCACTTAAGAACTTAGGATTGAGATGAAGACGTCCAAAACGACTGACTCTGAACTGCTATACGAATATCTCAAGAAATAATAGGGATATCATGGCAGCATTAAACATGAGAATAAGGTAAATTTTATATTATCAGATTCATTTAATTTGCAAAACATGGTATCTTCTTGATTTTTTTAGGTATGAAAAGTGGAAAGTAAAATATCATTTAATTGAAATTTTAACTTTAATACAAATTTGGGCTGTAGAAAGGTATGAAATGACGCTTAAATACACCAATTTAAAAAGAAGGAGGTACTTTTTTAAATGCGTAGAGTAATTTATTACACCTTTTAGTAAGCTGAAAATAATATTATATTGCTAATTTTAGGAAGGGAAAAACGCGTGGAAAATTTACAAGTACAGATTACAAATTTTTACTGCACATATCTTTGCACAATGAAAACAATGCCAACAGAAAACCTGCAACACCTAACGCCTGTAAAATAGTCAAAATATCTTTACATGGCGTTTAAATTACAAAAACTTCAGATATTATAATATGATTTTAGAATGACCAAAATGCCACAAATTCATAATTTCGGAAAAATTATCAAATTAAAAAAAAATATTATAAATGGCTCAAAACGTTTCAAAAGTCATAGTTTTACATAATTTTAAAATTTCCAAAATTTTCCTAAATATTTTGCAAGTCTACTAGAAATTATGTGTATGCAGATTGTAGGTAAAAAATTTCAATAAGGTTCAAAACATCTTAGTTAAACGCTCAAAACAAGTGTAGACAATACTCCACGGATTAATGACTCTACTTTTTTTCCAGTTTAAAAATATATTTACACACGTAAAATTAAATGCTCAGATGGAATATTTTGGACTAAAAATTTAAAACGATTATTCACAATTGTCTATTTCATTTTGTCTTAATGCAAAAAGCCGACTCAGATAATTACACACGTGCAACTGGGGAAAATATGCCCATGCCTAAAGGTGTAATGTAAATATACTGGAAATGCTAACATTTCTAAGGTAAATTTGAATTCAAATTTGAGAGCATAATATGAACAGCGAACCATTTCATATTTTATATATCCGTTTGCTAATAACTCATGACTCTCCTGAAATAATGCCCTTTCTCAGCCACCTTAAATTTTTTTATTTGACTTTCTTCTACTATGTGATATATTGTCAGTCAAACGCAGGACTTTCACAGAATTCTTAAAATTTTACACTATTTTACCATTTTAAAAATTATTACATTTGAATGAATGAATATGAATTGGTTTGGCTAAGGCTCACATAGTCATTCCGCTCTACATTCTCCTACTCAAACTAGATTTTGTCAGCTACAGGCTACAGAATTACACTTAAATTTAACTCCACTAGAAGACTAAAATTTTCTTATCCTGCCACCGGTAACTGGTACCAGTAGCCAGTACCAGTACCAACACCGGTACCGGCAACGCTTTTCGCGTGAGTGATTACCACTTCTGCCACCGTCACTGCGGGGAAAAGAAACTAAAAATTGTGAGTGCAAAAATTAAATGTGAAATTTGCTGCTTTGTTATGGGACTGGGACCGAGACCGGGGCTGGGCTATATAGTAATTGTGATAGTAGATATTATGGCCATGGGTGGCAACCATGCTGACGCTCTAATGGCATAGTTATTATGCTTGTGTCTTCCCTGAGCTATTCGAGCGTCTGACTGACTGAGGTATTATTATAATAGGAAAACTAAAAAAAGTAAGAGTACCAACGCATATATACCCATCCCTATCCCTCCAACCATATTTTGTGAATATAGATAGGGGAAGAAAAAGGCCAAAAAAAGGTTGGATCAGGATCGTTTATGATGATGAGATGGGACGGGCAGAAATTTACCATTACGATTAGCTAAGGCAGTCAGATTAAATTGAATGAAAGTGAAAGACTTTTACGACCTTTTTTGATGACAGCATCCCAGGAGCATGTACGCATTAAATTTCAAGAGCGCACTCTTATGTATGCATAACTATCTCCTGTGCCAGTGTGTGCCTTTGGCATGACGTAAGAATAACATTATATTATATTATCAAGCACCAGCACCAGCTGAGATTTTTTAATTTTAAAACTTACACACGGGGGAAACGCACTCCTGGCATCAGTACCGGCATCGGCATCGGCACCGGCACCGGGTCCGGGTACAAAAGTAGCGTATTCCATATTGTATTATACTCAAGTGTAAACATTATGCATACATGTAAAATTATGTTCAGGGGGCCCCTATCCACAAAGGTAAGTTTAACCATGTACACACAACGAACAACACGACCTTTTTCTATGGTGTCATAACACATGTCACAGCTGACCCATTATTTCTAATTATAATGGACTTGGGATTTTCAAAAGTTTGCACGGGATGTTTTTGAATTACCTAGGTTATTTACTATTTTTTACATTTTTAATTTCTGTATTAGCCTGCCAACAAATAAGTGCGTATGTAGCTATGAAGAAACATCGTTTGAATTTAAGTTGGAAAATACGTTTTTGTAGGAGTAGAAGACTCATAATGCTATTTTTGATATTGATATTTAATGTTGAATTAAAAATCGTATTTAAAATGTTTAACTTCAACGCCATTTAAAACCAGTGCACAAATATGTTATGCACATTGCCGTTACTCCATTCACAGTTGAAGCAGAAACAATTAGAAATCATCGCTAAACAAATTGAAAGTCATTACAAAAAATTATTTAATTCAAAAACAAAAGGCAGAAAAAACATTGTACTAAAATGGCACTAATATTTTGCTCAAAACCAAAACTTATGTATTTAATTTCCCATATATTATATAAGAACATGTATAACATAATTATTTAAGCAAATACTACTTTTTACCGACTGTGAAAAATAAATTCCAGAGAAAATAATGTTTGACCTTAGTCCTACCTAAAATTTATTTGGTTCAAATTGGCCCACGCACTCTTGAGCAGGTAATAAGCATTTTCTTCGCAAATAAAAATAATTTGGAAAATATTGAAATTTTTTGAGAACACTAAAGTGCACTAAGTTAGAACATCAACGGTAACAGTAATAAAGGGACGAAACACATTGAAATGTTATATAGCAGTCGCGTCTTCCATTCACCCACTTGAAAACACATGAAAAATTCTTTGTTTTGAAACATAAAAATTAGATTTTTATTGTGAACACACAGCACCAGCACAACAACTCAAGTTACATTTTTACTCACAGTATACAAAAAAAGTAAAAACTCAAAATACTGTGATATCAGTATCAGTCGTATCCCTGACATGAGAGAACTCAAAACAGCCCACTTCTTCAACACTACGCTTTATGTAACGTACCTACGTCTCAATATCAAACACTATTATCACACTGTACAAGAAAGCAACATTAAAACTTGACTCACACACCAAGAACGGAGCATTATGGAGCTGAATTGAAGCTCAAGAACCATCATCACCATCCATGTCATGGAATTTCAGTCGAGTGTAAAGTGAGTCGTCATAACCATAATAATGTAATAATAATATTACCCAATTCATATTCCAAGTCCGATCCCGTGTCAGTAGTCCGTAGTCTGTGGGCCATTGTTACATTACAACAGCATCAACAACAGCTACACACACATAGCTTTTCTTACACACAGTATTAATACTATACAAATATTTATTATCATATCATGCCATATCCTACACCTGTAGTTGTAGTCCCTAGCGATAAATGTAATTCCATTCAAACTTGAAACCCCAAGACTTTATTCACAACCACTTCAATACGTACATTGTACATACATAATTTATGTAGCTACCTGCCTATAAATAAAATGATATGTGAGGAGACTGCCTAATACAGATATTATAGGCACTTTAGGATTTTTGACTTGTATTGTAATTCTTGTGTGATAGTTCCATCTCCATGGTTCTGGTTGTAATGATATTATGAATGAAAATACGACTACTTGAGAGAGTTTTTGAGGAGACTTGGGATGCTCAGCTTGAAGTTTGAATGTAACATGGGGGGATGGGAATCACACTATTATATGAATAAAATTTCAAGTATGAATTTGAAGTCAAAATACACGCATACGAGTTTTTCGGACTTATGTTCTATAGATACATTTCGAGAGTGAAGAGTTAAAATGACCTATATCCAATTTAAGCCAGAATTAACATAAGCATGTCAAATATACTAGCGTGAAGCTCCAAATAGAAGTCCGGAGGTGACGGCTATAAGTTACAATACAATCCTAGTCTCCGCCATATAAAGTAAAAATAAAAGACGGGTATTTAATACTAGCCGCGGGTCACTATTAAAAGCCACGGGCAGATGGTTATGTATGTTTTAAATAGAAGCCCGGGACTTTTATTTAGAGGTTTACGGGGCACGAGATAAATGCATAAAATTTTAATAAAATTGCGAGTTTTTAAAAAGTGGAAAATTTGATATTTACATGTTTCAAAAAACTGGAAAATACTCAATATTTAAACATTTTTAAAAGGTTCAAAATGTTCCAATAATTACTTTTTTTTTGTAAAAAATTCATTTACCTGGATGTTATTCAAAAGTAACAAAATGTTCTATTTACGTATTTTTCCAAAATTGTAAAATTTTCTAATAAGTAGTTTATTATCAATAAAAAATTCAAGATATTCTGGATTCCTATGTTTTTAAAAGTTCAAAATATTTTATTTTACATATTTTTTAAAAGTGCAAATACCCTATTTCTATTTTCTTTAGAAAACTTCAAAATACTCAAAATTTATAAGCTTTTAAAATCTTGATATTTAATTTTTTTTCTTGCAGGTAGTGCATTCCCTTTGTCAACAAAAATCGAATATGGACAATTTTGATTCTTCACAGACGACATTACACACTACGCATATCAATATTGCATCTTTTGTACGGTGTAAAGGTACGATACATCATTGAGTGGCATACAGAATACTGAATACAGAGTTTGCCTACTGCACTATATTATGCCATGTATTGTTGTCAGTGTCAGCGTGTCAGCTGAAGTGTACACGAAGCATGAGAGAGACACGAAGATGACGTTGCGTTGCTTCGCTTAGTCTTCATCTTTCGCATTGACTTTACTATGGCCCTCGTGATGGTTTGGTTGGTGGTTATGATTATGATATACTTAACCATTCATAATTCATAATTTAAATTTATATTTATCCATACTTTCTACTACTGCTGTCTACTACTGTATTGTCTATTTCTGTTTGAAGCCCCTTATTTATATTCGTAGTCTGCTATAAGTATAGGAAGGGAGTGACACGGTATGTACGTACCTAATATAATTACCTATGCAGCGCACAATAATACGATTTCATTGGCATTGGGAACAGATAACAGCGAGGAGTCCCGTCTGCCTCCTTCATTTTAATGCTGCTCCTTCCATCCTTTTGTGTGTCCTATTTTGACTGTTGTGTTACAGTTACTTGAGTTTTTGAGTATGAGTAAAACATTAAACTTATTTTGTATTCTTTCTTATTACAATTTTATTCTTTAGGTATATCTCCCGCCTTATAGTCAATGTGGGTTTTTCTATAGCTTGTTTTCTTGTGTCCAACGGACGTGATTTACTTCAACTTAAGTACACTCCCGTCTCCTCCTGCATTCCAAATTCCAATTCACAAACTCAAACCAAACTGAAGGAAGGAAAGGGCGACGGAGAATACAAAAACAAGTGCGCGTCTATTTCTCCTCTATTTTCTGGTTTCTTATTGTATCTTATTGTTCCACTAGCAGTCAGTTTGACTCCCACTGACTGACTGCCACTGAATTTGAATGTGACTCGCTCTGGCTGGTCGATGGTCTTTTTTTCGGTTTATATGCATGTAACGTGTGTGCTTTGGTTTGGGACTGCGGGATTGGAATTGGAATTGGGATGTGATACTGAACTACTGACTGTGAGACTTTGTTGTATTGTGAAGATCATGATACTACAAAAATATTAGAATATGAGCATTGTTATGGATTATCGCAGTCCTAGTCAAGTTGTTTTTAAAGTGTGCACGGTACAACGTAAGTGACGATTTATTTTCGACATATTTAAATACTGATAGAAGAGCCAAATACTTTTTGGTATACTTTTATCAGTTGGCACATTATGTGGCAAATGGTTGCTATGCTATTTACGTACATTTTCTACTTTTACTAGCGCAAAACGCACTATGTATCTGCTTTCCATATTTTTATGCGATAGATATGCATCTAAAATCAAATTCTACCAATAGATGGTTCATAATTATTTAAAATAGTTATAACTACTTACATAACTGGTTTTATTTGGGTACTAACGGTAGCAGGGTCGGACCAAGGAATTGCTTTTAGGCAGCAATTTGTTTCCATACAAAAACCGACATCTGGATTTTATTGATGGTTTTCTTCGGTAAAGCAAAATGTTGTATTTAAATATTTTTGGAGAAGTTTAAAATTTTTTTTTACTTGATTCTGAAAATTGCAAAATGTTTTATTTACATGTATTGAGAAAAGTGGAAAATGTTTTATTTCCATGTTTTTGAAATGTACATAAATTTTTATTTTGCATGTTTTTGAAAAGTCAAAATAATTTTTTTTTACACATTTTTGGAAACCGCAAAATGTTTTATTTACATGTTTTTTGAAAATTCAAGCAGCGGAGGCTGCCTACGCTGACCGCTTTATCCGGCCCTAAACGGTAGCAATTTATTTTTTAAAATGTGCGAAACGCTATCTGCATGTTTTGAAAAATTGCTAACAAAGTATTTTACAGATTTTTGGAATCAATTAAAACAATAATTATTTTTTACAATTTTAAAAGTGCTGCGGCTAACTGCAACACACTGCAAATAGTTTGCATTTAAAAACATACATTTTTACACAGTAGCATTGATAGCTATGCACACGTAAATTATGTAGTGCAGTTTTTTTTGTATTAAAACGGGAGCTGACAGTTCTCTCTTAAAATATGCAGTAAATAATTAATTTTAAATGTCATTCAATAACCTATGCATCCTTATGTATTTAATTCATAGGTATTTTCCCTTCACATTCTCATACATTTTTATAGGAGAAATATTAAAATTAGATTTTTTATTAGTGCAACCAAATTGATACTCAACCACAAACCTATCTAACTACACTACACATATGTTATTATATTAAAATCTATAGGAAATATCTATGCGAATGATTTTATCCTGAAACCTTTCGTCGTCTTGATGAGTCTTATGGTCTTCAAGCATGGCTTGATTTCCAATTGAAAGTTCAGCAGCAACTCACTCAAGTCAAGAGTCAAGATGACTCCACAGGACAAACAAGGCGACTGGAGAACAACAACAACCAACCGAACCGCGTCAAGCATCAATATCAACATCAACAACAGACATAAGAAGAAAACAAAGCCCTCACAAAACAGGATGTACAGACCACTTCACTTCACCTTTGGCATTTACAAGAGGAGTCCCAGTTGGTCCCGGTCCCGCTACCGATACCGGTACCGGTATTCCCAGTAGTACCCGTAGGTACGAACGAACACTAGACAGAACCATATAATAATATGACCAGGAAAATAGGAAAACAGGCCCAGTCCCAGTCACTAAGGCAGTATGGTACTGTTACTGGTACTGGTACTCGCACTCTGCAAGCATCTTTGAAGGGCTGCTGCTGCTGATCTGAATGTGAATTCACGTGTCTCCTGAATTATGCATGTGGATTCTGATTTTCCGTTTCTATTTATACACAGGCCGCGAAGGCTACAGTTTACATACAGCCAAAACCAAAACCAGCAAATAGATCACGATAGTCACGGCGGCATGTGTGTAGGATTGTAGACTTGAATACTTGGGAAAGCATACGGCATGTTGTTCCGTTTACACTCCTTTCTTGTAGTTTTTTTATCCGGGATCTTTGTAAATTAAAGAGGTTTTTCTAAGTACCGAATTCGATAAATTTATTGATTTTGTTCTATCGTAGTTACTGCTCATTATGAAATTCAGACGGTTCGGTTGGTTGGAAGGAAAGTATTACAAATTAAAAAAATATGAGCTCGCAGTTTCTCCGCTTTCTCCGTTCAGTAGTGTGGCCACAGACGATTTTTATTGGCAGAGTTTTTCTTAAAAAACTTTCGACTTTATGACATTTTATATACTCGTTACCCTATTAGCCTGTTTTTTCAGGAACTGTGACAGAGAAGTAGTGGAACTATAGTATGGGTATAATGTTCTACTGGCAGAATAAACCAATTTTTTAAATTGTTCTAAGCAAAATAAAAACAATCTGGGTGCCTGTACCTATGTACCTGTACCTATACTGTTTTTGGAAGGAGACAAAAGTTTTTATGCTGAGCAAACAATATCTCTATACACATGCATGCATTCCCCGTACTTATACAGTGACAGCTGATTACGTATATGAGTCAAGCAATTTAAAATGAAAAACAGTATTTCTGCTGCTTAAAAACAAGGGTTATTTTTGCAAATACAGCCCAATTTAAAGTTAAATGTTCAAAATTCTAAATTTCTTATTCATTGGGTGTTTAAAAATGTTCGAAAACCGATAAATTCTACATTTAAAAACGTTTTAAAAACCAAAAGACTAAAATTTGAAAACCTTTTAAAAATTCATATTTCCCAAATTTTAAAAGTTATAAGAAATCAGTTACTTCTAAATTTTAAAACGTTTCAAACATTATTACTTTCCGCCTTTTAAAACGTTTCAAATATTCATAATTCTCCATTTCCAAACCTTTTAAAAATCACAATACTCACTTTTTAAAACCATTCAAAAACTTAAATTTTCTTCATTTTAAAATAACTCAAAAAACCATGATTTAAAACCTTTCCTAAAACGCATATTCAAACTAAAAAATATTCAGTCTTTTCTAAAAACTAAATAAAATTCCACACCATATAAATAAAGCCACAAATTTGTTGCAAATTTTTAGAACTCTTATTTAAAAATATTTTCAAACCGTAATTTGCAAATCGAAAACAATCCATATTTTCGCACATTTTACAACGTCCTACAAAGTGTTTTTAATGTTGAAGGTACCTAAAGTTTACTTTACCTCATCTAATTTTTGGTACAAAAATACCTGCCTTAGGCTTGACTTTGACATCTCTTCTTTTTCAAAATATATAGTATCATCCTAGTATGTATCACTCAGACTATGCTGACGATGTAATTGTAGGTGTGTCTTGCACAGAAAATATTGAGAAAACTCTAGAATTACTTAATGTCTACAGTCAGTGCTCAGGTGCACGACTTAACAAAACAAAAACTAAATGCCTCTTACTTGGCAATTGGAAACAATTACAGACAAATAATTTATGTGGACTAAATACAGTCAAAGATGGCATTAAAATTCTTGGAATCTACTATGGATTAAAAGAATACGAACAAAGGAATTTAGATGAATGTATCTATAAAGTAAACTGTAAAATTAGTTACTATAATAATATTGGAGTCTCAAGTATATTTACTAAGGCTATACTGCTAAATATGTATATCTTGCCAGTAGTGTGGTTTATACTAAAAGTCATATCTCCTCCAGATTCATTTTTCTCGACGCTTGATAAAATAATTAGAAAATTTATATGGCCAAAGGTCCCATGGACGACTATTGATAAACTCTACCTACCTCCTGAAGGCGGTGGTTTGGGTATAAAATCCCCTAAAATTATGCACGACCTGTTTAGGCTTAGGGATACTATTAAGCTCATTAATCATCCTAAAAATATTCTGACGGATAATTACTGTCTACAAATGTACAATAGTCTAATCGGGAAACCTAACTACGAAAAAAATACGTTAGATGAAATAATAGCTAGATATAATATAAAACTGTCTGAGCTCCCTAAGCATATTTATAACGAATTAAGGATAAACGCAAAGCTTATCTCTGGTCAGGACAGCTTTAAATATCTAAGTAACTATGTATCTCCATACCTCCGTAAATATTGTGATAATAATATGCAAATACTGAGTATAGATAGAGGGGACTGCCCTTCGTTTAGGTACAGAAGTATTGATAAAGAAATTTCTAAACTGCTAATTGTATTAAACCATACAGGAAAAACGTGTACCTTTAGTGACAACCTCTCTGTGCAAACAGCAAAAAATGAAAATAATATGCCACTTAATTATAATAACTTAGCTTCTACAAAATACAATGAATCATATAAGGAAACTCCATCCAAAAATTTATCTGAATCACTCCTACACAATAGCGAAAAGGACAAAATTTGGTTATTATGGAATAATGCTTTATTAACTACCCATAAGGCTTTTATCTTTAAAATTCGACTAAATAATAAATGCCCCAACTGTAACAATGTACATAGAGCCTCCACCGAAATCGTCAAATGCCCCCACTACCTCAAAAGTTGGCTTAAAATAGTAGACCTAATAAAGCTCCTTGACCCTAGTGTAAATATTAAAGACATTTCCCAATATGGAATACCTAGAAAAACAATTGTTAATTCATTAATTTTTATAGCGTACGTATCATTCTATAAACACTACATACTTACTGTTAATAATAAACAAAATGTCAATATTTACGAAATAATTTTCTCAAGATTACTACAGCTATCTCAGAGTGTAAGTCAGGTTGCTATAATCCTACCAAAAATAAAAACAATGCTAAAATAACCAATTGACTATAGAGATAAGTGGATGGGATGAGCGTGTATGATTATGAATACTTATATAAGTACTATGATATTAATATTGACTATGCTGGAAAATGCATGTAATATACATACTAACACAGACAAATTTGAGCAAAATAACTCAGCAATATGTCAGACTTTGCCGAAAGATGGGTAATAAAATCTAAAAGTATGTAACCCGGGAGGACAGTACGGGATAATTGAACCCAGGGTGGATCTTAGGTCCATCTGACATATTGCACCGAGCGGGATTTGAACCTGCATCCTGCCGCTAAAGAAACGGCGGTTCTCATCCCTTGGCCAGAGGGGTTGAGTTATGAATGTATATTTTCTTTCTTGTACTTACTTAGCCTAAGTAAATATCACTTAAATTGCACTATGAATTTTACAGAATAAATGATGGAAATATAAAGATAAAATTTCTGATAGCTCTGTATTAGCTAAAATGGTATGTGTAACAGTGTACCAAAAATTGTAATAGTAAACATTAATACTAAATATATTATGTAACTAAAATTATTGTGTGAATAAATCAAAAGATAGCTATTTGCCTATCTGTAAATCTGCAAAAAAATAGGCAATGATATAAAAAACAAAATATATAGGTCATCAGGTTTGTAGAATTAGAATTCTAAAAAAGATTCCCTCTATTTTTATACATTTTGGGTTTTCTACTAAAAATACCCGTAGTACGCATAGTTAAACTGTGTCCACCAACAAAAGCGCAAAACTCTTTTCTGTCCTTAATAATGTACGTTACTGTAGGTATCCAAGTTAGAAAAGCTGACCATGTTTGACGTTCGTTCGACGACCGACTTCTACAGGCTTCTCCAACGTCAACGTCAACATCAGAACAGAATCAAACATCAAAATCAGCGTAAAAGTTTCTAAACACAAAATCCATACAAAACTGGAAGCTAAAGAAACTCGGTTCAGAGTTCGCAAAAAATAAAAAAATTGAGTGAGTGAGTGAGTGAAAAGGGTAAAGACCGATGCCAGTAGCAACTATACGACTATACATATTCACAAGTTGTTCGAAAACTATAGACAACCATATACTCTGAGTGAGTAACTACGCGTAGCCTACGTTTACATTTACGCGAAAGTTAAAGAGTCAGTTAGTGACGTTATTCGAGATGGAGAATTCACATTCGGCTGTCGTCTTGTTTGATCATTGGATTGGTTTTGGTTTTTGGGTTGGCCATCATGAATACTGTATGAGGAGACATGCAGCCCTCGACTCGTCGATCGGAATCAGAGGACCGGTACCGGACTACTAGTGTCTAGTGGGACTCCCTCACTCACTGACATGGATGGTATGGTATTGGTATGGCATGGTAAAAACGGGACATTTGCAGATTGTGTGTAGCTACAAATAAATGCACATTCCTAAATTCCTAAATTCGTGCTCGTAATTCGTAGGTAAGGTAACATAAACATACGTATCTGTATCTGTCTGTCCATGTTTGTCGTTAGGGAATTAGAATTGGGAGCTGAGAGCAAATTGCGCCCCTCACCAGGACGTTTATAAATGCCGGGAACGGGACCGGTACCGGTACCGGGACTGGTTTCGGATTTATCTGACTAGTTAGTGGTGACCTGCTTCAAAAAATAGAAACGGAAACGGACGCACTGTATTTTTCTTTCCCTATAGTATTGTCATTACTGCATATAGGAAGCCCGAAAACCACATAGTGACCACAAGATCACCAATACGGCTACACCACACTGATTATGCAACCAACTATTAGCCCACTGCCAGTGCCCCCTGTCACTTTGCATTTGATTTTCAATTTTTAACCGTGTTTCTGTTTTACAAAATACAGCAAGCTCTGCTGAACTACTGAACTCTGACTCTATGCAAATTTAAACTTAAACAAATAAAATGGAAAAAAGGGAAAGCAAAAATCAATTTGGAAAGTGGAATAAGTGCGGTGTGGATTGTTTCGCGAGCCCAGGGCGCCCAGTGCTCAGTGCGGTTAATTATATGGGATATACAGAATATTGATTTAGCTCCTGAATTTTTAATGTGTTTGCTGCCCACTTTTATGTGTTTCTGTTCTGTTGAACAGATAGGCGTTTTGGTACTCATGTCAGACTGGGGCTATTTTCGCACTCACTACTGCCACCAAAATCCTTCACTTTTTCACCTTTTCACGGAAATTTCTGCAAAAATATGCGGTTTTGCTTTTAAAATTTTTTTGGAAAGATTCGAAGACAAATATATCCCGAAAAAATCTCAAGGTTGAAATATTGTTGGAAGAGATTAATGGTATTCTATGGCATTATTGAATATTTTGAGCATAAGGTCAAAGCAAGACATTGTACTCTGTACAGTGTACACTCCATGAAATGTACCGAGGTTGACTTTGTGTGCTAAAAGGAGAGCATCTCTGCCTCTAAGGCCCCTGTTTAAAATGTATAAATAGCATAATGTGTAGTCAGTCCCTTGTGATAATAATTGTAATGTTCTTCATGGTTGCCATTAATAAATATTATTGCCACAGAGCTCACACATCAGCCGAGTGATACAATGTATAGACTTACTATATAGCGTGGTAGTATATAGTCAGCTTCGTTAGCGTGTACAGTCAATAGCCAATAGGACAAGTATAGATTGTGAACTGATAGCCATTGTAGGCTGTCAGCTGTCATGTCATGTCAGTCAAAATCTGAAAAATCATTTTGTACATTGTGCTATTGCAGTATTTTTTACTCGTGTCCATAACTAATCGTTATCGTCTATGAAAGAAAGGGTAAGGTCCCCATTATTATTATTCTCGTTACTTTCAATAACGTTTCAACTGCTGAACTTTCGCATCTAATTTTTTTTAGTATTATTATTTTCAGAACACAATCTTACATTCCATTGTACTCAATGCGTTCTATGTCCTAGGGTGTCGTTGTGTACAATATTGATGATGATTGTGATTGGTGTAACTATATGTATATTTGCGATTAGTTTTATTGTCTAAAATCAAGGGATTTTAATCGTGGCGTTGCGTTGTAAGATTCTGCCATTCTGCCACAGTGCAATTCACTTTGTATTATATAGAAATGACATTTTACAATTATTTAGTATTGCTATCTGGTAAATGCGGAATCAACTATCTACAGGCAAGGTCCTACTTTTGAGTTTATATCAATATTCAATATATTTAACGCCGTTTGAACAACTAACACGTAAGTAAATTAGCTTTCGTCCTGCAGATTTTGATGGCAAAATGACATACAAATTACACAAGCACTTCTGAACTTTATAAACACGATTACAACAATGGGTATTTTTCAAGAAAACGCTAATAGCCTAGTTTAAAAATTTTTTAAATATAACTGCAGCATTTCATATTTTAAGACCGTAGACCGGAGATTTCAATATTTTTAAATCATGTCGTCCGATCTGCTGTGTTAGAATTATGTCATGTGACTTCGAAGTTTGCAGAGTCTGAATTTCTAAAGTATCATCATGTCATAAGGCACACATTCACTTCTCTCAACTCAAAGACTTTGATTGTTACGGAAGATGTTGTGAAAGATGAAAGAAAGAAAAGAGGCGACTCGACTCATCTAATAAAAGTCCACGGTCCTCTGTCAGAACCTTTAGAGTGGACGTAGAAATCTACCTAGGTACATAACCTACGCATTACAAATCCAAAAGCCACATCAATATCATCTTTTTAAGCCCAGCCAAGCCTTTCATTGAAATCATCAAATTTTCAAAGAGCCAACAACTCGCATAATAAAAGAGTCATAGCAGAGTCAGATTGAAAATCCAAACCAAAGCTAACCCTTGCCTACCTACCGTTGCGTTTCAATCCTGTCCTATATATATATGGCTGCCCTGCATTTCTTTAGATTTGATTTCATGCTTTTCTTTGAAGATCCACACAGCTATGAATAATGTTGAGAATAATATATTATGTCGTTGTCTCACGTGGTACAATATTATACTCAATTATAGGTTACTTTAGTACATTGTGAGCACATATCTCTGCGTCCCCCAGTACCAGTCTGGCACTAGGGCAATGAGAATCTATTGTATTTCTGTTTTGGTATACCACACAGATTTTGATGCGCTATCCCAACAAGTTAAGTTCTATTCTGTTAAAGTAATACATAATAATGTACTGAAATTTTAAAGGAGAATTTATTTAGATTCTTGAACTGCTTTCTTGAGGCTTCAAGGATTTTTGAGTGTGTATGACTGTGTGTGTAGGACGCTATCCTGGTCCTGACTGTGCATATTTTATGCATTATATTAATAGTAAGTAGCTACTGTAAAACTCTCAATACGACCCGCGTACTATTTTGGACCGGCGCTTCATTACAAACCAGCGCATTATTGTACGATACATAAGGTATAGGTGTCAAATATGAATGCATGAGATACCAAAGTTGTCGAACAAACCGATTTTTTTCTCACAGTTCCCCAATAAATCCATTTTGGAAATGTGAGCTGTAATGAACTGTCTACGGTACCATCATTCATGAGGTAAGTTTAGACCTTACCTCTAGGTAGGTGAATGCATTGTAGATAGGATATTGTGCGTCATATTGGTATTAAATTTGGTGGTGGTAATGCAAAGTAATAGTAAATGTCTAAATGGGGTAAGTTTAGACGGGATTAGAATGGACAAAAATGGAGATGGAATGACAATAGAATCTGAATGTGAACACACACAGAGCCTTTCAAGACTTTTCATTCTCATAAATAGACAGAGTACACCTATCATTTCATAAATGAATAAATCCAAATCCATCCCAGACTCAAATATCCGCATCGTCATCCTCATCTTCATCATTACCATGTTACCTATTTATATGCATAATGCAAAATACAGCCACAGCCTGCGCCTATACCTGCATTATTACACAATTCAAAAATGTCTATGAACAAATCCGCGTCCATGCTATGCATAAAATCAACGTAATGTAACGCTCTATTTTATGTAATATACCTTACTGACCTGCCATTCATAATCATTCATATGCTGGACGTGCTTATTAACGTTAAGATTCAAAAACCAAAATTTTCTTTTGGTATATCTTACTGATTTAAATAAATTTCGTAAGCATAATCGTAACAATAACAAAATGGGAACAGTACAACAAAAGTATTTCTGTATCACAACCAATGGAATATGTAGGTTAATAAAATGCCATTACCCGTAAGTTTCTAAAATTCTGCATATTTTAGACCGTTTGAAATATGTACATAGGTACATATAATTAAATTTCAATACAAAAAATATTTATATAACTGTGAAATATTTAGCAATCATTTAGAAAATACGACAACGACATACATACGTTCTCGTTAAAATTAAAAGAAAAACTTAAAAATACATATTTAGAACTTAAGTATGTAATTATTGTGAAGTAATAAATACAGATAAATATCACAAATTTTTCCAGGAGGTCACCTATCAATTTCATACATGACTTCTCGTGTAACAAACTTGTATGACAGTTTGCAAAAACGTTTAAAATACTTACGTCGGCGTTAAAATTATAAAATTTCTTTTTAAACGTCAGGTATTTAAAACAATTTGATTTGTTTTAAACTATCATTTTAAAAATAAACACTAACCATATTTTCAAACTATACGTGAAATTAAAGACCTTATATTGTTTTTGAAATAAGGGAATGCAAAGGGTGGATAAATTAGAGGAAGTTATTGGAAATTAAAAAATTAAAATATCTTCCTGATATAAACACAATCAATAATGGAAAGACATAGCGAACGCTAATTTAAAAATTTTTGCAATTAATAAGCATTTATATTACTATCAACTATTTTGAAAAAACATTATGAGATACGACACACTTTCTCATTATATAAATAAAAGAAAACAAACAAAATATAAGTACAAATGGTAATAATTGTACACTTAAATATTTGTAAAGTATTACCTACAGATAACTAACTTTTACTTCAAGGAAGTCAATTTCTAATTATAAACTTCCTTTACCAACACTTATCGGACTTCATTTGCCATAAGTCGTTGGCTCCTAGTCAACAAATATTTCAAACGGTGTTAGGATCATACCATATAATTTTTATTTTTGTAGGTCACGTATTTAGAATATTTTGCAACTTTTCAAAAGCATCATTTTAAACAGCTCCAAGAGGTACAATAACTATTGTAATATCATTTTAAAACTAACAAAAATATCTAATTAAACTGTACTTTTTTCCTTAGAAATTCGCATCCAATTTTTTTGAAATTGCAAGAAAGCCAAAACGCAGTGGCTTAACAAACAAATCCTTGCCATGCGCCCATGTTCAGCCACTACTTCGTAAGTATGTATAAGCACCAAATCGTGTTATAATACACACAAATTTTAGAAATTTTCATTTTGAACGTTTCAAAATACTACGTATGCCATATGCCTAATTACCTATTTAGCCTTCAAACCCACTAATATACTACATAATACTCTTAATTTATTACAAATTATGCTTCAAACTTCCAAAAAAAAACCTTACTAATTTCCATTTTCATCTCCTTTTAATAAAAATAAATTATCCTCTACTTGAATTTAATTCCTGACTTTGATTACTCATTTAATTAAATTTCCTCGCAGACATACATCCTTTATAGAATACAATTATTAAATATGGATTTGTGATGAGAATACACAAATATATACAAAACAGGATGAAAGCTCGAAAGAAAAAAGGAAAGAGAAACAGAAAAAAAGACTCTCTCATAACGATGTGACTGTGATTGGATATGATATGTGAGATGTGTGGTAAGTGGTAGTCTCGCTTTGTTTGTGGGTTTTTTTCTTCTCTATTATAGTGTGTTGGTGTTGGCCATGGTGGAGTTGAGTGTTTTGGGCCTGATTTCATTTGGCGTAGATTGGATTGGTTGTTTGGTTGAATTTGAGTTACGCATTGTTATTTTGCGATGTGCAGATATTTGAGTTGTATGTACTGTACTGTGATACTATATATTTTCTATTCTATGTGTTACGATTCTCTGAAAATGGAAATGGCAATATGTGTAGACAGTAGACAGTAGAGAGAAAGAGGAAACTTCAGTATACAAGAAGAAGAGGGGGAAAGGGGGAAAAAATTGCAATTTTCCATCGAATAAATTTTGATAACGATGACAGGCTAATGCAACCCAAACAAGCCAAACCGTACAGTACACATAGTACACAACAGCAACATAGCATCCCATGCCACGTCAATATGTTTCTCAAGAATGGAAATAAAGAAAAAGAAAAAAAAAGAAGAAAAATCCAATTCTTATTGTGTATACGTCATCAGATGATCAGACACTCAGCCATCGCATCAGAGAACATAAGTAGCTTCACAGCCATCAGCAGATCATATCGTATCGTATATAGTAAAGTATTGCACTCTCAAAATCATATATTTCCAATTTCCGAATGTGATCTCTACAAAACTGCATATATTATAATGCTATTACTATTATGCAAATGTCGCTCGCCATCATTTTATTCGCTTATCTTTTTTTTTGGAATGCAAAGGGATGTATCTGTATTTGTTTTTCAAAGTGCCAATAACTAAAATACAGTACTGCTTAACCGAGTCGTTCCTATGGAAACACTAAATCAGATTGGATTCGTAAAATATTAATTTCGACTTTTTAAAAAGTGGAAATTGTTCAATTTGCATGTTTTTAAAAGGTGCAAAATATGCTATTTACATGTTTTTAAAAGGTGCAAAATATACTATTTACATGTTTCAAAAACGTATGAAATATACTATTTACACGCTTTTAAGACGATGGTATTTTTTTCTAGATAGTGCATTTGGTTTTTATCTAAACATGCATATGGGTAATTCTGATTCTTCACATACGATATTTTCCGATCCTTTAACATGTGACAGCATTTATAGATTTACAGGGGGCGCGGTAGCCTGTTTAATATAGTAGACATAGGCATAGTTGTAGTAAATACGGTATTTAAATTTTATTTTTTAAAACAGTAAAATGTAATACATACCTACTTACACGCCGTTTAAAGAATTAATTAAGTAAAGGTTAGATATGTTTACTCAGCTACATCGGGTCGGAAACCAATATTAAAAATATAACATTCCTACGAATTGCAAAAATATTTTAGCAACAATTTGGATCATTCTATGCTGTATTTTTTTAAATTGTATATATTGAACCATATATAACACATAGTACATTTTGAAACTTGCAAGTTGAAAATGCCTATCGTATGAATAATACACATATACTGATTATATACAAATCACACAGTACAGAAGATTTGGACAGATTTCCCAAAGGTGAATCATTCAAGACAAGATTTGTGGAACTGGAAATGTCGGTGTCGGTCTTGGGTGAAATAAAATTGACTATTGTTATGTGGAGATACAAAAAAAAAGAAATAAACTAAAAAAGTATGTAAATGTTGAATGTTGACGCACACTTATTTTACGACTCTGTGTGCAAAACTAGGTTATTGTCATCGCCATCCTTCAACTCAATAGCATTGCAGTGGTATAAAATAATGCAAAACTTGCGTACATAGTACTTTACTTCAGTAACATTCACTAGGAGCCTATATGAACCTATAAAATACATGGGTAAGTAATTACTATAAAACGCATAATCCCTTATTATAATACATATACCTACACACACGAAAAAAAAACTGAATGCGGACAAGAGTACTAACTACATAAGCATTACAAACCTCACTACTCACTATAAGGAAAACATCCATAAAGGAAAAATGTAAAAAAAAAATAAGGAGCTTGTAGTATATTATTGTAGGTACGTACCTATTTATAATTTATGACACTTCTTGGGTTACTTGAGAAATTTACAATCTTCGACTTGGACAAGGAACGTACAAAGTACAATGTTAACAACATCCTATACGAAATCTATGTGGAATATCTTTTCATTTTTCATATAATTTCATATATTGACAACCAGAATCTGATTCTGATCTTCGCAAAATACGCCGGTCTTGTTCGCCAACACCAATACCAATTTGCTCAGAGTTTAACTTTAGGTTACTATATTATGTGGCTATATAGCTACAGGATCCTACCGCTGCTAAATGCCTTGCGAATGATCGACTGTGTACTACCAACAACACACGCAGTGAATGGAGAAAGCCCACGTTAAGGTGGAGGCCCTACCCTTTTGTTTTTGTTTTTTGCGTGTGAATTTCATACAAATGAACTCGTTGTTTTTGTTTGTCCCAAACTACTGATGCCACTTGCTTATTGATCCCTGAAAATTATCTTTATGCATTTTTCTTTACAATTAGCACAAAGACAAAAAGATGCCTTCAAACTGTATTACAGAAGAAATCTGTAGACTACAGAAAGTACGAACGACGTAGAGCGACAAAAGTGCGTTGCTGCATTATACTGTACCACAGAGTTTGACATACATAGGTAGGTACTAAGTAATCGTAAGATGAACAATTGAAATATGAAAATATGTAAGTCAGAAAAACTGCTACGTATTTTGGGATTTTGGGGAATCGGACCGCAAAAACGTATGATATAGAATAGGAGCACAGAATTCAGAATACAGATAGAGATACACACGGAAGAAAGCCTTTGGAGTGAAATGGCTCGTAAAATAATGATAATGGGAAAGGCAGGGAGCGAGAGAGGACGAGTCATTGGCTTTGGCTTTGGCATTGGCATTGGGTTTGGGATTGGCTTCATTGACTCGATTTTGATTTTTTTTTCTGTCTTCTTTTTGGTTCAGCTTTCCGATTTGTAAAAATTCGAAAATGATACGCTCGATTTGTACCTTTCTCCCTACCTTAGGTACCTACCTATTTTCTTTTGTTTTTTCAAAATAACAATTTTTACACAAATACACACTCAAAGATAAACGCAAAATTGAGAATCGAAAATTTTACAATTGAGCTCCCTCGTAAAGTAAAGCAGTACGATCGATTAATCCCCATGATCCTCATTTGTATTGTATTTCTTTTTTTTATTAAACTTTGGCTTCCGTTTTTTATAGGCTGACCTGGTCGGGCACGCGTGAAATACAATAATATTTGGATTGACGCATCTCGTCCGGTTCCGATTTCTACACAATCTTCTTCTTCTTGGCTCGTACTTTGACAATAATCGAATGGGTACAGTTTTCATCCGTATTGGTATTTGTATTGATTTTGGACTCCAGCCATAATAGTGCCACTTGCCATATATATCTGTAGGCTACGTTTGAATACTACACAAGTGAACTGTAACTGCTGCTGTGTTCTGTTGTAACACGTGCTCAGTCCAGTGGCTCACTCATAGTGTAAGTGATATCATACGCGTTTTGCGATTTACCGTATTTCCTATAATTGTACACAATAGGTGGTAAACGCGGGTCTACATGAATATAGGGGTCTGACATGTGAGTGGTAGTAATTACAAAATATCACACGGAAATGGCATTACACGGGCCTGCAATAGATGAAAAGTCGGAATTGAATAGTACACGGGTGTATGTATACTATTACAGTAAATACGGTACTTTAATTTACAATTCGTGTTCCATGCGTAGATAGTGTAATAACTATCTTGTTTGTTTCATTGGAATTTCTTGCCGACGTACATAATACAAACTAACTTCTCTTCACTGCATCCATAGAGTTCCCCAAGTAATAGTTTTAAATTAGAACGGCGTCAAACTTTTGTAATAAATACTTAAGTGGGGACAGAATTGTTCGAAATATTAGCAGAAATTGACACTTAATGTGATGTTAATAGCTATTGCAACTAACAAATATTTATATTACAGCCAAAAATTTAAAAAGATTCAGAAATATGAAACACTTTATAATTCAATGAAAACAAGCACAAAAATAGGTACCTATTTTGAACTTCAACATTTTTGTGAAATACTAACTGCAGGTAAATGAAATTTTTTCTCACATGAGACCAGTTTTCAACACTACGTTTATCAAATTTACATTCCAGCAATCATCTGCTTACACGGGCCGGGGAACACGCAAAACATATTTCAAACGGCAACAAAGTTACACAACTTGATTTTTTATGTTTGCAGGTATGGTATTACAATTTTTAAAAAACCATCATTTTCGAAATAAACACTACTATATTGTTTTTAAAATATTCGGAAAAAATTATTTAGAACAACGTTACTTCTAATAAAAAAAAATAATTTAAATAATTTTCTAAAGTATTATTATTTAAATACTTAAGCCGCAGCCAGAGACTAACGCTGGTTAAACCTAGTTAAAAACCAAATTAAGGTATACAATATACAATGCATTTAAGAACGTTGGTAAAAATTTGTTATGCGATTTGAAATTTTAAACTAATTTACAACCTTATAGTTTAACCCTATGAAAAAAAAAACATTTAAATATATTTACGATTAATAAAAATAAACCTAATTTATTGCAAAATACATCTCCTAATGTTTGAAGAACCAAAAAAATTTTAGTTTATTGATTAATGCAGATTACATAACTACGTAACAGCTACAAAAGATTCACGCCTTGTAAAAAACAGATTATGTCATTGTATGTAGGTACATAACATACGCTATCGGCATCGGCAATACATATATCAAGAAACCTGGCTACAGGTTTTTAGAGTGCAGTTGCAACTGTGACTTTTAATAGAATATTTTTTGTATCCCTCCCTAAACATTCCTATAAAACTATTAACTTGTTTAATAATAGTTTGCACCATATACATATACATACCTATACTATTTTCCACATCATCTGCATTTCTCATCAATCTTGAAAATCTTTAATTGAAAAAAATGCAGATACAGAGTATTTTACAATTGAACCTGTCTGATTGAATTACATACTGTATGTAGTAGTAGGAAATAAATTGAACTAAATATTTCCCATATGTCATATGTATGAATTTTAGAAGTATTGGTTTTCTAATAAGCTATTAGACCAATCTATACCATTTCCATTAAATTATTAAAGGGGGAGAAAAAAAATAAAGAAAGAATAATCTCTTTTTCCCAATAATAATAAATCACAAAAATCCAATCATACAATTCATTTTTCCAACTCGTATATCTGTGTAATAACACTGAACAGGTTGGTTGGCGTTGGTCTGACTGAGTGAGTGAGTGTTGGTGTTGTTGGAATTTGGATTTGGAATCCACGTAACTACTACGTTCGTATTCCGTATCTGCAGATTCAAATCCACCACCAAGTCAAATCTTAAACTTATGCTTCATTATATTAAAAAGTTTTAAAGGGTGGGGTTGTCGTTTCTCCTTGTCTAATAAGTAGAAGAAGTAGAGCTATATGCTAAAACGACGATGAGCGGAGTACACTGGTCAGGTTGGAAGAAGATACGCGGACATACGGTGAATATAAATATTAGCATTATATATGACTCACTTACTTTTGTAGTTACGAAGAATTTTTCAAGTGGGTGATGCGATGGTATGGTGGTGGGAGCAGAATTCGAATTCAAATTCAAATCGCAAATCATAGACACTTGATGTTGATAATAGGCAACTCGTGCTATAGGAATTTACAACATAGCACAGCACCACAGCACATAACCTCTTCGTTTTCTTACGGAACAATCTGCAATTCGAAAATTTCAAAAAAAAACATTGTCATTATATACATATTTTCAATATTTTTTATTACAAGTTTCTTGCAATGTAAACAAAAATAAACGTGCAATTTCAAATTTTTTTCTTGAAATGTTATATAGGTGGGTAATATTTTAAAACCTATGGATGCGATGATAACTTTAAATATACGCGCGGATTTGAGAATTTTATTAAGGAACGGATCTCGTAAAAGCGGGAGTTTTTAAATCAGAATTTCATTTAAAGTGGGATTTTTGAAACCGGCATTTCATAAAAAGTCGGATTTTTGAAACCTACATTTCACATAAAGTGGCATTTTTGAAACCGGTCTTTCATATAAAGTATTATAAAGTGAGATTTTTGAAACCCACATTTTATAAAAAGTGGGGTTTTTGAAATCCGCATTTCATACTTGAAAAATTTTTGAAACCGTAAATGCCTTTAAAACGGGATCTTTTAAAGCAGCATTTCATATGAAGTGGGTTTTTTGACCGGCAAATTCATTCTCAAAATGTTAAAAAAAAACCCACATTTTTAAATACTAATATTATAGTTTTTAAAATTATTACTCTTATTTAACTTCCTATGGTACGTAATATACTTGATGGTAGTTATGCTAAACTCTTAAACTTCAACACCACATAGCAGAGTATACGGATATGCTACAGTCTCCCAAATGTCAGATTTTAGAATGTTAAGTGTACATAACAAAGTCAGTGTAATATATTACAATTTACAACTTGTACAGAAATCTCCTAAAATATTGGCATTTCCAATTGGCAACCAACGATGCTGTCCACTATACAGCAACTTTCAGTGTTATTATACTACGATACATAGCAAAGTAGCCCAACCTAAGTATATATCCGCTTTACAATTGCAATTTACAGGGCCTATAGTCCATGTATCATAATGCTACATCGTCATCGTCCCATTAGAGTCAAGACTGTGTGTGGAGCTCACATCACATCACATATATGACTGGATTACAATTAGCACGTTTTTAAAAGAGCAAGTATTCTCTCTCTTCTTGATTGCAATTATTTTCCTCGGAACAGTTATTCCAATTTGAAATGTCGAAGTCGAATTAATGTGCTTACCTACCCATATGTAATACTATCAGTATTATTACCATTACAATTCCGACTGAGCCCACTGTACTAACTACCTACCTGCAGTGTTTACTATATATTTATAGGTAATTTATACGTGGAGAGAGGAAAGTATAACAAATTGTAGCGTATAAGATTCCTATAATTTGCCCTACCTTCCTCGCTTTACTTGGTGTGGGAAGGTGAGGTGCTCTGGTCTCAACTGAACGTCCAGCTTATTTTCCCGTACTCCTCTCCCTCACTCATCAATGAAAATGAATGATGAGCTTTAAACGGGAAAGAACTTTTTAAAAGTAACATAACGTGTAATGGCCACGAAGGAAAGAAGAAGGCAGACAAGCAGAACAAGTTGCACTGAGTGAGAAGAACTCACAACTCATGATTAGCAAAAATACTACACAAAATTATAGATGAGGGGATAGGAGTTATATACAAGAAGAACCACAATAACATCAGATATATGTTATGACACTTCTTCTTGTTGCCTTTATAATACACTTTAAATTTTGAATTCACAATTTTTTAATGGACTGTATACAGTACACAGTCAGGGGCGGATCTAGACATTTTTCTTAGGGCAGCAAGTCTGTATGTTATGGCCTATACTAAAAATTCATTCTGGCGTGGGCAACTGGGTCCGCGCCTGACAATGTACATACCTGCCTATGTTATTATGTGCTGTTAAGATGTACATTAAAAAAAAGCCTAGGCCTGCTGGACTGCGGTTGCTTCTATATGTATTGTAACTACACTGTAATAATATTTTATATAGCTGTACAAATAATTTCCGTTGGAACGATTACGTCTAAATCTAACCATGATTTTCTAAACTGCCTCCCTACTACATTCACGACGTACGTGAGCGAGTGAATGGAACCAATATACGGTTGCTATATTGCGCTTGATAAGATGTGATCCGGTTTATAGCTTTAGTTTTTAAATTAAAATCATATATCTCTCACAGCATTTGTGTAAATTACACTCACCAATTTATCAGCCAGAAATCTTGCTAATTTATTTGTGTGCTGTAAAACTCAAATTTGAAATCTATCGAGTTGAAAATTTTCAGCTTACTATATAAACAGTCCTAATAATTTTTTGTTGTAGCGATGGGACGAGTTTTGAATTTGGAATTTGCGAGCTATATTTTTAATGTTTAAATTTTCAATACATCGTATTTAATACTAATGTTTTTAAAAATATTTTAGGCGCTATTGCAATTTTACGAAGTTGGGCGCCGCTTGAAATTATGTTAGTTTATATTCAGGAACTACAATCAAGGTGATGGTGACCTAACATTGTTTTGTCATGTGGATTGAGACTCCTAAATTAGGAAAAACAATTTAAAACTGACGAATTCAAATCAGATATCACGATTTGCACTGTTACCGGTACCACACCGTTAACACAATGTTCAACTAAAAAAACATACGTACAGTGTTATTCACAGAATTAATATAACATATTCCTAATTTATCCATAAGCCTCTTAAAATACACACCTCGCAAAAATAATTTACAAAATCTAAACTAACGATAAGCAAAAGGTTGCAAATAGTAAATTGCCACATTGCATTGTACATTGTTGTTTAAAATTGTAAATTGTGAATTTTAGATTCAGGATTCTGATAAAGTTCCAATTAACATAAAATATTCCTGCGGAGAATCTATAGTCGTCGTCACCATCGCCATCATCATAAACATAGCGCAACCACACTATATACTATGAAGCTAATTTCCAATTTCCAATTCCCAATGATCCAATCGTCGTCGGTCCCGTTCAGTCTTCACAGGTGAGCGTATGGACTAGTAATATGGTGGTACTTGTGAGCTGATATTGTAATTGTTAATTGTATTGTTCTTTGGCATGGCATGGCATGGGATGGCATGACATGACAAAGGACGGTTACGGTGATGGCCGGCATTCTACATACGCGCGCGGGACATAGAATAAATTCTGAAATCTGAATTTGAACTTTAGACAGAGCTCCAATGCGATATGCGATGACAGCTCGTCTATAATAAAGCTCAACAGGACCAAGAAAGATACACATAGTGCAACTGCATAAATATTGAGTTACGAGTGTAGGATGGCCGGGGCCGGGGCCAAAAATGACTGGGCGAGATATGGCATACTGATATAGGCCTTATGCTTGCGGGACATTTTTTTTTATAATTTTCAATATTACTTATTATCTTTATCTGCGTGACATTTAAAACTTTGCCAATATTCTAATAGCCAATGTTCAATATCCAATTTGCAAATTACAAATTGAGAGTTGTTACACGCGAAATTTATTACCCCCTCTCAATAGATACAAATAAATGTAGGTACAAGGGACGACACAGGATTTAATTGCATGTATTACACTACTCGAAACGAGACAGTATATCCTGCCTCTATAGCAAGTGCTATATAGTCGAAACATATAATACTAAAAATTCAAATGGATGTCGGTCTATGTCGATGCCGATGATGGATATGGCGAATTGATTCCTGTTTCTCTGTTTTTGTTTCCAGTATACAAAAAAGCCATTAGCACAAAAGCCAATCCTATATTTTCCACTCTGGTCTCTGTTGCCTATTCTGTCATTTATTAGCATATCTGATTCTTGAAAATAGTGCGAGTGCCAACAGAGCCACAGTCAAAACTCAATATTAAAATTGAATATTGATCAAGTGTGCCTATATACTATATGAGATGTACCTTATGTATTATTAAGAATTTCAAATCCCATCATGTCAGTAAATAGTAAATACTTTATGCAGTAGTATCGTTTATTTTATTGCCGACAGAAAGACACTGTCCCGCTTGCCGTGGACTGTGGACGGGGATCTTAAGCACACATAAAAAATTAAAAGCATTCTCGCACTCACTCAGTCTCTCAGTAAATTCACTTAGGTAGGTAGGTAGGTAGGTATTTCTTTTCAAAAAGCCAAATGGCACATGTGCCATTAGATTCTTACGCATACGTATGCTTTTTTGCATTTTTGAAGTTGCCTATACCTATACCCACGTTAGACTGTGAAATTATGCATACGACAAGATCACCGAGACCAAGAAGCACATAGGCTGTCCGCTGTAGCTGTCAAACGTCACATGTCAAAAGTCAAACGTAAACAAAAACACCTCGCGTACCATTACCATTACGGAACGCGGACACAGAGAGACCATGTCCACGTCCATATGCACAATCAGAGAGAAGAACTGCCTTGACATTGTGATTCTTTAACATTGCCAACGCCAACAAGTACACAGTGTATCAGCCATTGCTTGTTTGCAGTGCAGTACAGGCATTGTGAGTGAAGTATCAAAATGACCTACTATTTACAAATCGGGCTAAAATTAAAATAAGCTATGTCAAAAAAACAATAAATGGCAAAATTGTAAAATGTAAAATTAATAGTTTTTAAAAATTTGCAAAATGTCCTTTTTATAACTGTTTGAAAAGTGCAAAATGTGCTTTTTACAAATTTTTGAAAAGTGCAAAATGTGCTTTTTACAAATTTTTGAAAAGTGCAAAATGTGCTTTTTACAACTTTTTGAAAAGCGCAAAATGTGCTTTTTACATTTTTTTTTAAAGTTTAATATTTTCTATTTACATGTTTTTTGAAAATTGCAAAATACTCTCGTTACAAGTTTTTAAAATGTCCAAAATAATTTTTCTACATATTTTTACGACCAAGATATTTTAATTTTTTGTCTTCTAAATATCCCAATTTGATTTTAGCTAAAAACGGATATTGGTCATTTTGAGACTTCACACTCAAAACTCACATATTAGTATTAGTATTGCATCAGATAATAAAAAATAAATCCAGAAATAAATACCACGGCTAAAAACATCGTACAAGTGTCTCTCCAATAATTCTCGTTTTCGAGAGGCTCGCTATTAAAGTCTACACTATCTTAACCATCATAAAAAACGAATTTGAAATCGAAAATCGAAACTCAAATTGATAGAAATGGAAAAGGTCTATTGGTTTTTAAAAGTTGTACACTGTATATGTACTGCAAGGTAGGTTTCCTGGGCCCACTGACTAGTGAGCCCCGTGTGTGTGTGAATTCTATTGTATTGTTTACAGGTTGTACGGCCGTCTCTCTCAAATCTCTCGAAGAAGAGCTGTCGAACTATTGCAAATTACCATACAATAATGAATTACAAACTGTCCGGGGTTTCTGATTCCTTAGGTATTCTTCAATTTTTATTTATGCGTGTGTATTACCCATACTATACACTCTCCAGCTCTATCTTTTTAAGGGGACGATATAGACTATATAGATAGCACGAGAATTTCCTATGCTTAAAGCTAAAGCCAACGCCAAACTGTTGACTGTGTGTGAGAGCAAGTCAAGCAAGTTTTGCATTTTGGATATTTAGTTTCTACAGACATGAGACAGAGTTGTTAGTATTTGTATTTGTAGTATAACTATATATGTACAGACTTAATAAATAGAGTTGCCGTGCTGTAGCCTTAGTAGCATGTGTGTTTGCATGTGTAAGTTGGGGGTGATAGAGGTTGACGGGCTGGCTCGTTAGAAATAATACAACTTGTTAAAAATCGACAATCAATCAGTATTTATTGTGCTTACAGACTCGTTCAACGACATCCCTAATATTCATCCGAGCACCTCGTCTCTCTCTTAAAACCAAACAGTGTCCGAGAGCCTCTCTCACACACACAAAATCTGACAGGGCATTGTTACCCTTCAATAGGTGTAGTGTCCCATGCCATAGGTAGGTAGATACATGCATGTAAACTACCTACAGACTTGGACAGAGAACCTGAACCTGAACCAAAATACGAGAGACGAGCTGAGAGATGTTATAATGGAAATGCTGATATGAGACAACAAGGTGCTCGAGCAGAACATTAAACATTCTCATCCAATCTGTTTCTTATGTATTCTTTTTCCACATCATCTACTCCTTGGACCGCTGCGCTGATCTTGCAAAGCGAGCGAGTGAGCGAGGATGATCCACGACCATCGTCCGTAAGGCCCAACCTACTACATCGGCTCCGGCACCGTCACTATACGTCCATGCCATCAATATCCATTATTCATTTATTTTATCTTGATCCATCCATCCATCCATCCGTTCCTCGGCTTTGGCTTTGACTTTGCCTTAATGCATTATATTTATAACGTATCTGTTTCTTTTAATAATATTGTATGATGCATTTATAATGCATTATCATTTTGAATTTTGCTCGTAGCAAGAGTGATTTGATTGAGGTGTACATACATAGACATAGATCGCGTATAGGTACTTTGGACTAAATTGAAATATTAATAAAGTTTCTTTTGTGAATGGTCTACATTCAATTTAAGCTAGGGTTAAAATGAGCTGCTAAAAGTCCATAAAACACGTAGAGATAAATATATGTACATTGTAAGATGCTAGTTTTTGAAAAGTAGGAAATGTTTTATTTACGCAGTTTTGAAAAGTTCAAAATATTCTATTCACACGTTTTGAAAATTCCAAAAAATTTTATTTATGCGTGTTTTAAGTGTAAAATGTTCTATTTTACATGTTTTTGAAAATTATAAAACGTTACTTGGTACTTACAATTAGTTGCTTTCACGATCATATTTTATTTTTTGTTTTGTAGAATGTGCATATTGTTGTTAGTGAAAAATGGATACGTGCCATTTTTATTCTTCACATACGATATTATGTAATGCATTGGTATTGCAAAATCGTAAAAGTAACTCAGGTTCATTATTATGAACTATTTTCATACTTTTTTGCAAGGACCTAGGTACTAGCCTACGTAGGTATGTCGATACCTGTAAGTAGCTTTTTAAAGAATGTGAGTTGTATTTACGCAGAAATGATGGTAAACGAAATTTCTTGTATAGTTAGGGGAGCAAAGCCAACCAAGTATATATGTAGAAGTTTGACAAAAACGAAAACATTTTTAGAACGGCGTCGTACCTCTGACTTTAATAGTAAAGCTAAAATAAAAGTCTTGCATTGTGAATTACATATGCCATTATGCCATCCCAACATATGTACTACATTAATCCGTCTTTAAACCAACGCAACGCACAGATAAATTTTGGTAAACAATTTAAACTCCAATAAACTATTTCCATTTTTTCTGTGCAGTGTTCCTGCCCAACGATCCTCATTCTAGTAATATGTTTACTAAATAAGTTGTTTTCCTACTACTTAAGTATGTTCCATTACAGTAATGAAGTGAGGTGATTATTACTGAAATTTTTCACGTTTTTTAATAAATTCCTCAATTTTTATTAATTTTTGTTTTGGGTTTTACGAGGGGCCAAGTGATAGGAGACAGAAAACCTGATAAAAATTAAGAACTAAAGTCACGACTTTGCCAGTCAGACCAGCACCAGGGCCACCAGATAACATATAATACCCAATACCGTAATCCGACTATACTATAGCATATACCGCAGTATATCTACACCAGTCACCAGTACCAGTACCAGTGGCAGAAGCTGGAGTAGAAAGAAGCGCATTATTTCACATAAATAAAGCCATATTAAGCTTTGAGTGCCTCAGTCTCAGTGGTCTTTTGGCCTGACTTTAGATTTTAGCTAAGCTATACCACTTGTCTTATACGATTAGGATTAGCATTAAAATCATATAGGATTAACTCCAAAAGCTAAAGTCCCATGCAAAAGCCAGAGCCAAATTCAAATCCATCCACCAAAATTTCCACCACCACATTTTCTATGCATATTAATCATCTGAATATTTTCCCTAAATTCCAATTTCAATCATGAGATAATAACAGGGAGGACCAGACCATCCAGTGCACTAACTACCAAACTACCAACACTTCCACTCTCACACTTTGACTTTGAATTTTTCTATATAACTCTGCTGTCTGTATAACTTAACGTTTAAATCTGCACTTTCCACTTTACAATTTACAACAAAAGCAAAAGAACACCGTTACCATTGCTGCCTTGCCAGTTCAGTACCACCAACCATAACTACCACCAACGTGAAGGAAATTATATAACTACACACAAACTATGTGGAAGTTTTCTACGACTACGAATACTACATAAACGGTTTGACACTGGGAATATTTGAAAATTCAGATTTCCAGTCCTCCATGTCGATCCTCATATAATCTCATCTCCCTCATTCATCAACTCCTCTAGATGACTTTGACTTTTTAATATACTACACAATGCAATAATGTAGTTAATTTCCCCCTGTAAGAATTCCCTGTACACTTTTCATTTTGAGTTTGAGAGAAAACTCAACTTTTTGACTACATTAATCATCGGCAACAGCATCAAGAGTAGAGAGAATCACATGGGAGTATAAATTAGAAATCAGAATCAGAGTGAGGAAGTTATACACAGCACCAATACCAATCCAGCGCTACTTATATAGAGCATTTATATAGGAAAAGTAATAATAATGAAAATTTTTAAAAGTAAGAAAAAAAAGCACCAGACTTTTTATTATGGACATTTACATTCTCCAAAAAAAAATCTCAATTGAAAATCATAGTGTGAAAAATATATTACTTGGAAATTAAAATCACTATAGCAAAGTCACAACATTCTTGACCAAGGGCGAAACTAGAAATAGTTTATGGGGTGGGCTATACATATTATAGACAGTGAATAAGAATCAAAATGGGCTAAATCCAATTAGAGCTAGAATTAAAATGAGATATGTCAGAAAACAACTGAATGGTATAGATGCGCAAAATGTTACATTGGGGTTTTTGAAAAGTTTTAAATGTTCTATTTACATCCTTTTGAAAAGTGTAAAATGTTCTATTTGCATGTTTTTAAAAAGTTTAAAATATTCTATTTACATATTTTTGAAAATTTCAAAATGTTGTACTTACATGTTTTTAAAAGGTTCAAAATATTTTATTTAAATGCTTTTGAAAAGTAGGAAATGTTTTATTTACGTGGTTTTGAAAAATTCAAAATATTCTATTTACACGTATTTTAAAAGTGTAAAATATTCTATTTACAAGTTTTTGAAAATTGCAAAATGTTCTAATTACATGTTTTTAGGGATCACGACACTTTATTTTTATAGTATAAACCATCTTGGTTTAATTGCCCCTATTTTAACCCATGTTAAAAAATTCATTTTGGGGGGAGGAAACTGCCCTCTTGTCCACCTCTCGATCCGCGCCTTGACAAATTTTTACCCAAACCAAAACACACTTGTTACCATTACATAAAGTCCACTCCCATTCTCTGCACTAAAATCAGTGGCCTTCAACCTCTGGTACGCATCTGACTGACTGCAGACTTGAAGGCTTGGAAAATTCGATCAAGAAAGAGCTGACTACACAGAAGAAGAAGAACCTATCTGTCATCTGTAAATCCCGTTAACAATACCAAATCAAAATCCAACCAAACCAAGAAGTTCAACGAAGCTCGTTCCAACTCTCAACGCAGGGCCAACTACTACTGCCACCACCACCACCACCACTATGATGAGAACGTTCACGCGTTTTAGCATTTAAATTTTAAACTATAATCTAAGTGGAAGTCCAAGTCATTCCATATGCGTACTTCGTGTCAGCCACCATCCAACTACTAAACTAAAACGCCAACCACAACCAAAGTCAGTCAAGTCATCTCTCTTCTCTTTCAAAAGTGAGCCGCTGCCGCTGCCGTTCCTGCTGCAATTAAAACCAATCTAGAAATGTCCATATTCGTCCAAAGCTGTTAATGCTCCTGCCGCCGCCACTTCCCCATCCATCGCATTCAAATTCAATGTTATGCCCATTCTAACGCTGTAGTCATATCCATAATCCAAATTCCAAACCAAGCCAAACCGTAAGCTAAAGTCAAACTCGTGAACAACTAACAACTACTGTAGACTTTTAGAGTGCAGCCACGTAGTAGCTTCCAAAACAAAGTATTATGGAAAGAAACGTATATGTTGTTAAATTGCTATATGGCTTTTGGCTAATATCAGAGATCTAGATGACAGTCGCATTGATGTGGTCGTAGTTGTTCGCAGCAGATCACTGATGGAATGAAAATCTACATTTATAAAAATTAAAGCACCTACACACTCACACACATTCATGGGAGAAAGGAACCAGAGCCGAGTCAAAAGTCTGCTCGCCAAAAAGTTTACACTCTTGTAAAATTTTGATTTGATTTGAATGGTAAACAGCAGTAAACGTAAACGGAACTTGTAAACTGACTGAGCAGTTAGCATGATGTTTGTATGGCCATTACTGCTTTCCCATTCGACTGAGTGCGCGGAGGATTTTAGCTAAAAATTTACGGAGAGGTTTTGTGTACTCTGCTGGTACTGATGCTAGGGACTGTCCTGCCTTCTATGCATATATACATATATGCATAACGTTAAAATGTGACCTAACGTAAATGCACATATCGTCTTCTGTGAAGAATCAAAATTAGCCATATCCAATTTAAACTAGAATTAAAAAAATATGAGCTTTGTCAAAAAAAAATAAAACAGTTTATGAGATAGATGCATAAAATGTTAATAGGAAGGTTTTAAAACGTACAAAATAATTTAAGTGGATGTTTGTTACGGAAAATTTAAAATTGTCTAATTTGATGGTTTTAAAATGTTCAAAATGCTTTATTTGCATGTTTTAAAAAAGCGTAAAATGTTCTATTTCCATGTTTTTAAAAAGCGTCAAATGTTCTATTTGCATGCTTTTAAAAGGAGCAAAATGTTCTATTTTTACTGATTTTTAAAATGTGTAAAATGGTTAATTACATACTTTTAATTTTATTTTTAAACTACAATATACTAATTTGTTTGTAAATAATCCATTTTGTATTAGGCTAACGATCAATATGGATCATTTTGATTCTTCACAGACGAGATGTAATTTATTACTGACTGTATATAAATGCATTTTACACGGGACATTTTTAATTCGATTGTGTTGATTTTGACGCCGTTTGAAAATATTGGGTGTATTGTTTGAACCATGGTCAAATTGCGAGAAGTATTATCGCCACTTAACATACGCTACAAAACAGCATTCTGTAAACTGCTGCTAGACAGCTACACTAATAATCAGTAATACGGGATAGTCCATAAATGATGTCACGAGTTGGATCAATGAGACTACAACGATATTGATGACATCCTATGTTAAAGATAACAATTTACGGAATAGTTAAGCAGATGACAGGGGGGTGGTCGTGGTGACAGGGTCACAGAAATGAGGATACTTGGATGACATCATTTATAGATGACCCCTAGCTAAATAAGATGTGCTCTGTGCTATATCCCTAACTGAAATTTTACAGAACGAGAGTCCTAAAAAGAAATAAAAAATACCAGTAAGGAAACCTTATCAGAAATAAATTAATAATGGCTAAGATTAATTACCAAATTTTAATACCTTAATCAATAAATTATTGTAGGGAAGGAAATTACGAATTTACGAACGGCAAACGAGAACGACGGACGACAACCCAGAAGAAAACGACTATTGATAATAATGACACAATTAAGGATTTGAAATGATTTTTTTTCATCAGTTGAAATTAGTTGAATTTACACGATTTAAATTGAAATTAATCCTCCCATTATTACATACAGTCACTACAATTATTATTTATCGCATATCTCTTCTATATTCCTCAATCACTTACTTGTAGTAATTGCCATTGTAATTATCTGTGCATTGTACAAAATTTTTTTATGCGTCATTCAGACTGGAATTCAACCGTGTAATTCAATTGAACTTGAAACATACATATAAAAAGCTAATAAGCAAAATCCTTTAAGAGCCTGTGTATTGGCATGTGTGGCTGTGGCTTTTACTGTGAACGGTTCATTTGGATTTAGGAATTTGATTGCCATTGCCGTCTCCGCTCCATAGAGCCGTACTCAATCAACTCCACCGTGTGTCTGTCCGTCTTTAATGTGAGCCAAAGTACGGAGGACAGGTAAGTAATAGTTAAGTAGGGACCTTTCCTAAAGAACATAATATGAGTGTAATAACTGAGGAGTGATTCGAATTTGAAATGACTGAATCATCGTGCAATTATTGGTATTGGACATCAACGGCACATCAACAAGCATTATCTGTATGTAAGAAGAGGCACAGGCCGGACGGACGTATTATCTGATAGCATAATATGCGATTGAGCTGCCCCTGGTACCGGCACCGGCACCGGTACCGGCACCGGCACCGGTACCGGTACTTGTGATTAAAAATCAATCTGCCAATAATTTATATATCGCTATTAATTTCTATTCTTCCTTTTACCCTAATGCCTTTGGAGTTTGGAGTGAGGGGTATGTGTGTGTGTGTGTAGTGCGAGTGTGTGAGTAAGTAATTATGATGGAGGAACGTAACAAAAGTTTACCGTTAAGCTGTGAATGTAATGTCAGTATGACTGGCACAATACACGTAAGACACTTTATACTTATGGAAAATATAACTCTGTAATATGCTATGCTATGCTATGCTATACTGTGTTAAATCTATATGTGTACATAATTATAGGAAGTGGGAATTTAATAGTTTCTAATGAAATGTAATGTAACGTGAGGGAGCATAATAAATGTGCTAAAGTCCTCCAAGTCCTGCTCCTGATACTGAGAGAATGTGATCGTGAGTGAAGAATCAAAATGGGTCATTTCCATTTTATAAAAGATGGAATTAAAATGAGCTATGTCAATAAATACGGTAACCGAGACACGTTAATGTTAATAACGAGTTTTTAAAAATTGCAAAATGTTATATTTGTATGATTTTTGAAAGTGGAATATATTTTTACGGTTTTTTTTTTCAGTAAAAGTGGAAATTGTTTTATTTGCACGTCTTTTGAAAATTTCAAAATGTTCTATTTACATGTTTTAAAAAAGTGCAAAATGTTTTATTTACTTGTTTTTAAAAAGTGCAAAATGTTTTATTTACATGCTTTAAAAAATTGCAAAATGTTTTATTTTGTGTTTTTAAAAAGTTCAAAAACGTTTTTTTTACCGTATTTCCTCTGATACTTCTGATAGTACGCCCCGCGTACTATTCAAACTCGAGCTTCGACCCCCCGCGTATAATTAGAGACCCGCGCATTAACAGAGACCCGCGCACTGTCCTTTAATAGCGTGTTAAATAGACCCGCGTACTGTCTAAACTGAGGCGGCTACCCCCCGCGTACTATTAGAGACCCGCGTACTATTAGAGGATATACGGTACATACTTTTAAAAAGTGCAAAATGCCCTATATTAACTTTTTTTTAATGTGAAAATTGTTCTACTTTTTTATGGTTTTGAAAACTGCAAAATATTGTATTTACTTGCTTTATAAATTATTCTTTTTTTCTGTCTTTGCTTTTGTAAACCGTCCAATTTAATTTTAGTTAAAAATGGATAAGGATTGTTTTGCTTCTTCACTCACTTTATTAGTGCTACCTAAGCATTTTATATACATAGTACAACCTATCTATACGGCTATGACCAATGCACCAATAAGTATTAAAAAAAGTAAACCAATCCATTGGTCATGTCACGCTACTATGCTACTACATACTACTACACTACAATCGAAATTTAATTTGGACTGGGCTAACATCCCATTGCCATTTCTACTCCTTCCAACTCCCACTGCCACTGTTGCGAACGGACCGAGGCACAATGACACGACTGCCACGCATTTCGTTTCGAATTATTCCAATTCAAAGTTTACCTCTTAACACGGATCACATCACATCACAGTAAAATCCAAATCAAAAATTAAATCGTTATGATTATGATTGCAGGTGGATGGATCTTCACAGATGTATACCCGAGCATTGTACACGTATGAGGTAAGTTGTAGAATTTAATGGCACTCGTTTTCCGTTCCGTCCGTTTGTGTACACGTTGAATTGTATATTGGATTTTTCAATAAAACGCGGAAAAGATTACAATTAAGTACAGTGGCAATCGTCGGCATTCAAGTATTTAATTTGAGCCTAGGTAAGCCTGTAATATAATGTACGGGCTGAGGGGATATGACAGCAAATATAATAACATACGTGGCAAGTTAATACACTTGAAAAATTTCAATATAAATTCATATTGGGTACAGATATATGGATACAGATATGGACACAGCGTATTGGCAATTTTTTTTATGCTATGGTTTACATTCCTCTCGCGTTGAATTGCCAAGTCAGCTTCAATACTCTGAATAACTGTGCATCTGTGCCATGTATTAAGATTGCTCCATTCCATGTTCATGTGTGTACATAACACTACAAAGAAATTTCAATATTCTCAATACACAAGAAATTTCGTGCCGAGTGTCGTCGTGTCGGATTTTTTTTTATTTCATTCTGATCTGGACTCTTGCTTGAATTTGAATGAAGGGGGAAAAAATTGATCCATAGCAATAATCATAATCATAATCATATGGCATGTTGTATGTACGAGTGTCTTTCATTTTAGTACATTACATAAAAGAAACACTTGGGATTTGAAGTGAAATATTTAATAAGTTAAAAAGCCAAGTTTTTTTTGTCTCTCGCTCAAAATTACAGTATTTAGTGTTTTTACAGTTTTATTTCATTAGCAGGTCAACTGGTCAGTCGGTTTAGTTTAGGTTTACGTAGTTGCTTCTGTTCTTTTTTTTTGGCGAAACCTACGCAGCTATGTAGGTAGGAATAAAATGTATACAATTGGTGTTGATTTGCTGAGATTTTTTTTAGTCAATTTAATCGGCAAATTAATTTAGACAAATTGTAAGACGTACAAGTTGCTACTGAAGAAGTAAAATTGGCAATCTCTAATTCTCACTAAAAGCAAAATTGGCAATCTCTAATTCTCACTAAAAGTAAAATTGGTCATTTCGAATTCTCACTAAAAATAAAATCACCAACCTCCACTTTTTGACTTACATGACTTCATTCACAAGTCAGTCACCTTGTAACATCGATTAAATTTTGAATTATTTTATGTCAGTTAGTTATTAAATTCCTCAACATGAGACAATACTAGAAAATTAAATTTAAAATAAAATAATGCAATGAGCATTGTTCATGCAATTTACAACAAAAAGCGAGGCCTATAACTTAAGAAATACAGTACATTTAAGTTGGGGTAGCAAGACTATACGACTCTAGAATCGTCCACAAATGACGTCACGTGTTGGGTTAATAAGTATATTACGATAATGATGAAACCTAATGTTAAAGAGAGCCATTTAATTACGCAATGGTTAATAGCAGCTGATATGGCCATGGGAGCCATATCGTCGGTAAAGAACCAAACTGACCAATGTCCAATTTAAACTAGAAGCAAAATTAACTAAGTATGTTATAAAAATAAAAAGTTTTGAAGTGTTTTTTTTTAAAAGCGTAAAATGTTCTATTTCCATATTTTTGAAAAGTACAGAAAGCTCTATTTACATCTTTTTGTAACTTGCAAAATATTCTATTTACATATTTTTAGGAAGTTCAAAATGTTCTATTTAAACGCTTTCACGATCATAAAATATTTCAATATTCTTGTAGATAGTCTAATAGTGGATATCGGGTCATTTTGGTTCTTCACAGGCGATATGGTCTCAGAAATGTGGAAATTTGAAGACATCATTTATGGATGACCCCTTTCGTACAAAAAATAAAATTTAATCTAGACGTCCAAATTTAAATTAGGCTTAACACTAGCTGGACCCAGACATCTAATTACCATAGTTTAGGTGAACCTCTTAATTTAAACAGTGATGCTCCCCTGTCCCTGTCGGATTAAAAACGCACGTCTCGTTTAGTCAAGACTTACGGTTATGATTACGATTATTATGATCCGAGTGATGTGATGTGATACCTATGTGCAATGCAGATTACACTGTAAAATTCGTACTCACTGGCAGTACATATGACATACATAACGTTCGCACTAACAAGCTATAGGGTCACGAAGAAAAACGCTTATTAGTAGTCACATAAGATGAAAAGAATATATATCTGTGAAGAAAACCAAAACCAAACCCGAAAGGCGTAAGTAATTCAAAATTTAGTAGTAAGGAGAGAGTAGAGCCCACTAAATCTTTCAACTTTCTTAAGCTTTGTAGCTCAGAATTATATGTATAGCTCCTACTCGTTCGTTCGTACGTTCCTACCCCGTCCGCCCGATTAGTTCCTCGTCTTTTTCAGCTGCCCGAAAAATCTTTACGCTCCTTAACTTTGCAACTTAATAAACACTAATAGGTTTGGAGGAGAGTCGAAATGCATAAGAAAATGAAAACGATCACAGCAAAAGCGTAATACGACAACGACTATGTAGGTTCTGTTGTACAATTAAACATACAAAATTCTATATACTGATAGGGACTCACACTCTGTAGCTATACAGTTATATAATGTCTTGTACCTCTTTTTATGTCTGATAATTTAGCTATATATATATCCAAAAGAAAAAGACTGTTTAAGCGGCACATACCGTATACCGTGCACCGGACCAGGACCGGATAATTACTTGTGATTAGCAGACGCTGATAAAATGAAGGAAATAATAAGGGAACACATAGCATTATCAAACATGGAGGCAAAATCTACGAGTCGTCAGAGTCTTCACGGAAGATTAATTTAATTTACAACTCGTAATATTTTACATAATATTTTCTAAATAGGTGCATAGCTTGAGGGAGGGAAGAATCAAAACGGGTCATTTACTATTTAAGTTTGAATTAAATTGGCGGGCTCTGTCAGAAAAATAAAACTTTAAATGAGATGGATGTGTATAGAATGCTAATTACGAGTTTTTGAAACGTGTAAAATTCTCTATGTACAGGTTTTTGAAAGGTGCAGAATATTCTATTTACACGTTTTTAAATTGTGCAAAATTTTGTATATTTGGATGTTTTCAAAATTTGCAAAATGCTCTATATACAAGTTTTTGAAATGTACAGAATATTCTATTCAAACGATTTAAAAATGTCCAAAATGTTCTATGTGCACGTGATTTGAAATTGGCAAAATATAGTATAAACACGTTTTTGCAAAAATGTGAAATTTTCTATTAACTTGATTTTTGAAATGTGCTAAATGCTGTATTTTTGGATGTTTTTACAAAATTCCAAAATGTTCTATTTACACGTTTTTGAAATGTGTAAAATATTCACTCTTAACGTTTTAAAAATATGCTAAATGGTCTATGTGCACGTATTTTTAAAATTGCAAAATATGCTATACAAACGTTTTTTTTAAAGTCTCAAATTTTTGAATTTACCTAGGTACCTATACCTATTTTTTGAAATGTGCTAAATGTTCTATTTACCTACACGTTATTCGGATCACCACGATATTTTAACCTTCTTTGAAATAGTGAATATTATTTTTATCTAAACCTAAATATAGCTAATTTTGAACCTTCACAGACAGTATGTAAATACCATGTACGGAATACAGCGTGTTTATACGTCAGTAAAATAACAAACAACCACCTCCGCATATAAAGACATTTCACACTCTAATCATACCTGCGCCTATCCTATGCACAGTTGCCTATGACATTTATTCTTATGTATTACAGATATAGAAGTAAAATCCTCTCATAACTTGCACTTTATTACGGAAACAGAAAAAGCAGAGTGTGCTTATCTATATCTTTACTATGCACTTTTCTTCGTAGTATAGACAGCGACAGATATACATAAGTATATAAGCCAACGACGATTAGTAGTCGCTTTAGTTCCAGCTTGGGCTTTTGAGTTTTGAGCACCTTGGCTGTTGGCTCAGCTTAAGCTTACACGATTAGCAAAGCGTGCGTACTAATATTCTTATTTAGACATTTAAACGGATACTTGAACACTTGGGGTTTAGTTGGTTCTGGTTCTGGCTGAGAAAATTTTGAGTTTTAAAAGCAAGGCCATGTAGCAATGCAATATGCCTATCGGCCTAATGTACAAACATATAGGCACTTTAATACTGAACGGTCTATCTACCTACGTATCTCGTACAATTCTGTACAAAACTGAAAAGCCTAATAAACCTATATAGCATACTACACTACTCCAGACTCCAGACGTCCAGAAGGCAGGAGGTTAGGAACTAAAACTACATATTAAAATATCGTCTGTGAAAAACCAAAATAACCCAAGTCCAATTTACGCTAGAAATAAAATGAGCTACTTAATAAAAAAATCTAAATTAATTGGATGCGTAAAATGTTAATTAGGAGTTTTTTAAAATTGCAAACTGTTACATTTACACGTTTTTGAAAAGTGTAAAATGTTCTATTTACACGTTTTTGAAAAGTGTTAAATGTTTTAATTACACGTTTTTGAAAAGTGTTAAATGTTCTAATTAACGTTTTAAAAAAGTGTCAAATGTTCTATTTACATGTCTTAAGGATTACACGATATTCATGTATTGTTTGTAGATAGTACGCTCCGTATTTAGCTAAAAATGGATATGGGACATTTTGGTTCTTCACAGACGATATTACATTTACCTACTACCGATTACAATATTATTAAGAACCACAATAAATATTTAAGCCCATACAGATTTCCACCGTACGTAAGCATATAACATGATTAAATATTTAAAAGCTTCAAGATTCACAACTTTTCCCTCAACTTCAGCTCTTGCATCTCTTTCTATCTATAAGAAAAAGCAATTCTGTATTTTTTTCCCCCTATGCTCCAAACTGCGACCGGCCATTTCATACCTTGCTACTCTCGCTCTAGTTCCCCAACGTACAGAAAACACAGAAATAGAAGCTTCAGCTTTTACACAGTATCATAAGGGGAAACTTCAATGTAAAAGTAAGCCAAGTTCGCGTTGGAATTTTTGGAATTGGAGTTCGGGCGAGCTGCCATTACATGCCATTGCCAAGGTGGCCACTCGGGTCTTTACTGATCCCATAGGCCCAGTCATTCAAGGTATGGAGGAGTATGGGATGTGATATCATAGAATCTTATACAGCCTTATAGCCAAGTGATGATACATATTTTTCACATTTTCGCTGCTGCACTAATAATCCACCACTCTCAATTCTGAGAGAGACTGTCGTGTCGTGCCGTGTGAGTAGAGTTTCGTGTGAGCCCCGGGCAATTTTCGAGAGAGACGAGAGAGCTTGTTCATAAAAGTTAAATGGATTAAGTCTAATGTTTCAGTCTCATTTCGCGTGTTCCCCTCTCTCCTCCTCATAGATCCACGTCCCAATCCTTTATACTGTTTTTTTAAATATTTCCCTCGAGCCATCTCTGTGCACTGTGTGTGTGTGTGTGTGTATCCTCTCTGCACTGGCACTGGCACTGACTGAAATGCACTGTACAGATGCAAAATGCAATGGGAAACTATAGCTGACGTCCTTATACATATATCTACACGAATACCTCTATCAACAAACGTTGTAATTGTTAGTAATTGTGAAAACGCTGGACGGATGTGTGTGTGTGTGTGTGTGTGTGTGTTCGTGGAATGGACATGCACATGCAGAGACTTGGTCCGACTTTCATGCATTAGCATATAAAATATAATAATTACATTTTTGAAATAATAATTACAAGTCTTACATTTAAATCATTCCATTCAATACTTCAAGCCCTCCAATCAAATTATTGAAATTATAATTATTAAATATTATGCTGCGCTTTAGAATTATTGTACAGATGAGATAACATTGTCTTATGGTTGTTAGTCTTTAACCTCTATGGTGTAGTCGTAAGGATCGTGCATAAGCTATGTCACGATCTAGGTGGGTGGGTTTCATATACTTAAGGCAAAGTTAAAATAGCTATTATGTTGCTGTTACAAGACGGGTGGCCATGGGTTTTCAATAAAAACGACATTTAATCCATGACACCATTTATGGATGATTCCTAATACCCACACTGGTAGGTAGGTATGTAGTTAGTATGTTTTAGTTTTTCCTTCGGTTTGCATGGGAATACAGAAGAAAATACTGATTGGCCTGGCCTGGGTTGTAATAATGACATGATATGGGATATGAAGCCGAAGGAGGATTTTTGCTATGTATTTAAATTTGAATTTACATTTTTTTTAAATTCGTAATTAAATTCGTATATCAGGGATGAGGATGAGAGTAAACAGTAGTCGTTCGTATGTATTGTCAATATGATAGAACATGCTATAGATATACGCAGTTTGACTGTAATAGCTACTGGCAACGGCAACGGGCTACTGCTTTCAAATTCCAATTTCAAAATTAATCGAAGCCAAATGTCGCTATGGTCGATATATTAGTATATTTTATGAGGGTAGTAGAGTGGTCTTTGAAGCTGAAAGAACTGGAACCTGGATTTACATAATAGGAAACATAGGGAAGCAAAAGCAGCAGTCGCAGTGGATAGCGTAGAAGGCAAATACGGTTATGCAATATTACTAATAAATGGGCCATGAGCTCCAACTCCGGTAACATGTGGACAAAATGTCAAATTAAAGATTTAATTTGAAATTTTGTAATCAAAAATTCCAATTTAGTACAATAGCTATATTATAGACAGATTTCCAAGGATATCTCTGTTCACACTAAATTCCTGTCATTTGCGATTCCAAGAATAACTCAATAACTCATTACATGGACACGGACAAAGAACGACTAAATTCCTAGCCGCACAATGGTCCCCACTATGGGTTGGTAATATTAAAAATTATTGAAGGTAATTTAATATGCATGTGTATTTCAAGCATTAAATGAATATTTAATGTAAAATGTAAATAGGTAGATACGTCTAGCGTATTTCTACGTATTAATAGAGCTTCTACAACGTTGGAAAGGTTACAAATAAAATTTCATTGTCATTTTTTGGAATCTAAAAACGTATATTTTGAACTTTGTTTGTTCCCCTCGGAAATTTTACTCTCCCTCTCCGTATTTGAATTCTAAATTAATAAATCATTACACAAACCTGCAAACACATCGGGTTGCTTAGCTACTATGCTATTTATTAATAATATTGTAATCATTTTAATTTTTTAATATCAGCATCAAAATCAGACAGATCACATTTAACAACCTAAGATCACGTTGGCCTTGTGTAACATTTGAGTCGAACTCAGCACACACAAAATCGCAAGAAAGAAATAATAAGAAAAACAATTTTGCAGTTTAATTGTATGCCGCATGGTAACTCTGATTATGGGAAAATTTTGAAATCTGAAGCAACTAAATAAATGTTTGTGCCTTTTCAGCTAAACTACTACATGCTACATGTTACCATATACGACGTTAAGATTTTTGCAGAATTTTCCTATTAAATCAAATATCCAGGAGAAGTTCATTGATATCTCCACGTACACTATAGACCTAAGCAAAAAAAGAGCGTACAGTCTAGAGTGTGAAGCGCTTAAACATCACCTGTTCACAATACCTTCTTGCACATAATATGGCACTTGCGCTCCATACTCCATACACCCTGGCCCAGCAGTAGTAGTCTGATGATAGAAAAAATTAGGCTCTAATTTTTTTACATCTTGTTTGAACATTGTACAGAAATTTTGCTCAACAAGAGGAACATGGAACATGACTACACGACTGACTACACAGCTATGTACACGGCTGGCCATCAATTTCACATTAAAACTATATACTTTACCATTTACGCACATAGAAACAGATATCATACAATGTAATATAGCATAATTCTTGTGAATTTTCTGGTGGCAACCATAGCAGTAATACAAGACCAAAAACCTATGTAATTTTTTAAGGATAAAAACGCAAGTTTAAAAACATGCGTTGTAAGACCCAGGTTATCAGTTTAACTTGGTGGTGCTCTCATATCTCAAAATCTGAACAATAACCCAAACGGAGAACGAGCAGAAGTAAGAAAGGGAACGCATCAGGCATAGGATCACCAAGTAATAAGGAAAAATATAGGAAAGCTCGCGTTGAACTGAACGAATAACCGAGCTGTACATAATGTCATGGAAGTATCTGCGAAGATCCTAGTAGATAATAGAGACTACAGAGCAGAGATTGTCTGATAATAATTTATCCTGCGTGCAGTAAATCATGGTTGTTCTTCTTATTTCATTACCACCAGTGCACAACTACTGAACTGACTCTACGGCTACGGCTTTTACTACTACTGGACTTGGTAACTTGGTTGCTCACACAGTCTTTTTAGTACACTTTGATATTTCAGATTCAGCTCTGTAAAGATATATCAGTAATTGCTCTGAGAGAGATATGCCTATGGCTATGACTGCAGCTGAAATGATATGGTCATCGTTATATACTGTACTTATGCTAAAATGATTTAACCTTGAAAACTCAAATCTCTCATGTTTTTATGTTAACGAGCCAAGTACGATGTACGACAAGACAGAACTGAGACCAAAGCCAGTACCAGTACCAGTGATGACTGAGCCAACGCACACAAAACACCCAGTCAGTCCGTCAAGAAATGAACGAGCCTCGCAATTCCATCCGTACAACACTTTTATTATTCAGGGGCGGACTGAGGCCTCCATATAGGGCCTCTACAAATGTGCGAAAAAATTTGGTATGTTTTAACACTACAATTAATTGGACATCCGAAATTAAAAGGGCCACTCCGGACTATAGGCCGCTTTTCCTCCCCAGTCCGCCCCTTAGTTATTACTATTGTGTGCACGTAAACTGTTTTAAAAGTCTCTCTTTCTACAGATATTTTTTTACATCACTGACAGACTTCATAATAAGAATAATTTTATGTTCTCCCTCTAAAGTTCATGCTCGACTCTTGTTTTATTCAATTTACATTGTTTGATTACAAAATTATTATATATTGAATTAAAAAAACTATATAAAAAATATGATACTAATGTACAACTGCTGGTTTTGGTTGTGGTGTGGTGCTACGGGATAGGACCATATGATTTTTGAATGAAAAAAAATCTAAATTGAATTTAAAAGCATATTTATATGCTGCATGGGATGGGAAGATCGTGTTGTTTTTTAGTTGTGTATTTTAGGCTATTATGTACATTTAAATTGAAATTAGAATGACACGCTATATAAGAAATGACATGAGATACTCCGACTCTGTGACTGATAGAAGAACGCCCTAGTTTTTGTCCTGCCCTTAAGTTAAGCTACAGCTGTAAGAGTATGGTGAACGAGTGTTAAAGCTGAAAATTGAAAAATAGCGTGACTTTGTTGTCGCCTGAGACCTGAACTGTGTGAGATGGTCTGTCTTGGACATGGACACCGACATTAACATTTTAGAGAAAAAAACAGATTGAAAATTGAAAGGGAAAATAACCAAGCTAAATAATAATTTATGGGAAGTGATATGATATAAATTTGGCTGGAGTCTGCACCTATTTCTTTTTAAATTTAGATTTATTCGCAATGATTAAAAATATTATTTTAATTAAGTACCTAAACCAAAGCCAACAAACAGCCAGAAGCTTATGGTTAATTAATATGCTAATTTTGTAGATTTCAATTACCATTCTATTTTTTTTAATAGAATATTTTAATTTTATGTGTCACGCTATTATGCATTCCATTTGCAAGTTTAGACTTACAAACAGACTGTAAATTCAAGAAGCGGCTATTCTAAAATATTTAACGTTCTAATATGGTGGATTTTCCAGTTGCATGAGTCAGTCAGTGTCGAGTCAATTGACAAGACAAACTATTTCCGGTGCAACCTAAATTTTTATGGGCTTGGATGCATTACATTACAGAGGGTATCATCCACAAATGACGTAATCACCTGGATGGATAAGTCTTAAAACCTTTTCGATTTAAGCTCATCTATTTTTTTCGGGTGGGTGGATTTATCAGAAATAAAACCACGTCAACAATGACATCAATTATGGACGACCCCATACACGTACCCAGGTAGATTTAATGTTTTGTTTGTTTTATACTGTGTTTGTCTTGTAGACTTGTGAATCGTAATCGTAGAAGTAATGCTGCTGATGCGGCTGTATGTGGCTCTACATGTCTCATGCCCTGTCAAGTTATTTTCCTCCTCGTATTTGTTCGCCTTTTTTCTGTATTCTTAAAATTTTTATTCTCGTGATTTTTTTCCTGTTCTGGTATACTGGTCAATTTAAAGAGAAGCATAGAGAGCTGTAGATGAGTTAGCTTAGTTTTTTTTCTGTAAAGTTCAAATAATGCAATGTGCTGAGTGCAATTTAGACTGCAGTGTAACGATATAAAAATTAGTGAGGAAGAAGATACGGAGACAAAAAGAACACGAAGACGAACGACTGACGAAACGTGGGAGGATGGGATGATGATAGCTGAGTGAATCGTTTTGGTATAGTTGCTATACTATGCATCTAGACGTGTTTTAGTTTTAGAGTTAAAGAAGGACGTGAGTGTAAATAAACCCATTGGGTCTTAAGTGAACCGTGACAGTATCTATAGACTTGTCATCGTGTGATCGTTATTGCCATTCTAGAAAGCAATAATTATATAGACATACTCGTAGTACACGTAATTGCAGTATAGTTATAGGTAGGTAGGTACTTTAAAAGGAACGTTCAAAGTATTAGGATATGGCTTTTCAAATTATAAAAAAAATTATTGTGTTAAATTACAAATTTTAAATTTGATAAATGAATTTAGTGCTAATTATCGAAAATGATTGCGTACCCATTGCCAAAATTTTTTGAGGTGATAATCTAATTAATTAAGGAAATTCATTTTTACAGAAAAGTAATTTTAAAATGCACTATGCACTTAATTATAGGAGTATCACTTTTTTTGCAAAAATATTTGTTTTTTATGCATAACGGTTTATGCATAAGTACTCCTGCCGAATTATGTTTATAGATTTCCAATAAATCAATAAAATTAACTTCAAAAGATCTGATCGGTCAGTTATGCTTGCAATTTTATTCCTAAATAACTAAATAATAACCAAATATTTCATTTTAGAATTGCAAATTGAACTGCTATAAAGCGTTTTTTTGGAACAGCTTTGAAGCCATTTAAAAAAATTTACAAGAATTTGCTCACCCGTAGCAAAATTTAGTGAGTTTTAATTGACGAACAAATGTTGAAAAGAAATTCAAATATTTGATAAATAAAACAGAAATTCTAAAAATCGCAAAAATGCTTAGTGTGCTACATTTAAATCTGTCAGTGCTTCTCTCAATTATTCTCAAATCTTTGTAGTCAGTCCTGTGTTTTTATTTCCTTTCAGATTACACCACTATATATCCACTAATGCCCACACCCACTCACTACACCTGTAGTCTGCTGTAGTTAGTATGGCCTTAAATTTAACTAGGTGTTTAGCCTATCATTAAAATCCAGGAATAATGATAGAGTAGAACCGGGAAAACCGAAGCGTAAATTCGTATTCGTAGAAAACCAAGACAAAAAAAAATGCAGTACAATTATATAACCTTAGAAGAACCAGAACACATTCGTTGTTCCTTCACCAAAACCCCCAAAAGTCATTTCATACGAAATAAAGTGACGTTGGTGACGGCGACAAAACCCATCTTTGGTCTTGGTCTCTTTGGTTTTGATTTCCATTTTAGTTCGGCTGACTAGCTACGAAAAACAGAGCACGGAAATCATGGAAACATGAACATTCGTTTAGCTCAGACTCAGGAGCATCAGCGGAAGGACGGAAACCGACGACGACGACGGGCGGACGGGACAGAGAGGAATTTACCAATATCATCAATACCAAACTTCCACACATCTACCAACATCTAATATCGAATATATACCTTTATAATTTAAACTTGAGAAACCCAATAAAATTACGAGTACATAATGTAATGTAGCGTACAGAGAGATATCAATATCGATAACGATATCGATATTAAAAAAAACCTATATCTACTAAAAGTATATCACGTTAGTAGCAAATACCTTTACATACATATACATACATATCCGCCCGCAGAATAAATACCTATATTAGGTACGTCGTTGTCGTTGGTCACAGAGCTGAAAATCTACAGCGTACGTACGTACCTATCTACTGCGCTACGTAAGCTGAAAGACTCAAAGAAAATATGCTGAGAAAAAAAAATGGAGCTACTAAACTGAAACGCTACAGCAAACAATTTAATACAAGCTTTTAAATTTCAAACTCAAACGCTCTCCATTTTCGATCCAGTTTTATCTCTATCACAGTATTGATATTGATATTGAGTCTATAGCCATTTACTACTGGGCCATCCAATAGGAACATGTATGAAAAGCTTCTTAGCAAAACGGGTCAAGTCGGTTTTTTCCAAAAATTAGATTATTTGCACTATTCAACTAGATACGCTACTGTGTTGAATGATAATGGTCAAAGTTCAACCAAAGCAATTTTAAAAATTAGCCAAAACTTCGTTTTTTTTTAAATAGGATAAGTCCACTGAAAATGATTTTTTTGCAAAAATGGGATAAGTCCATCTAAAATTTGCTTGGTTGGACTTGACCAGTTTTGGAAAAAAACTTTTCATACCTAAAAGATGGAGCTTCCCGATTAAATATCCTCATCCTCGTAATCGTAATGGTAATCATATGTATATGCACAGCGTCTGACTATGATGAAAATTCCGCCTTAACTCAAAATCGAGAAAATGGAGGGCAATATATAGCAAGTGCTCATTCAAGTGGAACAAATGGATTCTGGGAGGTTTTTACCTACACACAATCACAATCAAAAAATATAGGAATAAGACAGAATATTATGTACCAAGAATCCACTCACAAACACAGGCATCGCCGCATCGCATTGCCACAGCATTGTCGCTATAGCCAAGTCATATCCTTCCTCCTTTATGAAGCTGTGTGAAAACGCAAGACGAAGATGCTATAAGCCTACAACATACATGTACATCCTGACTCTACAGATATTTCCTAACTACACAGATATATGCCTTTGAGAAAGATTGTCTGTTAGACGGTTTTGAGATTTTTTTTCTTTTTTTTTTTGAAAGAGAGTTTTTTGAGGAGACAGGAAGACTCCATGATTTAGCACTTTTCCTCATCATACCAATACGAATGGATATATGGAAAAGGGGGAAACGAGAACGCAATTTATCTCTCTTCTCAAGCCGCAGAAAGAGCCAAGCTAAAAAGAGCCACCAGTGTCAGAAATTTTAACGTTGTAGGAGGAACATATAGGGAAGGGACAGGACGTCGATGTGGATCTCTCTCGTCTCGACTACCTATGTTATATCTACGTGATTGTGATTGCTCAGCTCACTGGCCCTGTTCAGGCGGGATAAGCACCGGTAGTGGTATTCAGTCATGTTCAGCTTTAAATTTAAAATGTGTATCTGTCCGGTGCCGGTGTCGGTGTTGGTCCCGGTTTTGGTCTGATAGGATCATTTCTATTTCCATACCTACTGTATAGGCAGGTTTATTCCTATAAGCTACTAGATCCTTAAATAATATTACGTACCTACCTATTTATAAAAGTTTTATTTTTTCCTCAATGTTTGCCTCATCATTATTCTCACAATGCGAGGGACTATGTGACCATGTACATGCTTTGTTCCACCAACGTTTTACAACAGCAACACCGTCGTCAGACCTGTGCATGTAGATGAACATCCCACAATACTGCCACCATCACTGCCACCAGCAAAGCAATAACCAGCACCATGAATATAAATTTGCTTCGGTTGGCAATGGATTTTCATTTTTATTTTTTAGGAATTCGAATGGGAACAAAATTATCCGCGTCTCATTCCTTGGTCCTTTTTGTTTATAGGTATATATTTTCCTATACACATATTGTGTGAGTGTGCTCAGTGTAAATTGAATTGGAGCTTGTCTGTTTGTTGGGTTCTGATTTTGTCAAAAATTAAAAGTTTAAATACGCAAACATTATACAAACAGTTGTGCTCGAATTCATCGTTGGGATAGACTTGAGTTAACTGATTTTGATACTTAAAGCATTTCAAGTGTATTTTGCACTTTTAAATTGATGAAAGTAGCAGAATTTGCACTTTCTAAAAATAAGAAAACAGAACATTTTGCACTTTTTAAAGACATGTAAATAGAATATTTTACACTTTTTTTAAACATGTAAACAGAACATTTTGCCCTTCTTTTAAATATTATGTAAATAGAACATTTTACAATTTTTAAAAACATGTAAACAGAACATTTTACATCTTTAGAAAGATGTGGCTAAATACAATATTCTACAATTAAAAAAAAATGTAAATAATACTTTTCAAAAAATTTAAATAAAACGCTTTGCAATCCAAAAAAACTACAGAGGTCCTTATGTTGTGTATGTACCTACTATATTATATTTAAAAAATCAATTTAAAATGTACATAATGCCTGGCTAGCCTACAGTTTTCTCTGGCCATATTGCGATTGTTATGATTGCTAATTATTTTGCAGTACAACAAAGTAATAATTTATTGGGGTAAGTTGGAAAGTAGGAAAGGTAAACATTTTATTACTGACTTTTTGATCTCCTATAAATAAAAACTGGAAACAAATCATGAGCCCCAAAACATCCATATCAACAACAATAACAACAACAAAAACTGGGTAAGTCATTGGACTAAAAACAAACACATTTATTATACCAAACTGCATTTAAAAAAATTAGTTCAACGGCAAAATGCAGCACAGATACAACAGAAGCACCAACTTTGCAAATTGCCATTCATCAAGATAGAGAATCAGTATAGTAGTTAAGCTGGATCACGACGACAAATAAAACAATTATTTATGGTTCATTCTACATCTTTGTATTGTAATACATGGGAGATGGGTGGAAATTGCACATAGCAGTTCCAAATACCAAAATTCAATACAGCATCGCAACGGTAATAAACGGTGGCCAATGTTATAGTGACAATACTACTACCTACCATACTACTACAATACCCTTGAATCTGTAATTCTTTAATAATGAAAAGAAATGACCTCTTGTTGTTGTTGGACACTGTAAAACTGTTATACTGTTGGACGACTATTGGACTGGAAATTAGTTTGAACTGCTAACTTATATATTTTTGAAAGGAAAATAAAGATAAAAGGAAGTACAGACTGAAATGTGTCCACTGATCCGGAGATACATTAGGGGTCGTCCACAAATGACGTCAATCGTAGGGTCAATAGGCACCTTTGGATACTGATGACGTCCCGCTTAAGCTGATTACAGTGGGGTCATCGCCATGGGGTCCTAAAGATGGGAATATTTTTGGACGACATCATTTATGGATGATCCCTCATCCATAATGAAACTTTAATACATTCTTGATTCCATCCAACTTTTCCCTTTTATCATTATCAACGACCTGGCCAAACCAATTTATACCAATTTATTAACGAGAGGAGAAAAGGGGATAATCATATGATATGTGAGATGCATTTTTGGTTCTCTCCTCAAAAACTATAATGGGCCTCATGGGCTAAAGTCAAATGTGTAAGTAGAGAGTATAGACGGTATAAAAGTTACCAGAGCCAAATCCAAATCCAGCCAATCTTCATTCAATGATCGTCCTCCATTTCTTTCTATTATGCTTCTATACTTATATACCACTTCTTGCTTTTCAAGTAACGTTGGCTTTTTGAGAGCAAGCTCGTCTATAAGCTATACGCTATATACATAGGTAGGTAGGTATATTACTATATATATATAGTACACATGAAAATGGCTTGTTCCTGAGTTGAAAACTCTTCAACTTAAAAATTGCCAACATAATTGTAATTGGGATCGTGAGGGAGCGATAAAAATTGTGAAACGGATACATTCAAATTATCTTTTTTCATTTTCTCAGACAGGCATCTTCCCTTTCTACAGATACGGCCACGTTATATACTTATACCACTACTTCACTCTTATAAGAAAGAAAACGATCTCCTTCTTTTTCCCTACTTTTAAGTAGGTATACTTCTCCTACATCAAGTAAAAATTCGACTGGTACTGGCACTGGTCCTGGCATGTGTGCAATTTCCCTTGTTCCCAACAACAACACACTTGTTTGTTCTTTTTTAAAACATGAGTAACAGAGTAACCAGAGCAAAATGTGCTATCTACAACCTTCAACTTTAATTTTCACAAGCAAAATTTCAAGTCATACACAGTCAGTAACTTAACGACTGTCTTAAAGCGTGTCTTTCAGACCCTTAAAAAAGGTGCAGAACGCTATAGAATTAGAATTTAGTAGAATTGTAAAAATATAGATAGGTTCTTTTGCAGGCAGAAGTCAAAGCCAAATGTAGAAAATAGAATTAACTACGGCTATCTACACTGTATTTTTACCACGTCTCCAATCTTCAATGTAATGTTTTTGAATTTCTGAAAATCCGAAAAAGCATTACATATTAATATTACATGCATTGATATATGCTCCAACGCGAGATACTATAATGGCCCAGATTTTCAGATCTACAGCATACGCTTGACGTCACGTGGTCTTTTGACTTGGCTTTTCCTTGCTTACAGTCTGAAGGTGAGATGATGTGAAGGGATGTAAGGCATAATACACACACATACACACACATTAAGATAGACGTAGGAATTTGAAATAGGCGAAAAATAAAAAGCAAGTGCGTGCAGAAGAGAGGGGAACGCGGAACGAAGTACGGAGCGTAAAAACGTAAACGTGGAAAAGATGAGGCTCCATGCGGTGCAAATGCTGCAAAATTTAATTGAATCGTCTACATCCAGCACCATACCATTCACATACGAGCCTCATATACCCAAACCACTACACTGTTACATACTATATTATGCTATACTATCTGTCGGTGTGTGTAGACTTGTACAATAAATGGTAATGATCTTCCCGATTCGCATGAACATCCACACATATCCCCAATCCAGAGACCAACTTACACACCAAACCACACCACAGCACAGTAGACTGCGTAATGTAATGTAACACACTGACTTGACTACACTCCAAACTTCCAAAAATGCTTTAAGTAAGTCAGATGGCACATTTATTTCAGTTATTCCAAGCAGTCTTATATTATATTACATGGTCATTCAGATTCACTTGGAATTTCTGTGGAATGCCTCAAGAAAGACGTCCAGTTCGAGTCTGAACTCAACTCTGACTGAATTCCAATGCCGATGCAAAGTTCAAAAAAATGCCTACTTTGCTAAAAAGAAAAAAATGTTGAATGCCCTTTGCTTTTACAAGAAAAAAGAGATACACACACTGTTACTATATATCCGTAATTACTATAAGGGTTTGCAGCCCTAATGTTGACATTTTTCTATATATAGTGGAATTTTATTTTTAAGAAATTTTTTGAAGTGGAATTTTTGCCCGCCATAAATATTTAATTTCCAAATCTAATTTGTTTCAATGCTAGGAGGCACATCACTTGCGGAATTTCAAGTGGAACTTGTGTAAAACTTTAGTTTCATTTTTTAAATAGCAGTGCAAAAAATTGATATCAACATCCTTGTAAGACACATGCGTAAGCAAACAAAAAAATGCTTTCTAAAATACAATTAAGAAAAACGGAAATTTTTAAAATATGTAATTTTGCGAGGTAGTATTTATCATTTAATTTAGATGAGGAAATACAATCTTTCTTCAGCACGCGCAACGCAGGACAAATTCACCCATAAAACTGAACGGCGTGGAAGTCCGTACCTCAAATCCATAATCCATGCAATTGAACAATTTCCACACATTTGAATTTGACGCGATTTTGAAGTACGCATACATAGTTTACATGTGGTACATATTGGAGCGTGTAACTTCTAATTTGGAATGATTAATGAGAAGATAATCAGGCGAAGGGGAAGATCGTCATATGCTCACATGCAAACGTAAAGATGTAGTCAATGTGTGTGTAAGTTACATATGATAGGAGAAGACAAAGACAATGCAGTGCAATGCTTTCATATTTCATTATTTCCTTTCCCCCTTCGCCTTCGCCTTCAGTTTCCACGTTTCAATAATAATGGCATCTCATTTTCAAATGGGAATTGCATGTGAGCCGGAACCTATTGTTAATGTTATTGTTATGGATTATGGATTATGAGTACGCGGGCCGACGGACCAACCAACTGCCAACAACTATAATATGGCCATGGCCCTACACTTAAATACTGGAGCTGGACCTGGTACATATGTAGATATTCTATTTTGCATGAAAGAAACATTAACATTAACGGAGCATCATACATAATATATCAGTATTAAATATAATTATCAGGCTGTACTATGCACAGTCCCCCTTTAGCCTATATGATAATATTATGCTTTCAGTTTTTCAATTTTTCTAAATTTTAAATAGTGAAACTGAACAGTAAATTATAGAATACCGAATACTGAGCCGAACTGACTGAATACTTGGACACCCAAAAAAACCAAACTCAAATGCATACGTAACATGACAAGTGATCATTAAAGAGAAGAACGGGGCGGGAAATATTCCAGCTTTGTCTTTTCTATATTTCATTCAAAATGAGGACTGATGGATGATGACAACATTATGACTATGCACTACGCTATTGGCTCTGTCTATAGAACCTCTACAGAACGGATGGCGGAAATACATACCCCTCACTTTCTCATAAGTAACTAAAAAGCAAAACTGAAATTTGAAGACGTAGTAGAGATTGAGGGAAAAGGGCGAAGACGAAGACGAAGACGAAAACGACTGAAAATAATCGTTAAGCAGCCGAGCATTGTATTACGTCACATTATATTCCACTTTTAAAACTACACCGTATATGACATACTACCTAGGTAAGGTAATAATGGAATGGCATTGACTTGAATGAAATGGAGCCTGCGTGTACATTAACCTGTGCAAAAAAATAACAGACTAAAATATTTGAAAATTCTACACCTTCGTTTACCCTCCTGTTTTTTTTCTTCCTTCATATTTAATGATTTTATTTTTACCTTTATTTTTTGCACTTGAGATACACAGGGTGTTCCCATGCAGAAATGGGACAGAATCACAGCATGGATATGTATTAGCTGTACTGAAGCGCCATGCTTACCGGGACCGGGACCGATACCGGTACCGGTACCGGTACCAGTGCAAGAGCACCAATCCATGCCATTACGACAAGGTATGCTAATTTTAATGTTAGCATAATCTGCAAGTAGCTGCAACTGAACTGACTGAAGGGTGAAGCTCAAGCCGCGTACAAGTGGCGTATAGTTCTGGTTTGATTTTGGTTCTATGAATATGCATATGGTCTCATACTCCCATAGCGCACTTGAATAAAACTCTACGATTTTTAAAACTATGACCTCATATACATAGGTTCACAGTACAGACAAAAAATGCAAGGCAATACATGTACACGTTGGCCTATAGTATATGCTTTATATAAATATTTTGCGTAAATAAATTTCCATTTATTTTGCCCACATATAATATAGTGACAGTACACACATAAAAAAATTATAAAATTGAATAATTTCGTATTTTATAAATTTAAAAATTAGTTTTCTAAATTATTATAAAAAAATAAACAATTACAAGGCACATATTTTTAACTAATTTTTTCGAAAAAATCAAAAACTTTTAAGTTTTAAATATCTTAAAAATAAAAGTTTTTAGAAAATAGTCTAAAGGATTAGAAAAAAGAAACTTCATTTAAACCGGAGGAGAACAAGCGTAAAATGTTCTAATTCCATGTTTTTGAAAAGTGTAAAATGTTCTATTTGCATGCTTTTGAAAAGTGCAAAATGTTCTAATTCCATGTTTTCGAAAAGTGTAAAATGTTCTATTTGCATGCTTTTGAAAACTGTAAAATGTTCTATATGCATGTTTTTGAAAAGTGTAAAATGTTCTATTTACATGTTTTTGAATTTTAACTGTACATTTTAGAGGGCAAAAAAATTTCAAAATTTTAATTTTTTATAATTTAGTGGAATCAAATTTGTCTAATGCCACAACTTGCTCAGAAAAAAAAAGATTTTATTAAATATATTTAATGCAGAAAAGCCACTTTTTACCCTACTGATTTACGAACGTTCAAAGACCCAATCAATTAATCGAGCCTTATTCGATTCTTGATCAAAAACCCCTAAAGTTTGAAGAAGCCTGCTTGTGAATTTTAAAAAGACAGAAAACCATTTTTGCAATATTGTTAAATATTTTGCATCGTCATTCAGTATACATAGTACTAGTACACAGTACACACACATCTTTCATCTTGCAATTGGTTGAGAATTTTTATTTTTCACATAAATACTGTGAAATCCCTATAGTACATGAAACTTTTACTCCTGGCAATTAGTAAGACTACGTTAGTTAGTCCTTATAGGGAATTAGGGAAATGGATCCATATGCAAATAACATAACAACATAACTGACTGACTGAGATGCTTATTATAATTCTGGTTTAACATTCCCATTAAAATTTCAAATAAGGATCGATGAAGATAATGAAAATGAAAAATAAAAAAGAGTTCAGTCAGTATAGTCTACGTCCAACGTCTGTGCTTTATGCTATGTGCATTTCTGTTTCTATCTGTATAATATAATGCAACCCTTTATTAAATCTAATAACGAAACGCGGAAAGTTTTACAGAAAATTCAAAACTCTCTCAACCACCACCACCACCAGCCGCATAGCCGTCGCCGTAGCCGTCAAGCTTCAAACTTGAAACGAGGAAAATAAATATACACGTATATATGAAACAATTAGGTTGTTACAAATCTCAATGTCTGACTCTCTTCTCGTTGTTATTTCCAAATGTCAAAGTCAAAAGAAATTATTCGTAATTGGTTTGAGTACAAAAAAAATAAAACAAGAAAACGAGTATTAGAAACAACTCTAGAATAGAATATTGCAATATCAATTTAGCAATATAATAGAAATCCCATACTATATAGTAATGTGCACAATATATTCTGTTCTTTTTGAGTGTATATAACATTGGCATTATAATTACATGTACATAGCTCCATGCTAGGCACAATAAGCTTATCTTAACGTAAGTAATAAATTGCGCTTTAGACATAGGCCAATGATGTTTTTAATTAAGTTGTTAGTATCATTGTATCGTAGTAGTTTTGCGATTGTGGGAAGGGATGGGGAACTGACACAGAATTCTAAAGTTGTAATTTGCATTCGAATACAAATTCACAAACTTTGTTTTTTTTTTGTACTGCAGTTTTCTTTCTTACAGTCACAGATTACAGAGTGATTTACTGTAATTTTTTAGACAACTAATACAAATGTCAGATTGACTTTGTTTCCAGGTCTACACAGACAGGCGCATTTTAATCTGAGCAAGGAGGCGCTTGCAATATTATCCTAATTTTTTCGATTTTTCACACGAGTTTTGAAAAGCGATTTTTTAAATACTGGGTGACGCAAACTCAGACTTTTAAAACGAATATAGCAGTCAAGCATATCCAACTTTTCAATATTTCCACCTATACTCATTTCAAAAGAGACACTACTTCAGGAAACTAGGAATCTAATCTATGTGACACTAGGATAGGTTAATAATACTTGAATTTCTAAACGGCGCTAAGCTTAAACCCCATCACATTCTCACAGTAATTTAAATTCTAAATTTATTTAAAACTTCATTTTAAAAAATAATTGAATAATAATTTTGCTTCCAAAATTTTTCTATATAGCAGTAAATTAAATCAAAGCTGCTGCTCCTGGGAATTGGGAATACCTAAGGGTTACGAATTGCAAACACGCTTGACATTTTATCGCCTTAGCCACCACTTCTCTGTAAATACAAATTACTTAAATCAAAAATTTAATTATGAAAGCAACAAAACACAGCTCAAATATGCATAAATATACTATCACACATAAGATTTCTGTGAGATTTTAAATTAAAGGCAAAATTATTCTGTCTCTGTAGTATACTGTATAGTGTTTTAGTAAATTATGGAGCAATTTATGTACACAATATATCTTGTGCATCTCCTTCAATTTCATTCTATGCATTTTGCTAGTAAAAGCTAGCCATACAGCGTGGTCAGGCCGTACTTTGAAACGAAACAGTTCATATAATATTCATGTCCGCCAACAACTACAACAGGCCAATGCACACCACAACCGACCGAACCGCACTAGCACCAGCACCAGTACCAGTACCAGCACCACCATTCACCACCATCATACCACTACCACAAAAGAGCAACTCAAAACTGAGAGGAACGCAAGTCAAGAATCACTATCATATCAGTTAGCAGCAGTGGTCTGACTGAACCTAAGGAAACCAATGTAATCCAGTAGTATTCAAAAATTCGAATTAACTGCAATTTCAGTGCAATCGAGCCTACTACATAGTTATCTCGTTTGTTCCTGTGGAATGGGATGGGAAGGGAAGGCACAGCTGACTGAATCACACTATCTATCTGTCCGTCCGTCTGCGTTGTATGAGAAGCAATCATGAAGTAAATGATACAGTAAGAAAAATAACGTGAGTAAAAACTGACGACTGACTGGGACTGGGACTGGTCTTGCTGCTATGCTTGAAACTACTCTATATACCAGTAGTACCCCTATAGGGATCCACACACTGATATACAGTGACCACATATGCAGTGGTGAAGTTGAAATTTTCAATGCTGATGCTGATGGTCATCATAATTGTGAATAAATCTTCACCTCGTTAGTTAAAGAAGAACTGAGAAAAGTTGGACTGAGGGAGTTGCGAGCGACTGCCTATGAGACCAAAGTATCCCAGTGTGTGTGCTTTTTTACACACTATATAGTGCCTTCTCTTCTGTCTTCACTGTAATCGCCCTCATCATTAATGATATAGCTACAGCTCGGGGATGTATATAAGATGGTGGACAGTTTAGTTAGACCATAATAATATTATTATGAATAATATACTTATACCTATAGCTATACCTATAGCTACAGCCAGACCTGTTCCTGTTTTGTTTTATATTCATATATTAATTCCCATACACAACATTACAGAAAAAACTATCTCTCCCTCTCTTTTTATATATTTTCCCTCAACAATTTTTTTCCCCAGTTCATCGTGTATACTCGTATTCTTCTTTTCCTTATTTTTCTTTTCACATTTCTGTACAGTCAGTCGTCTCATGTTGATTTTTGCACTTCGTATATTGTGAGACTGCATGGTAAAATATGTGTTGATTTTTGAATTCAATGAAATTCTATCAATTCTATGCACCCACCAATGTTAACATTGCTTGGAGTCTTGCAGACAGAGAGAGAGAGAGAAAATTTGTAGGAAAATCAGAACTAACAACAAGACGCTGATTACTGAAGAGCTGACTATGTATTTACTGTTAACAATAAATTACTATGTTACAACATGCAAGAAGAACCAACGCAGCAATAAATTGTCTAGTCTGCGAGTCTGAGCAATTTCAAGTTGGAGAAATCCAAAAGGCAAAAAGCCCAAGTGAACAAGACTGACAATCACACTGACTGACTCCTACCGATATCATATTATTATCATTACATTATTAGTTTGTTAATTTCTAGATAGTGTTTTTTTTAATAATAATTAATGTGGAGATTTTCTTTCGCTAATTATTTCGATTTGAATTTCTTTCATGGTGGTAGTGATAGTACTTATGTTGTGGCAACACAAGGATAATTAGAAAAACCGGAATGTCAATTAACTGGAATTTTTAGAAATTTGCAACATTTTGGACTTGTAAATTAGGTAGATATTGCCTACGGTAGCCAAAGGTAAAATTTAATGCTGTGTTTACGAATTTTTGTGAATTTAATATAACGGATATAATTACCTAGATAGAATATTTTGCAACTTCGTAACTATGAAGATACAGTACTGTAATGTCAATGGCGGCATTGTTTTCAACGAGGCAAAAAAATAAACTCACGGAATTATTATTGCACTATGTACAGATACTACAGCTTTTGAATTTTACAAAATTCATACATATAGGTATTTTTAAAGAATCTGTTTCCTTAAAAATTTTGTTTAAATTTCGACAGTTACTCTTTCAAATGGTGCGAAACACCCGTTTGGATTTTTTACACACAACTACACAAGTAATAACGCACACTACAAAAAAACAGTATTAAAATTCAGTATCCTGTTTTAGCCCTTCCAGCCTGACGATGAGATAAATAAAATAAAGGAAGGAATGAAGGGGGCAACACGTGTAGCCAGACGTTCTGTTGAAAATACGGAAAAATTACAAAACTAATGCTACACACTATACCTATACCAATCAAAAATGAAACCTTAAATATAAAAAAAACTGTTGAAAATTTTAAAGTACATTGTATGGACAGCGCTAGAAAATTCCGGGAGAGGCAAATGGCTATATATACGTAACGTAGGTGCATTAGTTTTTGGTTTTTGGTCTTATTGTTTAGCTTAAAGTTCACACGTAAAGTCAAAAATCCGAAAGTTTATTTATTTAAAAAGGAAATTATCGTTCAACGAAGGAGACTTTAAAGCCTTGTGCTGTTTACGGAACATCTCCGTTTAATAATAAAAAGCTGACAAATGAATGTTTTACAGTGTGTAGAATGTAAACGTAAACTATTCTCAAAATTCTCAACATTTGAACGAAGTCAGTCGTTTCTATTTTTTTGAAGCCATCCAGCCATACTACACATAAAATGCTATACCAAGAGATTTTAATATTTCAAGTCCAATCTCGCAACGAATTTGGTATTTTTTCTGCAATAGTTAAATACATTGTTTTGTACCCACTAACCAATGTACATATAAAAGACTTAATTTTTTTTTTAAAGTTTGAAAATCCAGACAAATTACACTACTCAAGTTGAAAGCCATTTCGAAACTAAAATAAAACAGGTTTTTTCATATAAAGTGTCAAGCTAAATTTCACCACGGAATCTGGATTGATCAATACCTGCAACTACAACCCAAGAAGTAAAAATTTAAAATGTACACAAATTAGGTGGCAAAAATAACACACAGGAAAATATCTCTACAACTTTACATTGCAAGACCGCCAGGAGGAAAAATATTTTAAAATGATAAAATATGAAAATTTCGCAAAGAATACTATGTATTGCAGATTCGCAGAAAAATGAACAACTTTGAATTATTTGTAGATTCATAACTCACTTATGAAGACATGTCCTAAAAAACACCAAGAAACCAAAAGGAACGCGAAATACAATGAAACCTGAAACAAGTTGTTATTTGGATTTTTGCTGAGGCATTCGTTCGCCCGTTCGGGAAGATCCTTTATAAGCTGATTGTAAATTTAAAATATGAAAGCAAAGGCCGAGAGAGAGAGAGAGAGAGAGAGAGAGAGAGAGAGAGACATAGAGCTACAGAAAAAAAATGCAAAGCTTGTAAATTTTCATTTTCTAGCATTTTTTTACTACTGAACACACACCTACATATTGTATATTTGAGTATGAGGAGAATTCAGTCAGTGGAATTGGTGGATTGTTATTACATTCTATTGCATTGTAGGCTCAAGAAAAATATTTCGTTTTGATATTTCTACAGTGAGTTTTGACGACTTGAGACTGCAGAATGCAGACCGTGTAGAGTAGACCGAAGCCGAAACCATATTAAATAGCTATGCGTACTTTTGTGTGTACAGAACTTGCACAAAGTACGAGCTGTAGTTGAAGAGTTGTTTTATAAAACGATTCAAGTCCATATCCAAGGCAATTTTACAGGAACCGCGAATTTAAAATTTAAAAAAATGTAACTAACTTAACATTTAACATGGATTTAAAAAGTCCGTGAGATGAAATTTAAATCGAATTGAATAAAAACAAACTATGTCTTACTTTTAAACTTTTTCTTGCATTAAAAAATGTGGGTACGACAAATGTCTTTTACAAAATACGAAACCACTAAAAATCCAAATTTAAATCAGAAATACAGGTTTTAGGTGGACTTATCCCATCTTGCCATAAATCGAAAATTTGGAAATTTTTTAAAACTGTTTTGGTTAAACTCTGACTTAACTTTATCATTCAACACAGTAAAGTATCTAGTTGAACAGTGCACACAAAGCAAAAAATCCCATTTTTGAAAAACAAATTGACTTGTCCCGTTTCGCCAAGAAACTCTTCAGTTGCTCGTATGTGTTGCTCACATTTTTATCTATAATTACACGTACACCTAATAAGCCCATACAGATTACAGATACAGCTGTAGCATGTAGTAGCAGCAAAATCATACATACAAATAATGAACATATATGACATGACAACGTGTCTCATCCTCATAATAATCATAATTTACGCTCAACACACACACACAGACGCTCGGCTCGACGTGGAGATGGAGAGAGAGAGAGAATATCAGTCCGTCTCTAGTTTTTATGTGAAGATTGGAATTTAAATTTGAATTTCCATAGTAGTCTCTAAATATTACATTCATATATCAGGAATACATCGTGTCCTATTGTACTCATACTTCGTCTTCTTCTTCTTCTTTTTTTCAGCCAAAAAATCTAAATGTTAATGCTCATCTATGCAAATGTAAACCTGCTCCTGCACATTTTCTTGGACTCGGTCTCAGGACTCACCTTCCGTACATACTACACAGAATTTGTATTTACTATTATCCCTGTCCACATAATATCATGAGATGACGATGACGACGGCCGGCCGTGACCATATGCCATCAAGCCAAAGCCAATGCCAAAGCCAACCTATAAAGCCGCATCCACAATAATCCACATTTATAACCTATCTATACTCAGCCATCCACCTATATGCACAGTTTAAGTCTATGTAAACGTTTGCAGCATGATAAAAAAACGCATGAAAAAATATTAAATAACAAACTATATATTTTCCTTTAATGATAAAATACTACTGAAGATGGCCCATACATATACCTGCACATGAAAAAAGAGCGACCATATAGTGGTCTACTATACTGACGGCTGGTTCTGGTTCTGATCTCCTGGTGCGGTATTCACTCAGAGCATTTCTGACTCATATTATAGCCGTAGTTAAAGTCATAATATTAAATGATGTGGAACAGAGCCAAGTTTACGTTTCCATTTGCAGGTGATAATACTGACTGATATGATGAAGAAGACGAGGGAAAACGGGAATCGTCTATGTCCAAGTTCTAATAGGGATTTGCTGCCTCGTTTTTTTTCTCTCTTAAATTCTGCCTTCATCTCACTGATTCTGATACATCGAACATTGGAGTTTACTCTATAGCATATGTCTATACCTTCCTAGGTAAATTCAAACGGTTTTAAATTTCAGTCATATACATGTCAAGGTTTATCAGAATATCGGAACTGTGTATATATCTATAAACAATTTAACGTATATTTCATCTGACCCAACGAAACGAATAACATCATAACAAATGACAAGCGACGTCAGATAGATCAGATCAGCTATAGGCCTATGTAAACCTTATGCCAATACAGATATGCTAAAGCCATTATACGCTAAAACGGTTATACAACTTGGAGAGGGGTTGGGACTGACTGAGACTGAGACTGGTATTCGTGTGTGAGTTGTATCACATATCACAGAATTTTTTTATTTGTTTCATAATCACTTGTGATGTTGATGTTCTGACTTTGTAAGAAACGAGTATATTAAATAATAATAATGTCAGGGAAATTGTCATTGGAATTTGGCACCCCAGACTCTAAACGTCTCAAAAATTGTAAGTGTGCAAGTACAAGTATAGCGTAGTATTGACATACACTAATATATGTATAAAGCGGTTTTCTTTGCTAAATGCTGTACACAGGTAAAAAAGCAACTGTCGTAATTAAATAATGATCTGTCTTTTGGTAAGTTTTTCTTGCCCTGCATTCTTGCAACCTTCAAAAAATATTGTCGTTATAGATTTTTTTTAATACTGATGCAAGGGGGGTCGATCATAATTCATAAAGGCGTCATTCATCTATGTATATAGGTAATCGTCGAATTTATTTTAATGTTCTAGAACAACTAAACATTTTTCATCTCAAAAATTTTAAAAAGAAGGAAAAGATCATAATTCTAGGAATAATAAAAATAGAAATTCTTACCAAAAAGGTGATGTGATATGATGGATTTGAAGTGCACAATTCCGAAATTTCAAAAAACTGGATAAAATAAATTGTGCTATTAAAACTTTGATGTTTGTAATGTACCACCTACTAAAGAAGTTGTAGTCTTTTTTTATACAGTTAGTTAGCAGGTTGAGCTTGCACTTGCAGTAAAAATTCCCAGAATTTCTCTATTTTTTCGTTTTCACATTAAATAGCCAAGTCTGGTCTTGCTGGTTCTGGTTCTGGAGATGTAAGTAGATATAAAAGAAGTGGAACTGTATAATATACCTTACGTTTTAGTTTGTTTTTGTGTGTTGTGTGTGTGTGTGTGTATTGTAAAACTTTTTTAAAAGAGTTTTCTCCTCGTTCTTTTTTTTAGCTTTGGTCTCTTTGAAATGGCTGGAGGAGCCGTGTGTATATAAGTACTTATAAAAATACTAATCGTATCATAAGGCTGGGGAAGGGGAGAAATAAAAATAAAAAGCGTGTTTTATGTCTCTTTCATGTATTTCACACCTTTGAGTGTATATTTGAGAGAGAGAGTGCTGGTGCTGGGCCGGACCGAGACGGAATCCGAATCCGAATCCGAGTCACACTTAGATGTCTAATCCGTGATCCAACATCCACCAACCAGTCTTTTATTTTTATTTAATACACCGCTACTCCCGTTCCCGTTCCCGTTTCGCCTCTTTCGATGCGGATCCAGAATTCAGAGAACAACTCTATAAGGCTGCGGTAGTCAGGAGGATCGAGGAAACTTTAAAAAAAAACTTTAGCACTTTTGACTATAATACTAACTGCGACCGACACCGACACCGGCACCGAGACCGACGAATGAAAGAAGAAGCTGAGTCGTAGTTGGCAGTTGATAGTTGATAGTAGCTTTGTTTTGTAGACTCTTCTCCTTTTTCTTCTTCTGTATGAATCAGTATAAAATTTTGAAATGTAAACAAGATAAAAAAAAGTTTGAAGGAGCGAGAGATGAGAAAACAAGGCTTCGGCTTCGGTATCACTATACTTGCTTCAGTTCAAGTATAGTAATTTTTTCCCCTATCTCTCTTTCTCGTTCTCATGTACACAGTAGTGGTAAGAACCTAAAGTTTACAGCATAGATAGTTTACATTAATGTTTATAAATAATTTTCACGTTGTGTCTGCTGATATGAGAATATGAGATACAATGTAGAATGTAGGATGACTTACTTTTTTTTTGAAGCTTTGACGATTTCAAGTAGTAGCTTGTTATATGGTGTCTGTAGTTAGTTTCTGCTTTGATGTTTGGTCATAAAGTAAAAGTTTGGATTTAAAAATGAAGAGACTGGGAAAAAAACAAACTGAGGGCGACGATGATGATGAGTATATGCTCGCCGTTGGTGTTTTTCTTCTATCTGTCTGCTCAATTTTTAATGCTTAGTTAGTGCTTCATAGCTCATACTTTCATTACAAACACACAGGCACACAGGGATAGAGGAAGATTATGACTTTAAACACAGAGTCAGAGTACTAATCGTAAGGATGTAAGTAGTAGGGTCCACAGTCAGTACAGTAGCAAAAGAAGCTTTTAACTTTTTTCAAGCTTTGAGAAGATAACTACTTACTACTACTACTGGTCCAGATCTTCTACAAACATATGATGCTGCTGCTGGCTGGTTGATGGATATGTACGATTAACGAAAGCACTCGAAAATGTTATAAAGCGCTCTGCAATATACGGGGACGGTGACTCGGGACGGTTTACGGTGAGTGTTGAATGTTAAATGTGAATCGAAAATATAATGCAAACAAAAGGCGATGGAATTCATTCATGTGCATTTAAAAGGAATCACACTGAATCACATGGTTCCATTAACACTTGACTGTGATATTGACACTGTGTTGACTGTCTTTGTAGAGGAGATGTAGCGTTTCCCTCTCTCTCCGTTAACAGTGTTAACGATAGCTCTAATGTCTTATCTGGATTTCTTGAGAAAACATTGACAATTCTAATTTACACCTCTATCTTGCTTCTTCTTCTTCTATCGTCGTAGCGTCGCACGGTCGCACCCACTCAAATTCAACTTCGAATACGAATCCCAATCCAAATCTTTGACATATATGAAATGTAAATGAAATTTGAATACTGCCAACTGCAGACGGTAGGTATAGGTAAAGTAAACTTCAAACTTGGCTGAAATTGGGATGCTTCTTCAGATGTTACTGCTGGATTGTTGAATCGTTGGATCGTTAAATCGTTGGATATCGTTGTTGAATGTTCTAAGCTTTTGATGAATGTCAGTCAGAATAGATCCTCTTGTCTCTCACTGTCACTCGAGCGGAGAATAATTAAGTAGTAGAGACACAAGAAAGGTGAATGTTTTGTATACTACTCCTAAATTGAAATGAGATGAGTTCCAAGTTCCTTTGATTCCAACTACAGGTTAAAGTAAAAAACTGTTTCAAAATTCCTTTAAATTGCACTATGAAAGTCAACAACAGTAAAATGGTAAACAGTGAGAAGGTAGACACAACATCACCAAGGTGCAAAAGGTAATGCTAAATGTTGAATGTAGAATGTGGAAACAAAAGATAGTCAACTTAACAGTTTAGTTTTCTTGATGCTCTTCTATGGTGGTTCCGCTCTCTGATTTTCACTGCGACAGGCAGGCAACAGGAACACATCAACTTTTCACATTATTACATTCACAAAATTGAATTGACGAAAATCCCCTGACTGCGAGTGCAAGATATATTTAGGAGGTGATTCAGTCTTGTGTCTGGAGTCAATTTTCTCGTCATTCGCTATCCATATAGCAAACTGCCAGCTTGTCAGCTTGTGGTTCCTGGCTTCCTGGCGCGTTATTTTATGTTAATGTCAATGGCAGCAGAAACAATTAATTAATTAACAGTAATTAGTTCAAGAATGTTCCACACTAAACTTGATGTACTAATAGCCAGTCACAACCTTTAAACTTGAATGCAAAGATTTAACCCAAACTTCCGTATTAGTTTAGATCATGGAATCAGCAAATTGCTGACTGACACAGTACAGTCTGTACAGTCAACAGTTTTCCATGAAATTCAACAGTTGGAAAATTTGACAGTTTTCCTACCGAACTTCCCGCTGCTGCAGTAAAATGCATGTAAATTTCAAAATTCGTATTTCGCGCTTTAGCTATGTAAAAGTTCAACGCCGTTTAGGAAAATTCAAAGTTCACATTTGCTAACATCTTATAGGTAAATAAGATGTGGATTATAATTTTAATTTGTGCATAGATCTGTGCTTTGTATAAACGCAGTTCCTGCCTCCACTTGCTAGACAGTAGACAGCACTTTTTACCTGTGCACAGAAGTCAGGTAAAATTACAGTAAGGACATTCGTCGTTTAACACCCCACACCGGAAATACGTTGTTATCTCGAGAAACGCTTTCAATTGAACGCACAAGCCCTTAAAGCTATGTAATCAAGTAGTGCATAACAGGAACATTTCTTTAAATTAACACATACCTGTAGCATGCACCGTGTGTGGAACTGTGGAAATAAAGTCCAGCAATAATAACAGTCAACAGTGGCAAAAATTTAAATTGTAATTTATTCCCGTTTAATTGCACTCTCCTCTCTCTCGCACATTCCCCAACAATCACATTGACTTATCCTCAAACAATGGGAATAATAATTATAATTGGTGTTTGCAATAATCACCCAGTCTACCTGTCGTACTGAGCACTGCAGTGGCAATAATGAATAATGAATTATTTTCTACTTCCGTCCTGTCTCGTCCTATTAGTCTGCCCTGCCACAGCTTCGATTTCCCAGCTCCTGATTTCTGTGCCTCTAATTTAAATTGGCTTCCACTTTTTATTATTAATTGCAATTAAAAACTGTGTTGTTCTCGTTTCAGGATTATAGGGAATTTTGCTTTGATTTTCTTCAAACAGCTTTTTAAAAAAATGTAGGAGCACTGTAGCAATACATTAGGAGCTCAATATGTCTGTGCAATAAATTGGATTGGTGTGTATCTCATATCCTGAAAGTTGAAACACTAATTATTTTGATTTTGATGAGGACCACTTTGCTTTTGCTATTAATCTTGGAGGAAATGTTGTCTGTCAGGGAGCAGGATAGAATGGATAGATGCGACTGCAATGTGTTTAAAGGAACACGTCTTGAATGTCGATCTCTCCAACGAACTTGGCTTTGGTTGGGGCAAGAAGTCGTATGTGCTTCTTGGTTCTACACAGCAGCACAGTTTTTAGCGTGTTGGTCTTGACGAAGATTGGGCTTCTTGTGATACTGCTGCAGCCGAGTCAGAGTGTGAATTGAGGATTCGATTAATAAGAAAAGTGTTGGATTTTGGATGTTGTTGCTGTGTTGGGTGAGAAGGAATGCGTCCGACCTGGTGAGTGTTACACCTGAGACTGCACTCGGACTCGACGTACTACCAATAATTCCTACACACTACCATACCAACACTCCACGTCTCCTGCCTCCTGATCCTGTCTTCAGTCAGATTTCAGATTCTTTCATATGTTGTGTGTGTGTGAGTGTGAGTGTGTGGAACAAACCCCTATCCTCACTACACAGATACAGATAGAAATCACGCTATTTAATACAACATATATTACGTATCTGTAGAACGCTTCGCTCTTTTTAGTTAGATTTAGATATATCCTTATGGCATGGATTTTACTCGGCTACGGCTACGGCTACGGCTACGACTTTGACTTTGGGAGCCACCATAGTTTCCAATTTGAATTCACATTCGAATGGCTTCTTCCATATACTTGCATTCATTTTGGTTTTTTTGAGTATGCTTTTACTACTGCTTATAGTAGTGTTTCGTTCGGTCTTCACAGTGCATAGCACAGAGATAGAGATGATGGCACAAAAAATCGGAATCGGTAGAGAGAATATATATGTCTACCTATATTATAGTATTACACAGAATTTTTTTCTGCTTTGAATGTAGCTATGTATACTAATGTATGCACGTCCCTTTATACATATGCGAGTCATGCTTCTTCAAGTTTTGAGTTTTCGAGAATGAAAACTTGCGTCTTGGAGAAGATCGTGTACGTCTATACGTCCATGTATCAAATATGCTATATAGTGTTTAACAATGTATATTATGGAGTATGGAGTAGTAAACAGACTGGTATAGTTTGTTCAACTCGTATTTATTATAGTGGGAAATTATAGGAGAAAGACGGTGTATAGTTATAGACAGCGACAGCATGCTACAGTACAGACATAAATTAGATAGGGAAAAGAATGACTGGGAAACTACGGACAGAAACTACTATGCTCTGCTCTGGGACTCTCGGGCCCTGCCTTGTTGTTATTTTATTATTTTGTTCATTGACTTATACGTGTACATATAGGCGGAGTGCAGGGGCGTAGGTAGAAACGCTTTCTGGGATGGGCAAAGCAATATTGGTCGGCCATTTTGATTTAAATGTCCCTATGCTAGTCTATGCTAAAACATTCTTTCTGTTTCTGGAGCAGGGCAGGCTGTTGCCCCCCCCCTGGTCTTGGTCCGCGCCTGGCTAATGGTAAGAACAAGTGGAAGTGCAGCTTATATGCCTATGCTCAATGCTGTTCTGTGTGTATAGATAGAACCCTATGTTTTGGTGGTGAAGCACGTATTATTATCTCTTGTCCGCATCCTTATCCTTCAGTGAGTGTCTTCAATCGTCAGTTCTTCTTCTCTACTGGGATCATACAGAGTACAGACGGAGCATAATACATGTAGCAAAGCCCACAAGACATCAAGACAGAGCAGAACACAACAAGTTAGCTACGTTCCTGTAATTCTAAGTCATCGCCTTCATTCTTCTCTTATTTCAGATTTCAACTATATGGCTTTGGTTGGCTTTGGCTTTGGCTTTGGCTTCGGCTTTGACTTTGGCTTCGGCATTGGTCCTGGTGGTAGTATGTACATACCATAGGGCTCACATTGGACATTTTAACAATGTGTGCTTTTTATTACCACCAACAACAATAGGATTAACATTATCATCTCATGCATTGGTTCTGATTCCATATGAGCTCTGCTCGTATATTATACACCCTATCGTTTTTCCGACTCCCTATATTTCCCTGCCCTATAGCTTATATACTTTGCTAGACTGTGACTTTACAGACTTGGCGTGCATGTATATATGGAATTTTTATTTTCTAAAACCAACTGTAACCATGGCATTGGTTTGGTTTGGCTGGGAAGGACGTGTCTTACCTACAAAGTTAATAAAGGTACATACCTACCTACCTAGTTTGAATCTGGAGACAGAGCCAGAACCAGAGTCAGTGCCAGGCTTACTAGTTACATTCAAAAGGAGCTATCTTACCCTGGCCTTTTAGAATTACAATGCATTGCTAAGACAATTCGACAAAATTACGTAAGGGAAAGCGTGCATTGTAGATAGATGCTTTTGTGTTCTTGTAAAAGCTGTTAAAATTATCTTTATTTTGATCGTATAATTATATGTGACTGTCGTATGTACATACATACAGGAATGGTAAAGGGGTCTTGGTATAGTTTGACGCCACTTGATTTTTTATGTCGTATGTTGCTGAGCCTGTAGGGAGATATTCATTTAGCCCTTCAAATGTAACAGAAAATGTAGAATAGTGTTAAATGACATGGAGGGTTATAGTGTTATAAGTACCAATAGTAAAAAGAAATTTAAATAATACCCGTTTGCTTATTGTAATGTCCATTGTCTGATATACAGATATTCATGGGATGCGCTGCAGCAAGCACTCCAATAATGCATTGCAATGTAATGCAATGGAAATAAATAGACAATAATAAAATACTGAGGGGAAAGAAGGGAGATAGGCCAGGCCAGGCCACAGGATGCATCGGATCACGTTATAAAAATGCAACCAAAACCAACAACACAAGGAAGAAAAAGTGCATATCATATTTATTTGTCTTATTAGTTTCCATTTCCATGTGTTAGTGTTAGCGTTCCACGCATAATAGGCATATGATTTTCGTGCACGTCATTGTCATATATGTTTCGGTGTCTATATAGTAAATTCCTATATGGAAAAACTTTCAACTTCGACTTCGACTTGAACCGAGACCGAGACGAAGCAGTGTTTCTTCGTTTAGTTTAGAGTGGAACTGGACTGGACTGGTCTGGCTCTGGCGCTGGAGAGGGATAATAAATTCACATGGTGTTGCCTTCCATGTTCCAACAACTACTTATAAATACTAATTCTGCCCTATGATATAATGCACGAAGGATGGACTCTATAGATATACTACTTGTTATTATAAGGATAAATGTATGACTTTGAATGCATAGGAATTTAAATACACCGGCACCGGTCTGTGGTTCTGGTTTTGGTCCTGGTCCTGGTTTTGGTTGTGGCCGTGACGTGGTTGGTTTTGTATACATAGCCTGGCTTGGTTGGCGAGCTTTTTATAGCCGTAGTAAAATAGGAGGATGGGGAGTTCCATTTCATTTCCTTCAGGGAATAAAACATTTACGTAAGTATACACAGTGCATACAAAATAAAGACGCGAGAGAGAGAGAGAGATGACGACATCTAAATACAGATGTGTAGAGAGTCGGAATTAGTATCGGTATCGGAATCGGAATCTGATGGTGCGGCTAAAGGAGATGCAATGAAATTTAATACAATATTATAGGGGAAATGTGTATAGCGTTTAAGAATTTATTATTTGTAGGTTCGGTGGTAGGTGTAGGTGTAGGTATGTTTATCTAAAAGGGACATAATATATAGTTGTAGTATGTAAGTTATTGGTCGATCGCGTTCATTTGAGGAGTTATGTAAATTCGAATTCGAAGTTAGATGTCTATATTAAACTGGTGATAGGCATGTGATAGTGATATAGAATGTGTAGTGTGTTCCCGCGTTTTTTTATCTCGGTGTCGATTTATCTATCTCTCACAACGTATTTATTACTAATGGTATTTATGCGTATCTGTCTGTAGGTGCCTCTCCTCTTAAGTCCTACAGATTATTTTTTCTTGCTTTCGGAGTTGTTTTGGGATTATTGGGAATTTTAGAAGGACCTACCACATATAATATTTTAGTTTCCTGTACAATATATTATAGAGCGTGAGTGAAGTGTCAAAATGGGGTATATCCAATTGAGGTTAGAATTAAAATTAGTGAATGATATGCATGTGTAAAATATTGTGAATTACGCATTTTTTACAGTACAATATGTTTTGTTTCCATTTTTCTGAAAAGTGCAAAATGTTTCATTCACACGTTTTTTTTAAAGTACAAAATGTTTTATTTTAATGTTTCTGAAAAGTGCAAAATGTTTCATTTACACGTTTTTGAAAAGTACAAAATGTTTCATTTACACGTTTTTGAAAAGTGCAAAATGATTCATTTACAAGTTTTTAAAAAGTTCAAAACTTTCCATTTACACGTTTTTGAAAAGTGCAAAATATTCCATTTACACGTTTTTGAAAGGTGAAGAATGTTCTAGTTCCATGTTTAAAAAAAATGCAGAATGTACTTGAAATTACTTAAATTTACCTGTATTTGAAAATTGCAAAATGTTCTATTCTCATGATTTCAGGATCATTATTTTTTTAAACTTTTTTGTTGTTGATAGTGCATTTTGATTTTAGCTAAAAATGTGTATAGGTCATTTTGATTCTTCACTGATGGCTTAGTAAATATTGACGTTAGAAGTCAGTATCAAGTATGACATTTACCTACTGTGTAGTATTGGTCTGCGCGCATCTGTGTCACCTACTAGGTAGTGTATAGTTTTGTTTACTGTGAACAGTATATGAAAGTAATAATAACTTTTATTTAGTTTAATTGAGTGCTGTCAGTTGGGTTGAGTGCGTCATATTACTAGTGACTGCTGGGAAAATGACGCTGTAAAATGATATATGCCTAATAATGCACACCAATCATACAATTAAGTTGTGCAATTTGTAGCACCCAAATCAAAACAAAAATAATGCAGAAATGCTGAAAACAAGTTAATGTCAAATACAAAATGTGTAACGTAAATCGTTGCAGAATTTATTTGCAAAAATATGCAAAAATGTGAAATGTTTGTTTTCCTCTTTTGAGAACTGTTACTTTAAGGCATCGTAACGTCAATTATTTTTATGGATGTTGTAGTTCTGAATTAATGTGGAGGGCATGTAAAAATGCATGTCTATTGAAGTATTTGGTTACGAACTTTTAAAATATTGTAAATTACTTTTTTCGCATTTTTTCAAACAGGCGTTTATTGTATTTTTCATGTTTTCGAAAAGACGTAAAATTGTATTTTTGGGGTTTTTGAAAAAAACATTGAATGGATTTTTTCCATGTTTTCAAAAAGATGCTAATTATATAATTTTTAGTATTTTAAAAACCAAACTTATTTAATTTTTGGTGCAATTTTATTATACAGATTATTTATTAGTTTGTGTTCTCAGATTTTATAAAAACCAAAAGTGCTAATAATACAGTGTTTTAAAGATCACATAATTTGTATGTTTTGCATCTACAAATTTATAAAATTAAAATCCAATCAACACATAATTCCTAAAGCAAATATTTTCTACTTACGGTTAGGGATGGTACATAAATGATGTCATCCAAATTATAACTATTTTGGAACCCACCCACCCCCACCCCCATGTTATCATTTCAACATTGCTTAAACGAATGTCTTGTTTAACACGACATATGTATGTTTAATTCTTACCTAGACTCAGTCTCCAATTCAATGACATCCCTTATGAACGATCCCTTAGCATATTTTGCACTTTAAATTCCAGTCCATTAAATAAAATCACAACGTTTGGCAAAATATTTTAGGTTGACATTTAAAAAAATTCCAAACCACATATTGTGTAATTCATTCAATCCAAAACCAAATCCAATGAATGATAAAAACGTATATACTACTGAAACGCTATTACGCTATATGTTATCAAAATTTAATAGGCATCCCAATGAAAAGTAAGAGTCTTCAATACTTACAAGCAAGCATATGCATTTGAACCAAGTTTTATTCTACCAATATTCCCTTTTATTTTCTTTATTCGCATATCAGTTTTGTATTATGTTATTAATGCTGTCGCGTTCTCTTCTCCAACTCTTCTGTATGCTGACTGCACGTCCTCAACTTGGCGTAGTATTGTGTAAGTTTTGTGGTTTTAATCCCATTTTTTCCCCTCGTCAGTAATTCTACTTCTTGTTCTTTCCTGTGTTTTGTGCTCAAGAAGACGACGACGACGACGACGAAGACGTGATTTAAAAGTTGTGGATGTTGTGGATTATTCGCCTTATGAATTGTGTGTGTGTTGTGTGGATGAAGTGGATAAGAGATTTGAATGTGGATTTGGATTTGAGGATTATAGTTGTGCTCTTATAGAATTGGTTAATTTCCCTTGTGACGTTAACAAGACTTGAGTTAAGACCAAAAAATCAAATTCAAAAGCAAGATGGGGAAAAGGGATATGGGTGTATATCTTACAATGCTGTAGCGTTATACAGTAATAAAAATTCTTAAATCGTTATCCTTTTACATTATATACGCAGCTTAAGACGTTGAAAAAGACAGAGCAGGGGCTCAAAATCAACTGCAGGGGCTGTAGGGCCCTAACTATTACTATTATATACATACATATATCTAGTGTGTATATACTGTGCATTTGTGATTGAAAGAAAATATCGTCAGTAAAGAATCAAAATAACTTATCTACAATTTAGGCTAGAATTAAAATGAGCTATGTCAAAATACATTAAATGGGATAGGTGCCTATAATGTCAGTTACACGACGTTGAGTTTTTAAAAAAATGTAAAATTCTCAATTTACATGTTTTTGAAAAGTAGAAAATGCTTTATTTGCACGTTTTTGAGAAGTGCACAATGTTTTATTTACACGTTTTTTGAAAAGTGGAAAATATTTTATTTACACTTTTTTTGAAAAGTGCAAAATGTTTTATTTGCACGTTTTTAAAAGTGGAAATTGTTCTATTTATCTACTTTAAAAAAATGTAAAATATTCTATTTATGTACACGATTTCAAAATAATGACATTTTATTCTTTTGTAGATAGTGCATTTGATTTCTAGCTTACAATGGACTTGAGTCATTTTGATTCTTAACAGACAATATTTAACCAACTTTAGGAAGAAAGGGAAACTATTACACTATAATATGCTGCATTTCTACTTATAATTTTTAAAAGGTCCGTCGTCTCTGTCTGTACATGTGTTTGAGGCCGTCCATAAAAAATGTCAAAATCGAATACAGTCCTGCTGATATGAATTTTCCTGCTGATATCCTTAACCTTTTCAAAAGTTTCTAAGTGACGACATCTATGCACGACCCCTATATAAAGATAGGTACGGGCTATAAAGTTGTAGGTATTTAGTGTTTAGATAGTACGAGACTGAGTGAGTATTGAAGATATAATTGGCGCCGGGGGCTGCAATGCACCAAGGTAGTTATGTATTGTGCCGTAGCCGTAGTCGTAGCCGTCGTATGCATTTGTACGTGTTTGTACTGGTAAGCTTAAGAGATTAGTGGGCTGAGGATGAGCATAATGAGCATGTTATCTTTTGAGCTATGTACCTACTCCTCTGTTAAATGAAATGGCTCGTCCTTTAGATTTGACTCCCTCTTTTCCTTACCTTGACTTTGACATTCCCATTCTCTTCCTTTATTCTATTGTGTAATGTATTGTGATTGGGACTCTTTCATTTATCTTGACGGCTATGCTATGTGTGTGTTGTGTTGGTCGCTTCTTTGGTCCGGTCTTCGTCTTGGTTTTGATTTCCCTTTTGATTTTAAATTTGATTATTTTCAGGCTACACAATTAGTTTTCATTATTATTCTACAGATTGTAAGTATCTGTCTACAGGCGTTTCGTATTGGATGTGTAGGTTGCCTATATGTTTAGCCGCTGTACATAATGCAATGTAATAAATTAGATGCATTTATGCAGCTATTTGTACAGTAAAGGAACAGGATAAGTTTCTATACTGCAAGTCAGTGAAATTCGTGAAATGAAACGTGTGCGTGCCTGCCTAATTATGTACCAAATTGTGTAGCAAATTCTCAATCCTATATACGTAAATTGATTGAATGCAACTTGTTAATTGGATAATTGTTTTCAATTTGTTTTCTATAGTGGTTTATTTTGACTGACTTTAGCGCAACATATTGGCACATGGCTAAAATGTCTTGTAATTGCTGGGGTATTAAATTTGTGCAAAGTCATATATACAATGGGCTAAATTAGTTATCAGTGCAATCTGCAACAACTTTGCCTTGTTAATATTACGAAACTTCCAGTAGGGTGTAAAATTTAAATTTAATCAGGACGTTGGGAATGTAGTAAATTATTTAACATGCACATATTTGTATGCAAATTAATGATTAATGTGCTTGATGAATTACAAGCATGCCAATATTTTTAAAGATATTCTTGCTGTTTCCATATTTGCGACGGGGAAATATTTTCGAGTAGAGGTAGGTACAAGGTATTTTGGCCGGACTGTGTTTTAGTTTAACGCCGTTTAACATTTAAACGTGCTGTAGTACTACACCTTAGACGCAGATCGTCACCAACCGGAACTTTCAGTGTTGTTACTGCACACAAATATTTTCAACTGGCCGAAATAAGTGGGTTATTAATATTATAAATTTGTGATTTAAAAATTTCACATTTTGAAAGGTAATGTAATTTCAGAATTTTAGAAACAATATTTTGTAACTCTTCTATTGGATATTGAATACACATGTTAAAGGCTAGAAAATTAATTAGCAAGTAAATGCAAAAATGTAGTAATTTTGGAATATGTTTTTGGTTACCATTCACTAATTAATTATTAACTGGTTACACTATGATAGTGTGTAAATTTCAGCTATGGCTTTGTTCAGTTACATATATTTAAAAAATTGTCTTCTATTCAAGATGGTAACTGTAGAACTCACTACCTAATTATTTCTGTCGTTATGGGATTTATTAAAAATTAAATTTAAAAAACATTTTTTTAAAATAAAATCATTTTGGTATTTTTTATAGCATTTAATATCTTTTAGAGTATGATTAAATACCTGTTTTGCAGTTTACTACTTTAAAAGTGAGGATTTTAGGGTCAAGGTCTTAAAAGACATTTTTCCGATATATTTTATTTTAACGCCGTTCAAAAAAAAACAACAGTATGATATTACACTTTCTCAGAAGGTTAATTCTGCTTAGTACTTGGAATTAGCTACGAAACAAAGCAACACGCAAATAAATTCAGTCCGACATTTGCTGCTAGCTAGAAAATATACCTATTCGCAATCTTCTAAAATCTAGTAATTTATAAAAATCTTCTAAACCAGAATTATTAAAACGATTAATTTCCTATTAAATTTAGTCAACTACATATAAAATATTACTCATTATGTTTGTTTATATTTTTAAACTTGCCTGAATAAGTAATACAGTACGTAAAACTTTAGCACATTGAACCACACAACTGATTGTCCCATGTGCTTCAAGCAGATTTTAATAATGTAATGCTTAATACTTTAATTTGAACAAACTGAAACTGGTATTAATTTAATTTTAAATAGAAGAACAAGAATAAAAAAAACATGTTTAGAGCTGTAGACTGTAAAAAATAAACAAGATTGGGAAGTGTAGAAAACAAAAAACAGGTATAGTGAAAAGATAAAACGATTACGATTATCTAGGCTCTTGGTGGTTAAATAAATTTTAAATCATTTCCAGTCCGAGTCCGAATCCTTATCCTTTGTTAGATTAAGATTAAGATTACTTTTTCGATTGGACTACATATATTACAATGCATTAGAATGCAACGCATAGTCGTATATGCAATTCAACTCTTACTCTCCAATACTTTGCATATAATTAATTTTTAGTGACTCGTTTTCCTTCCTTTTTATATTCTCATATTATTTCAATTTCAGCAACTGACAGCATTTAAAAAAAACAAACGCAATTTTTACAGACTTTTTAACTGGACAGTGGACTGATTAAAACATTTATAAAATAAACTAACGAACTATAATACTTGCAGCTAAGGATACAGGGCAGACAGTGCACAGCTGCAACATAGGAACTTAAGTGTAATTCAGAGACCAAGCTGCTTCAATTGTCCTGGAAATGTTTATGAACAATTTGAATTTAGAAAGAAAAAAGATAGTGAAAAAATAAAACATGTTTTTTTTCTCAGGTTGTAGTACGAAAGCTAAGATTGGATTATATCGTCTGTGAAGAACCCAGATGACCCATATCCATTTGTAGCTAAAAACAATATCCACTGTCTACAAAAATATTCAAATATGTCTTGAAATGATTTAAACAGAACATTTTGCACTTTTCAAAACTATGTAACTAGAAAATTTTACGCTTTTCAAAAAAGTTTAATTAGAACATTTTACAATTTTTAAAAACATGTAAATAGAACGTTTTCCGCTTTTCAAAAATATGTAAATAGAACATTTTACACTTTTTGAAAACAGGTAAATAAAACATTTTACACTTTTCAAAAATATGCAAATAGAACATTTTACACTTTTCAAAAACAGGTAAATAAAACATTTTAAACTTTTCAAAAATATGTAAATAGAACATTTTACACTTTTTAAAAATATGTAAATAGAACATTCTACAGTTTTTGAAAATATGTAAATAGAGCATTTTATGCTTTTCAAAAAGTCTTAATTAACATTTTGAGCATGTTTTTCATTTCTTTTGCGTGACATAGCTCTATTTGTTTCTAGCCTAAATTGGATATGGGTCATTTTAGTTCTTCACAGACGATATGCAAATTTTATGTGATGGGAATTACAACGCTAATTTGTTCATTTTAAAGACATGTGATAATTATTATAAATACGGCCTTTATAGGTTGCTTCAACTGCCTTGGATTGCTAATAATTTATTCAAGAATTATTAAAACGTCGTCAAATCAACTCAATTTAATTTCAATTGGAAAGCAGAAGCATTTTTAAAAGAATTTGTTTTAACAAAAAATTAAGCTTGTTGTAGACATAACATTTTACTATTTCAGTTTTACCATATTTTACAAAAAGAAAATCAGTTTCTAGAAAATCTAAAAATGGAAATTCTCTTCGCTTGAAGACGAGGACCATCAACGAAATTCAAAATTAGGACCAGTTTAGTCATTGTCAGCCGAGGCCCGAGGCCGATGCCAATGCCGAAGACGAGGACGAGGCTATTGCTTAGAGCATTGGACTGGAAGATTGGAGCTAATTTTATTTACACAAAGGCAAAGTAGGGGTTCAAAGTGGTTCTCGAGCGTGGTGTCAAAGTCTCAAGTCTAGCCATGCCTATCCAATCATCTAGCGATAAGTTCCCATATTATACCCGCTATATTACACACGTCCTATACCTATATCTATGCCTATACCTACATTACACTTGTACGCTTCTCACACCCTGTTTTCAAATTCACTCTTAAAACTTGGCATTGGTTCCATTTTAGGTCTTTCTCGGTCTCGGTTTTAGCTCCGTATAGTCCCGCTTTTCGGTGTCGGTTTCGTTGACAGCCAAATTCTAATTCTATCGGTGCTAATAGGAAATTCTTGAAATCTCCCCTAAGTCTTTACTGCGTGCGTGCGTGCATGTGATGATTTCGTTTTGAGATTTTGAGAAATTTCAAAGTCTAAAAGCAATGTATATAGTAGTGTACTGATACTGATATACTGATATTCCGAATTTCTATTTGCACTATCCATATACTGTTTCGTCTTTAGCGTTCATCGAATCTCATCTCATCTAAAATACATGGAGCACTGGTACTTGTAATGGTCTGGTCTCCTGGTTCTGTTTTTCTGGTACTGGTAATCGACAGTCCCATCGTCATTGTAATTATGGCCAGAAGGCCTGTTATCAAATGCAAATTCAAAGGGGTAAAGTGTTCATGTGTCTACACACACACGACACAACACACTTCCCAAAAATCCAAACTAGACCCATGCTTTACAAGGGACAAGGGCAATCAGCAGGCTTTGGATTTCGGGGTCCAGGGCTAAATTCAAAGTCAAATTTAAATTCAAAGTTGCTCCAAAATTTGAAAACGAGATGAGTTTCCGCGTTTTCTTCCAGTTCCAAATGCAAATGCAACGTAAGTATAGTACCTACGTCTGCGTGGTCGGGGATGACAATGGTAATTTAGAAAACGATACAGTGCAGAATACAAGGACACACACTCAAATAATTCAGTATCTGTTCGGTATCTTTCCCGTTGTGTTGTTGGTTGCTATGCTGTTATTATCATGATCGTTATCGTATTCTTTTGTTTCCTATTGTTATTTAAATTCGGATTTAATTTCAGCATGTAAAAACTGCATACATATATCTAGTTGTAATTTATTCTAATCCAAATCCTAAGAGATTTTTCGTGTATTTAGTGCAAGGGGAAGATTACCTCGGTATTATCATAAGGGATCATCCATAAATGATGTCATCGGTAGAGTCGCAGTAGGTTTAGCGAGTTGTTGATGACATTTTATGTTGAAGATCGACATTTATGAAATGATTAAGCTGATTACAGTGGGGTTATAGGGTACTAAAAATTGAGATGTTTTGATGACATCAATTATGGACTCCTCCTTAGTATTGATTTCTTACAGATAGGTCGAAAATAAAGGCATATCTGTCTACAAGGGATTTGGATATAAGTATATAAGGGAAAACCACTATATACTATACTACAAGACAAAACCATGTAAATAAAACATTTTGCATTTAGCTTCTCAAAAACTCGTAAAATTAACATTTTACTTATATATCTCATGTAGTTCATTTTTGTATTTTGTAATTTTTTAAAACGCGTAAATAGATTATTTTGTACTTTTTAACAACATGGTTATAGAACATTTTACACTTTTTAAAAACGTGTAAATAGAACATTTTATTATACTTTTCAAATCCATGTAAATACAACATTTATCACTTTTCAAAAAAGTATAAATAAAATATTTCGGAATTTAAAAAAGCCTGTAAGTAGAACAATATTTACATTTTTTTAAAACTTATATTATGTAACATTTTATGCATGCTTCTCATTTAAGTTTTGTTTGTTTGACATAGCTCATTTTAATTCTAGCTTACATTGGATTTGAACCATTTTGATTCTGGTCTAACGATATAATATGTGGCCCATACCAGAAAATGTTTCTAGCTCCGCCCCTGGCGTAATGGCAAGCAGTGGATGAAAGTTTAGTGCAGTGAAAGTAAAACAAAGCAGACGGACTAAAAACAATGACACCACTGACACTGACAGTGACGAATTTAAATGTGATAGTCGAGTCTTAGGCCCAGAATGTAAAGCTACATAATAATATGAGAGTCAGATCAGTGAGACTTACTTGGGGGTAAGACATACAAAGTCTAATGTAAAAACGACAAACTTTATCGCACGCGACCGAACCGTGTGCGTCGTGTGTAGAATACAGCTGTTTATTCTTACCATCCAACATCCCTTTCCACTTCTATTCCCATGAAAATGCATATTCTAAAATGTACGATGCCTTGGTAGAATCAACAATTTCTATGCCGAGGCCGTAGCTACATATATGCAGACTGCACTGTGTGAGTCCAAAATGTGTATGATACTAATGTTAATGTAAATATAATTGTTCGTTCAATTGGCCAAGTGCATTCTTAGTGTAAAGATTTGGTCACAAACTCACGTGCCGTGTCACTCACTCCAGAATACGTTTGTGACAGGGTCCAATCCCAATTGTAAATATAACCACCAACAGTTTAGAACCCGGTCGTGTAGCCATCTCTAACAAGGCAGAGCGCCATATATTGTGAGTGAAGATTCAAAATGAGCCATATGCATTCTTAGCGACAAGTAAAATGCACTTTCTATACAAATAAATTGTAATGTCGTGATCCGAATCAGAATGTAGGCAAATAGGTTTTAAGCTTAAAAAAATTTGAAATAGAATATTTTACACTTTCAAAAACTTGTAAATAGAAAATTTTGCACTTTTAAAAAACTTGTAAAATGAACAATTTTTTATTTCAAAAATATGTAAATAAAAGATTATGCACTTTAAAAAAAAGTGTGAATTAAACATTTTGTCCTTTCAAAAATATGTAACTAAAACCTAAAATTTTAAACAATGCATTTTGCACTGTAAAAGGTGAAAATACAACATTTTAAACGGGTAAATACAAAATTTTCAAGATTTCCAAAAGTAGTACAACATTTAAAACTTTTAAATTTGCAAACAGAACATTTTTTATATTTTTCAAAAATGTGTAAGCACAAAACTTTACACATTTCAAAAGCGCATAAATTAAACAGCAGATGTTTGCACTTTTAAAAACTCGTAATTAACATTTTACGAATTAATCCCATTTAGCTTCTGTTTTTGCTTTGACATAACTCATTTTAATTCCAACCAATAAGTAGTATTAGGAGCATTTTGAGCCTTCACTGACGATATAGTCATATTACATTAAACCAGGACCATAGGGCCAGAAACGAGAGTGTAAAGCCTCCAATAAGACTCCAAGACGCACGCAGCAATCAAGAAATGTAATTGGAATTAACACTGCCAGGAGACAGACGGAGACTTGGAGCAAACCTCACGCCAAACGCCAACAATAAATCCTATTTGTACGTACATCGTACTTCCGTCCTGTAATAATAATACAAACTGCATAATACATACATACATACTAATACCCCCACAAGATTTTTAGAGGCGGGTGCGACACGCTCATTTAAAAATGTCAATTGCCCTCATATTTGTAGCCCTGTTGCCCTCGCCTTCATAATTCATATCGAAATAATCTCGTGAAGAATGACATCGAGCGACGACGACGACAACAGGGCAAGTATTTATTTTTAAATGCAAGCAAAGTCCTGCCTTTAAATTTCAAACGGGTTATTACATACCGATTTAGAAGACAGACCAGAAATATGCTCAGGATCAGTATATATGATATAATGGGAAATGGGTTGGTTGCGAAGTTGAAAACTATAATTTGAAATGTTTATTATAGGAAAAGTCAAAGTCTAGTTTGTATTGCCAAAGATTGAGCTTGTGCTTGCTTAAAGGGTCTAAAATAAAAGTGGCACGTGGCTTGCTAATTGGGCAGGCAGGGGCAGGGTGATCGTCTGTCCTGATTGCACTATCTAAAATATGTACCTGCCTATACAATGTGAATTTGGCTTTAAACTGTCCATATTTAAAAATCCCCACCACTACCACATAGAGCTTTATATCTCTGTGAATTTTGTGTGTGCAGCACATACTGATAACCCCCTCAGCAAGGGCGGATCCAAGGGGGGGGGATAAGGTGCTTTAGCCCCCCCTAGGAGCGAATTTTTTAACATTGCGAACATAGGGGCAGCTATTTTTCAAGATGGCTGCTCCTATCTTCTTAACATTACAAGCCCCCCCCCAGGAGGCCATTAGCCCCCTCCATAACCAATTCCTGGATCCGCCCCTGCCCCTCAGGATCTGCATACTGTCTGGTTCTGGTCTGGTGCTATGCTATCAGTTCTGTAGTAAAAGTGTGGAATTAAAATTAGAATTTAAACAGTATAAAGTACGACAAACCGACGGGAACGGCGGACGACGGGGACAACGGAAGGGTGCTTGGAATTAGATACGCGCGTGTATATTAGTAGTGCGGTAGTAATGATAAAGTAATGGTAAGGGTAATAATAATGAATCTCATATTATATTATACGATTAAGTAGGGTTGAAGATACAGAATTAGAGAAGACAGCTTAAGGACAAGATTACAGATTTTGATCTATGCATAAATTCAATTTATTTCATACTGTGGTCTGTACAGTACGCTGTACATTTTTATCTGTATAAAGTCGGATTTCGGCACATCTCTAATGAAGAAGCAAAATAAACTATTCACATGATTTGTGGACAGATAAAGATGCAAAATGTTTCGTTTACATATTTTTTGAAAGTGTAAAATGTTTTACGAGTTTTAAAAAAGTGCAATATGTTCGATTTACAATTTTTTGAAAGTGCAAAATGTTTTACGATATTTAAAAAAGTGCAAAATATTTTATTTACAATTTTTTGAAAGTGCAAAATGTTTTACGAGTTTTGAAAAATTGCAAAATGTTGGATTTACAATTTTTTGAAAGTGCAAAATATTTTACGAGTTTTGAAAAATTGCAAAATGTTGGATTTACAATTTTTTGAAAGTGCAAAATTTTTTTCGAGTTTTGAAAAAGTGCAAAATGTTCGATTTACAATTTTTTGAAAGTGAAAAATATTTTACGAGCTTTAAAAAATTGCAAAATGTTGGATTTACAATTTTTTAAAAGTGCAAAATGTTTTACGAGTTTTGACAAAGTGGAAAATGTTCGATTTACAATTTTTTGAAAGTCCAAAATGTTTTACGAAATTTAAAAAAGTGCAAAATGGGTAAATTTTTCTTTTAGTATAAATTGAAGAACGCCAATTTTGCCATCATTAATAAGATTTGGAGATGGGCAATTTTGCTTCTTCTATGCAGCAGAAGGTCGGGCTACAGGACTGTGACTGTTAACGGTGCTGAGATGAAACTTGACTTTATCCAGATTCTAAATGGAGATCCATATTTTGAAACTTTTGGAGTCAGCAGCAGTATTACGAGGACGATACAGTCACTGCGGCCGACGCAGTAATGCACTTGTTACGCTAACGCTGCATTTTTGATGTTCGTCTCGACTCTACATATACACATGAAGCATTAACATTAGAATCACAATTGCATTGTACTGCTGCTGGTACAGTCGCACTGCTATGGTTACATGGGTGGGCATGGGAATTTGGGAAGGCGAGAGAGGGAAGATGAGATTTTAATGTGGACGGTATCTAAATCTAAATCAGTGCCATGATGGAAAATGTCCGCCCTCGTCATCGTCACTACCATAATTACATTTCCCTTCCATATCCCAACCAACCTCCATATTTCCACCCGAATTTTTTTTCCTCGGCTAAAACATTGTGTGAAGAGTAAAAAGTATGTAGATTTTAGATTATACAGTTTGCTTCGTTTTCCTAATAAAAGTTTTGCTTATTATAATACCTATACATATAACTTCGGGATAAAGTCATGAAAAAATGAAGCAATTTACCAGTAGTAGTGCTTGCATCATAGAACTAATACAACAACCAGCATCAGCGTCTATAATCTAGAAATAAAAAAAGAGCCACAATGTGAACTATATGGACATAATATAGAAACGAAGCTACTTGAAGGTCTTGTCCGCTTCTGGTTCTGATTCCTCTTATAAGTTCAGAAGTAAATGAATTAGAATTTTAAGTTTGAATTTACTTTTGCGCATGATTTCAATAAGTTTGAATGTGTTTGAAGTAGTGAAACTACGTTTTCAAAATTCAAGAAACACTAACGTGAATTTTTAATATTGTTGTTAATTAATTAATTGTAAATAAACATTGTTTTACTTAATTACATCATATTTCATAATCGATTCATAAATATGAATGACTAAAAAATATACTGTATTTTTACAATTTTTAAAAAGAACTAATCAATTTGTATTCTGTTATGAATAATTTAATAACGCCTTACACAATAATGTATCTTAAAGCCTGTAGAATTAAATAATCTTAAGTAATGAATTATTTTAATTTGTTTTCCGTTTCACATTATTGGTTACATGCTCTGACGAGATGAGATCTATCAATCTCAATTAATGACCTTCAATGATGCCGATAATGCTTAACGCTGTGTTTAAGTTTAGGCGGCGTTATTTCAACAAATTCAACCTAAAATTATTTCAATAGTAATAAATATCGGCTACCACTTATATGTAATGTACTTTTAAACTTGCACTTTATTAAAGTGTAAAGGATCGTCCATAAATGATGTTAACGGTAGTATTAGTAGGTCAAGTCAGAGATTTATGACATTCCATGTTAAAGATAGCCGTTTACGCAATGTTGAAGGGATGACATGCGGGTGGGTGGGACCTAACAGAACGGGTAATTTGGGTGACATCATTTATGGACCGTCTTTAAGGAATGTTTCTTGTTTTACCGTTTTAATTACTAATATTGTTATTTACGTTATTGCAATTGTTTTACAATTTAAGAAAAAGATGTGGATACCAAAAAGGCTACACGACAGGTGAGCGCAGACAAGAGAGCGCAGACAAGAGAGCGCAGCCATTAGAGCGCAGGGACAAAAGGGCGCGGGACACTAGAGCGCAGCAGACAAAAGAGCGCAGACAAAAGAGCGCAAGACAAAAAAGCGTAAGACAAAAGAGCGCAAGACATTGAGTGCATTTCGACGTAACATTAAAGTTACTTAAGTCAATAATGCTCAAAGGGCCGTTAGTTATAACCTATGGATATGTCAACATTAAAATAAATATAAGATAGAGGCATACCGTAATTTATTAAATTTTTAACTGTATATTACTTATGTATGTATAAACTCGGGAAATTGACGTCAATTATCCAACGATTTTTCTCCAAATCAAAGAAATAGATAATATTATACGTTATACTTGCATACAATTATAGCTACCAACTGTTGCAAGCTGAATGATTCATTGGGAATCTATAAATATTGCAGTTTGCATTAAACTACAAAAAGTAATAAAAAGGTTGCCTTTCTCTTAATGGACCACTTCTAACGAGCTTAGCAACATAGTGCGCTTAATGAGTTTTGGTCAGTAAAATGATTTTTCGAAAAAACGAAAAAGGCCTTGCATGTGTACGGGTTTTTTACCCAGTATTTTAAATTTTATTCAAAATGTTGAAACTTCATTCTTGAAATGTTTGTACAACAAAACATTTTAAAGTGTAATAAATACAAAATTTTGAAAATTTAATTTTTTCTTAAATTTTTGAAGAGATACACTGACAAGGGAATGGTTTTACATGTTACCCGCCAAATTCAAAACCTGCCATCCACAAAAATCAGGCTAGTTTTGAATAGCACAGATCCAAAGTAACTCGACCGCATTTTGAGTTTTTCGGTCACAGTGGCCCGCCAAAGTTTAAAAATATTCAAATTTTGAATTTTTGACACCCTGTAGCTTCTACATTTCTTATCCGATTTTGACGAAATTTAGTTTTTTTTAATCCTTAGACCGTTTTCTAAAAAGCAATTTCAGGATTTTTCAAAATTCAAAAATTTTCATTTTTTTCAAAAAAATGCAAAAAAATATTACTTTTGAGGCCCACTTTTAAAAATCGATTTTTTTGAAAAAAATGAAAATTTTTGAATTTTGAAAATTCCTGAAATTACTTTTTAGAAAACGGTCTAAGGATTAGAAAAAACCAAATTTCGTCAAAATCGGATAAGAAATGTAGAAGCTACAGGGTGTCAAAAATTCAAAATTTGAATATTTTTAAACTTTGGCGGGCCACTGTGACCGAAAAACTCAAAATGCGGTCGAGTTACTTTGGATCTGTGCTATTCAAAACTAGCCTGATTTTTGTGGATGGCAGGTTTTGAATTTGGCGGGTAACATGTAAAACCATTCCCTTGTGAGTATCAACAAAAAATTTGGAAAAAACGACATTTTCAAAATTTTGTTTTTTGTATTTCTTACACTTTAATGTTTTGTTGTACAATTTCAAAAATAAATTTTCAGAGTTTTGAATGAAGTTTAAACATCTGGATGAGAAAATCATTACATATGTAATTTGGGGCTTTTTTTGTTTTATTGAAAAATAATTTTCTCGACCAAGACTCCTTAAGCCCATGTTATCATCTAACATATAAGTTATTTTGGATACTCTTTTCAAAAACAATATCGCAGGAAAATCCGCAATGATACGTTGATGAGTATTGTTCGTAAGAGCAGTGTTGACTTGACTTTAATGTTACGTCGGAAATGCACTCAATTTTTTTGAATTCTCGTGCCTTGCACTAATTTTTCACGGCAATATTTCGTCGTTGCACTTATTGTCCTGCGCTCTTTTGTCTTACGCTTTTTTGTCTTGCGCTCTTTTGTCTGCGCTCTTTTGTCTGCTGCGCTCTAGTGTCCCGCGCCCTTTTGTCCTTGCGCTCTAATGGCTGCGCTCTCTTGTCTGCGCTCTCTTGTCTGCGCTCACCTGTCCTGTTCCCACCAAAAATTCTAATTATTACATGATTTAATTTTTTTAAAATAATGCATTACTTTAATAATTAGCGTGCAGATATTAAAAAACGTCCTTAAAAATATAATTTGTTTCACACAAAAATAAAAAGAGGGGCCATGCACATATTGCTTCTTCGACCTTCTTCTGTGCACTGTGTTGATGTGTAACAGTATGGCTTGTGTCTTCATATATGTGCAACCTCTATAATAATAGAATGCTAGCTATAAAATGTATCTCTCCATTTACTAAGTAAATTATATTTCTAATGCAACTCCCTATTCCATATTCCATACTCTATGTACTTAATGCCATAGTAGTTCATGCATGATAGCTTGGCCAAGTTTTGACACTTATTCCCACCATATCCACTACACTCAGGCCCAGCCAATATAGCAATGCCGGCACTAGCAGCAGAACTCTGTACATACAAGACACAAACTGCAGTCAGACACCACGGCGAAAGTGTACAAGGAGTGAAAGCAGGGAAGTCTCTCAGCTCAACTTAACTCAACTAAAAGTAAAATAAAATCAAGACAGAAGTATATATGTATATAGCCAGAAGGCAGAGTCCCACTACTTCGTTCGGTATATGATGACATTAAAAAGAGAAACTGCGAAAGCATCTTATCTTAATCCGTTTTTGCATCCAGATTACTTTTAGACGCTTACGAATTTTTTACCAACCTCATCTGCCACTCCCAGCGCCAGCAATATACTCCATGCACTCTATCACATCTCATTTCATTGTCATTTTCTCCTTTTTTTTGAGGAACAGGGAAACGCTACACACTTCTACGAAAGTTGGAACTGGAGGCGGTATGGAAACCACTGTCTTGGCCATGGCCATGGCCGTAGCCGTAGCGGTCATGGCAAAATGAAGCATATATTTTTGTATCCATAAAATATTCTCCAGCTCTATACTTAAACATAAGGAAATTCTTGAAAAGTTCCCCAGTTCCACACTTGTACCCTCGAGTCCTGAATTAAATTACAGTAACTGTGGAAATGTGAAAATATTATGAAAATTCATGAGTGAGTTTTACACTAAACGATGGTAATGGTTGGTAGATGGACTGGATGGAAATTCAAATTTAAATGCGGGCTACGGTACTGGTGCTGGTACTGGTGATTAGAGTATTAGAGTTGCGGACTGGAGTGGCAAGATTTATATTTATACATAGCGAAATGGGCCAGCACAGAAAAATAATGTACCTACGGTGCATAGCGACTAAAGTTTTCATGCAAAACGAAGAAGCAAACAGCTTTGCTGGGATGTATTTTAGAAAAATAAGGGCCTACGTTTACTCATATACCCCATGGTAGTTATATTACAGATATGCGTGTATTTATTATGTATGTTTGGGGGGTAATAAAAGTGAATAAAATCTAATGGCTCGTCCCTATCTCCATTAAGTTTAGGTTCATCTGCATCTCTGTACTCTGAGCTGACTATTCTGAGCTTCACTCACTCAAAGATGTTGCCGTTTATTATTGCTGCCGGAGCTGTCGTCGCACGTTGCGTCACGTGCCCCTATTTTCTTCCGTTGGTAATGAGCATCATCATGAGAGAGACAGTTTTAAGCAGAAAATCTCGATACTACCCACTGCAAAAATTAAATTTGAAAAAATATTAACTCGTACATATTTAGAGGATTGGGTTAATTTGAAGAAAATTGCATTTTTTAAAACGACTGTTCCAGTTTTGGATATGCTGTACAAAATAATTCAAGGTAAACGAGAAATTACACATTTAAAAAAGTTTTTGAAAATGAAAATTTTTATTTTAAAAAACTAGTACCGTAAAAAAAATTTAAAAGTAAAGATTTCAAAGTTCAAAATATTTAAATTGCACATATTTGTAACACTTCAAAGCCGTTTAAAAAATTAACTTTGTGAATTCATATATTTTAACATGAGTTATGTCCTTCAAACATGTGGTAAATAAACGAAATGGTCAATTTCTATAATTTCAGAAAATGCTCGTTGCATAATTAATATCTACCTATACGTATGTACCTACCTACATAATTTATTTTTATTTATAAAAATTTTGGTCGATTTTGAGTTAAAAAAAATCTTTAAAACATTAAAAACTTTTCAAATTTAAATAATGTGGTACCTACATACATTTTGAAAATATACCTAACGTGTATTAAGCCAAGTTAGCACGAGTTTCAAATGACTATCCAGCCTCCAAGACCAAGAGCGGCCATGTGTTTGGGCTCTATCTGCATCTGTATTGATTGAATTGAATTTACCAATTTAGAATTAGAGATAACGTGTTATAAATAAACACAAGTCACAAACGTAATGTATTAAGATCCTTCAGCTGATAAAACTGAACAGCGCACAGTCTACAAGGGAGAAAAGGTGGACGAAAAAGGTAAAGCCCACAGTACCCCGACAGCGACAGCTTCGGCTTGAAAGAAATCAAATTCGAATGTTGTATGCATTCAATCGCAGGCAAGTTCTACCTGAATATAATGTAGTGACATTAACAACCATGGCAACTCTTCACCCTTTATTCATGTGGAATTTACATACCTACGTGTAAATTGCAAACAGTCCTATCTCCCCACTGTCTTACCACTAAAATATCTTACATTACATTAAAATGTAATCCCACATAGCAAATCTTGCATTTAACACAAAATGCTTTCACCTCTGTCAATAAAACGTACAACTGTCTGTAAAGCACGTAATAAATATATAGCCTATCTACGAAAGCACATTAATATTATTGGACCCTCAAATTTAAAATTAAAAGTATCCTATCGTGTGTGTATTTATTTAATAGGATTACCGGTACTTGTTCTTGCCCTAGAGACGTACAGTAACAAACGACGATAGGATGGCCATGGCAGTGGTAGTAATGCTAATGGTAATGTCAATGGTGTGAAAGATTGAATCTGAAAGGTATAAGGTATTTCTCTTAACACTACAATATACAGATAAAAAATAGATACACATTGTACCACTATAGACGAATGGATGGATGGACATTGTACAGTATAAGTATAGGTATAGGTATAGGAGGATGCTAATAGGAATTGCGTGTAGTGTGTAGTGCTATGCTAATGCTAATGGACGGAATAACAAGTTTTCGTCTTGCCCCTTTATTCCGTGGATCTGGACCTGTGGACCTGAAAGTGCATTAAGTGACGGGGCGAGATGTGAGTGTGAGAGTTGCAGCGGGAGCAGTCATCTTTGAGCATTGTAACGAGCTCCCACTGCGGGATATATGGCAGTGAGGGAAAAGAACTAAATATCTCAGGGCATCTCTCTTATATAGTGAGAGTCATAGGCTATGCTATACACCCTTCAGATTCCTTTTCGTTTTTAGTTATTCCTTCATATGTTCGACTTTCTTACACTGTGACGTGTCTATAGCGTTGAGACTTGGATTTTTGGATGGGAATTTTTGAGAGTGGAAGATAAAAAGGATTCCCTGTGGTATCTCATATATGCTCACAACTTTAACAAGAACAACTCGGGATCCATAGGAACAGATCCAGCCTCAACATTCAACGAAAACGATCCAACATCCAACAAGGACAAGGAGCATCTTTAGCCGAACGAAGAGAAGATGAACAGCTGAATGATCTCACATGCTGCCTGGTGATGCTGGTCGATCTTTTAAAAATTCAACTCTATGTATGTGTATATTGTACTGTACAGACTGAAAGGAAAGCCAGCGGATCACGGATCTAAAGTTCAGGGCAAGTTTTGCTTTTAACCGATCCGAGATTAACCTTCTTCACAGGCCTGTACCTACCTACGCATTTCAATTTTTTTGAGGCCTTGTTCCCTGCTATATTTGTAATTCTGATTGGACTGGTGTGTTTGTACTGTATATGGGTAACAAATTGAAAATGTCCGAGCCAGCACCAGTACCAGCACCAGTACAAGTACCAGCGCCATGAGCTGTTTAAAGGGTTTACACGCTGCAGTTCAGTGTCTATAGTTTAGAAAAAAAGATCATTTTTTAAAACTCAAGTATTTAATTAGATGTAGCGATTACCGATTATAACATGCCCAAAGGGTCCACACTATTATGTGTACTACAAAAGGTTATATAAGGTCTTTCACGTTTTAGTTCTGGCTTGTTTACTTACAGTACAGAAATTGGATATTGCTCAGAATAGTGCTTACTAAGTTGGTAATACATCTTCTAAAATTACAAAATTTAATTTGTATGTATGATGTATTACCGTGTATTTGTATAATTACTGTTTGTTTTTTTATAAGTAAAACTGTTTAATTGAAAATCTACTGCCTTCTGTTTCTGTTGGGTTGGGCTCCAGTGTAAAGGTTAAAAATTATTAATTTAAAATAAAATTTAACATATCCATTTAGTATAGTTGTAGTTAATTTATACTCCATTTTTTATTTTTTAAATTTTACAAGAGTAGCATGTTAATGCGGAAGTCTTTTTTTTAGGCAAAAAAACACCGTAGTTGACTTCAATTGTCATTCTGGTAATGCTATTTGTATTCGTCTTTCGTCAATTATTAAGATTTTGAGGGAGAAAGTTTCTTCCTTTTAAAAAATGTATTAGGATAATTTTTGATCAACTAAAGATTCTTGATCCTTGCGCCTCTCGTGGTTCTATGTTTTGTAACTTAATCGACTCAATAATAACTGCTATGTACATGAATTTTATTATTTAGTTGGGCACTAAACGGGACCGTGACCGGGAAAGTACTGTACCTACTTTTATTTAGTCTAATTCGTATACTGGTAAAATCATTATAAGGGAATGTTAAATTTAGACCATTTTTTACTGCTTAACTTTAACGACGTTCAACTATCATACACGTTGTACGACACCGCAAATTACTTAGGTCATATGCATTTCTGGCTAGTAGTATGTAAAACTTCAGTAAAAAAATCTGTTTTGTCTAAAATCTTGTTTGACTCCTTAAATAGAATGGTTGAGTTTTACGCCTTCCTCAATAGTATCAAACAAAATATTACGCTAATAAAAATTCACATCAACCTGTAAGTGTGATATAGTTATTTATTTGTAATTAATACATTAATTTTATTAAAAACCTTTTTTACTTGGTGGGACTATAATCCATTTCCGCTTCCTTCTAGAACCCGCTTTCTAAATTATGCAATACAGTACCTAATTTTATTTTAGCTGACCAAACGTACTAAAGTAGGTACATACTAAATTACAGTATTTATTCATTTTCGTAAAAACTCCATGTATCGCATAGCGGAGCTTATGCATATAGCCTCAATTGACTCTCGAAAATGAGGGGAAAAAAAAATTCAAAAATAAATAAATAAAAAATAAGCAGCAGATCTCCAACAGAGTAGAATGCCTTTAGTCCAGTCTCATAGAACGCAGCGTCCAGCACGCCAGTACCAGTGCAGTACTAGCATACATACGGGATACACCGGCGTAAAAATTTTCAATACAAAAGTTATCACCCGCGCGGTCACTGAGCAGAACAACCAAAAATAAAAATAGCGTGAAACTTTTCTATTCATAATCCTAACATTATAGTTAACCTCATTCCTCGTTTTCGTTGTCCTTGTCGCTATGATCCCCTTCTGGGTTTATCCTTAGTCTATAGTATATAGATATGAGCATCTAAAAAATTTCCAACGCACTTTTCTTTCTTTCACTGTCTTTATTTTTTTTTTACTCCTTTTCCTTCTTTTCTTAACAAAAATAAAAAAAACTTAACAATGGATTTAGAATTGAACCTGCGGTACTCGTATCGTGGTGGTTTGGTTGTATATTTGGATTTGGATTTTGAACCCTATGTATGACTACGAGGATTAAGCTTCTGGTTTTGGGTTTGGATAAAAAGGATTATAAAATAAATGAAATGGACACTTTCATACCAGTGTAGACCAGTACCAGTAACAGTGCCAGGCTGTGAAAAATGGAGGGTTTGAAGCTATGATATGGCATGGCATGTTTATCGTCATAGAACTGTGTCCACTCATAGTTGACTATATTATATTGTGATCTGTCGCTATAAGTTTTTGATATATGCCAAGTGTGAATTTACTCACCTGTATCTGAACCTGAACTACAGACATGTACAGGTAATATTCAAATCCAGAAATATTTTTCAACTGACCCCATAACAACTGCCTCTTATCTACCTGTATGGTAGATGCGCTGCTCCTTGTAAAGCACCATACAACTTATTTTTTATTATTTACATAATGGATGCCTAATGAAAACGTAATAAATCCCGATGATTTACTTAACTAAAGACTAACGACAGCGAGATGCGACCGAGTGGACTGCGTAGCAGAAGAGGCCCGAACCATACAAAGTAGAATTACACGTCATAAAGAATATCCGTGGCCTTTGGAGGCTTGCCCGTCTCCGTCTGTATAAGGTCAACCAGTTGGAGTTATTGCGAGTTCCATACTAATCAGCATAACAAAAGCATATTATTGCTTCTACATAGTTCCTTAAGCTGTGGCCGTTATTGCAGATATTCTGTTTTGAAATTTTTTGGAAACTTAAAATTAAACAAAATAAACATCGTCTGGGAAGAACCAAAATGATCCATATCCGTTTTTAGCTAGAAACAATATCCACTATCCACAAAAATATTTTATAACATTTCTTGAAAGCATTTAAATAAAACATTTTACATTTTACCATTTTACACTTTCAAAAAATATGTAAATAGAACATTTTACGGTTTTCAAAAACATGTAAATAGACCATTTTACACTTTCAAAAAATATGTAAATAGAACATTTTACAGTTTTCAAAAACATGTAAATAGTACATTTTACGGTTTTCAAAAACATGTAATTAGAACATTTTACACTTTTCAAAAGCTCTTAATTAACATTTTACGCATGTTTCTCGTTTTGTTTTTATGACAAGGCTCATTTTAGTTCTTCACAGGGGATATATGTATTATTCGATCAAACTATATGGTGGTGGAATTACTACCGGTACCGGCTCGGTTATGGAATCAATTGAAATTCCTTAAACATTTAACAGTGTATGGAATTTGGGTTGTATTCTTTACCTGAATTTAAAAATAGTAAAAATACCAAGCAAAATGCATAGTGAAATAACAATAATGTCTCATTTTTTAAGCAGAACTGTAAATTGTAATTACAGGTGTGTAAATCTGGCGCAAACGATAAGGGTGGGCAGTGGGGAGTGATTATGAGAAAATAATGAATCTCCAGCCCCAGCTTCAGCCCCAGCTCCAGTAATAATAATAAACTATCAGCAATGCACAATACTTTAACTGAACTGTCTGCGTGTCTACCTGTCTAGTCTAGTTCTAGTTTGTAGCTTTAGTACGAAGGTAAAGGTTAATTGGTTGGGTTTGGTTAGGGGTTTGAATTTATTCTTGGGAAAACAAAAATGTAAATAGAAATGTAGACAAGTTTGAGACCTTTTTTTGTATATTGCATCTCTACATTAAAATCAGTAGAAATTTTACACACTACATACATAGTTTGGAGTAATTTAGAAATTTCAATGGAGGGGGAGGAGATCCTGTATCATTGCGTTATTTTGTTTCAGTTTTAACTGACATAAAATTTTTTGTAGTAAAGGCAAAAGGTCTGAGTTCTGTGTTTAAAATTTTAAAATACAAATATTTTTGTTTGTATGATTTTACTGTGTAGTATGTTAATTGCACATATATTTCTTCTAATTTTTTTAAAGTGTTTTTATTTTCATTGTACCTACAGCAAATAAAACGAGGGAAAACTAGATTTAAAAATTGTGATGAAAAGGTGGTGATGTAATAATTAATGATGGATTAGTTATGAACATACTAAAAATTGCAGATCAGTGATCACACAGTGTATAAGATTATAAGCCACATCACAAATCTTTTGGAAGGGAAAATGCAAGGGAAAGTACTTTACGTTAAAAATGCATTGTACAGATATTGTGGGCTGAACTACATTGTTAAATGCTAAGTAGACAGAGACATGCATTTATTTTTATTTTTACCTGTCATACAGGTCGTCGCGTCGTACGTAGTGGTAATCGTGGTCGTCTCTACTTTTTGATTCCCATAGTACACCCACGTTGTTTGGCTTGGCTTGTGTGCTCATGTGCTTTTGGGTATTTGTACCAAACTGTCTACATTATTGCCTCGTATTTTGTTGTGTAATAATAATGCATTTACGCACTGCCTATATGAATATAATTACATACCTACTTAATATTTCTATAGTTGTGTATGTTTGTCGTTTCCATCCTTTCAAAAATAAGCCCAATAGTCCACGAGTAAGTCTGCAAGTGTCACTCAAGCGTCATGTCATGTCATGGTAAATTGTTTCAATTTTTCTCAGGGTAATTGTTAGGTACAAAGTAATTTTTATTCTGAAAGCAGGAGAGAGACGAACAATCATGTTTTACATGCTATATCATTATTTTTATAGATTATATAATTAGTGTTGCGTGGTATGTAGTGCAATTTGTTGTATCTGCATTTGTTACATTGTAGAGAAATTGTGTACTTTTGTAGTCCTGTAGTTACGAGTTTTTTTATATACGATTCAAAAAACCGCAGATAGCATATTTTAGATCTTAGCTTCGGTTTCGACCTTCACCTTCACCTCCAACGACGTTACGTTACAAGTTACAATCAATGCAGTACATACAGAATCAAGCTGTATGCATTTATACTTTTAGATTTTTGTATTTCTCATCTGGACCTAATAGGAATACTTAAGGGAAGGAATTAGGATTAGTGAATGGACCATAAGGAATAATAGTAGAGCAATAATAGAAACAGAAATGGCTGGCATGGGACCGGTAACGGATGTTAAAATTACATGAATTACCATTTAAGATTTAAATGGACAGTCACTATAGTGAGAGTCCCAGTCTCCAAGTCACAGCTCACTTCTCTCTCTCTCAGCTTTTTACATAATCATTATGACTCCTAGACACGACACTTATTATCTTTTATTATTTCATTATTATTATAACTCACCAAATTGGAGCTGTGCTGTACTGTGACCAGGACCAGGCCCAAGCCAAACATTAAATTACATATATACATGTACAAAACTTGTATAAGCCAAATAAAAACTAAGCTGCCAATCTACATATTATGTGTAAGCTTAATCCGCCATTGTATCCAAATCTAAATCCAAACTAAAACCAAATGCCACCCTCCTACACTGTCGGCTAATATCCCTATCAGCAGTTACATAAAATGCATGATATAATGTGCATACGGGAGTATCCATAAATGATGTCATCCTTTGAGTGGGTGGGTTCTAAAAACATCTCCATTAAAGGAAATGGTAAAAAAGTTGCTATTCTATATATCGTCTGTGAAGAACCAAAATGACCCATATCCATTTATGGCTAAAAACAATATCAACTATCTACAAATATATTAAAATATGTCTTGAAAGCATTTAAATAGAAAATTTTACATTTTTAAAAAGCATGTAAATAGAACATTTTACATTTTTAAAAAGCATGTAAATAGAACATTTTACATTTTTAAAAAACATGTAAATCGAACATTTTGCACTTTTCAAACACATTCAAATATAACATTTTACATTTACAAAAAACCATGTAAATAGAACATTTTCCACAATTCAAAAACATGTAAATAGAACATTTCACACTTTTCAAAAACTCATAATTATCATTGTACGCTTATTTCTCCTTATGTTTTTATGACATAGCTCATTTTGATTCTAGCATAAATTGAATTTGGGTCATTTTGGTTCTTCACAAACGATATATTTTGTTCGCTGGGTAAGTTTATCGGAAATAGTCATATGTCACTCGAGAAATCATTTATGGGCGATCCCTAACCTTCCCAGTTTTTTGTTCTCGTTAGTTACTTTTCATGCTTATTGCCTCCTTCCCTTCTTGATCCTTTTAGTTTCCTCTATACAATCTACACTTTACACTCGACACTACTAGGACCAGCTGAACAGTGATGTGATGGACGCGTCAACGAGCCATGTGCATAATTTAGCTTGTTCTCAAATCCATTATTCTAATAAGTTACACACTAAAACTACACATCAAGGCGTTGTTGGTGATTGCACAGGCAGAAACTGATTTTTAAACACGCACACGCTCCAATTTTGACTTTGTATTTCTTTTAGCTTGACTTTTGACGTAAGCATTCTCTCTCTCTCTCTATCCGCTCCTTTCCTTTCCTCGTTTTATTTTCTCTCACTTTTCTATCGCTTTTAGTAGCTTGTGTGACTTCTTGAGTCTGGCTTTTGCTGCTTTAACTTTAGACTTTTTAAGCTGATTTTGTACTAGAGATTATGCTAGGTGCCGGTACCGGTACCAGGACCGGTACGAGCTTATCTGCGAGGGTCTGCTTGGTAAATGGACCATCCAAAATCCTATATTCAAGACTGAACGTTGAATAAACAAAACATGCCATTCATTCCTTTATTTTTGTATTTATTGATCAATAAAATAGTGTGGACTAGCACAACAATCTGCAATTACTATACTGCTGCTTTTTGTAAACAAAGTTTGCAATTGTTTTTTAGAGTATTGCAGCCATGTAATTTCCTAAAATTGAAATCGCAAAATATGAAATTTACATTTACAATGGATTGAGCGTGGCAAATTAATAGCACACCAGCTTACCGTATTTCCTTTAATAGTGGACCGTCTGAAGGTTCAGAGCTTGATTAGTAGGCTGGGTCCACTATTACAGGAAATACGGTAGCTGCTTATTACTGATATTGGATTTGTTCATGACGTTGAACTTGCAACCAAGAACAATGGACCTTCCAACTTTAGATGCGCTTTTGAGCTTGAATTTTTTTAAACAGGCATTTTTAAGTTAGTTTTAATTGTTTAACGATAGGTACAATTTCGAAATAACACGCTGTGACTAATACCGCTAATACATTTTTGAAAAGCTAAGCATTTTGTAAATTAAATTGTTTTAAAAAATTCTACTCGCAAAATATATGAATTCATTGCATTTAAAATGTGCAAAATGTTCTATTTAAAAATATTAAGGTTTAATTTCAAAGTCGTTTCACATTTTACGCTGTTTTGTAATAAAGAAGATTATTTCAGATCGGCATTGGAGGTAGAATGGTAGAATAATCTAGGAACCATAATATGTGAGTTTTAGCCATTTCTTTAGTTGGAAATTTCTTCACTAACCAACCTTTTAAAAAATGGTTCATTCCGTACTGAAATTATTTTCCTCTTTCTTTAAAAATCCTTTTAAATTTAATTTAAGGATATATAAAGGGATGGGCACAAATACTCACTGAAACAATTTATTGTGAACTAAGCACACAGCGCACAACAGAATACATCTCTAGTATGCTGGCGTCTATCTATTTTCTACTGTTTTTTATACACGAATTTTAAAATAATAAAGACTAAAAAGGCGGTGGTCTGGTCCTGGTACTGGTCCTGGTTATCATATGGGTGGACTACAGCAATAGTCCCTGTGCTGGTTTAATCTCAATTCTCCAGCGGGCTTTCACGTTAAAAATCAAAATTGTACGTCCTATAATATGTTAGGACATTGTTACAAGTTACAAGTTGGACTTTGGACAAGGAATGAAAACCAAGTCAAACTGAAGCCACCCAAAATATAAATGTGTCCCCTGCAGTGATCGCACCACGTGTACACAGAACACACAATTATGTCATAGGAATAGGAACCAGAACCATATGAAAAAAAAAAACAAGGAATTAAAAAAACGTGCGTGACAGTGTGAATGATTATACATTAAAATGTGACATTCCACCACCCTCAAGTCACCACAGGGAACATACAGCACAGTGTAGAATTAAACAGGGGAAAGCTTAAATAAAACTGAGGTTTCATTTACCTGGTGAATTATGATATACAATCTAGGGCAGGCCTGTATCTTCTCACAATCCAATGTAAAATACATTCTTAAATTTTATAAGTATAAGCTGTAATTTTATTTTTAAAATATCTGCTTACCAGCAACAGGACCAGTACCAGTGGCCGCTCACACTTTAGGTTAATTGCTCACTTCATTCACATAATGAGCTTTTATGTGTTGCTGACAATTCAATTGAGCATTTAACGGGACGAAAGAGAATTGAATCAAATAATTAAGAGACGAGAAAACAATGTGATTGTCTCACCTGTGACGTCAACAAAAACAGAGATACCTATTAAGCAGGGAAACTAATTGTGACAGCATAACCACCTACATAATGGTGCATGATAACTGTAGGTCTGTGTGTCTGTATATTATATGGCTAAATCTATTACCGTCTTTGTTTACTATCTCAATGTCTTTTGGGACTCTGGGAGGCAAAGGCTTTGGCAATGGCTTCTGGTTGGGCTACAGCATAAGGTTAATGTGCCTACATAATATGGAAGTGGAAGATGGGAAGAGATTGATGATTATTGTCACTGGCATTTGCCTTCGGAATCCCTTCATCTTCCACCATAAGAGTTTCATCCTGGCTTCGCATGGGTTCAAAACAGATTGTGATTGTCACATCACTTTTGGCTTTTACGTCTTATTATAGCTTTCAAGTGATAGCACGGAGGTACATACTATAGGAATTAACACTTGTCGTTAGAGCTACGCATGTTGTTTCCTATATGCACCATGCTCAAATGACACACAAGGACAAACAAGGAGCGTTTCAATTTATTATCTTGCCTTTATTATTTATTAGGATGATGTGACATGGAACGGTGAGGGTGACACTAAGTGACTGTTGACTCTGTACTTATGCTGGCTGCGGAATGGGATATTATCTGAGCACTAATAGCGACTGTGCATCTTAGATTAGATATCCGAGTTATCCGAGTTTTATAGTTTGTTTGCGTTTGCATACTGATGCTTCTCTAATTGAACGCCGGTGGCATTAAAAGCATTACTTTAAATAGGTGGAGTTGATGAGTGGTGTAATGTGAACGTGAGATTTTGATAAATACATCTTTAAAGAAAATTTAAACATTTTTAAAAGTATGATATCGTGTGTGAAGGACCAAAATGACCCATATCCATTTATAGCTAAAAACAATATCAAATTTCTACAAATAAATTGTAACATGTCTTCAAAGCATTTAAATAGAATATTTTACATTTAAAAAAAATGTAAAGTGAACATTTTACACTTTTAAAAAACATGTAAATAGATCATTTTGAAATTTTCAAAAACATGTAAATAGAATATTTTGTATTTTTCAAAAACAAGTAAATGGAACATTTTACACCTTTCGAAAAACATGTAAATAGTACAGTTTACACATTTTCAAAAACTCGTATTTAACATTTTACGCATGTTTCTCATTTTGTTTTTATGACATATCTCCTTTTGATTTTAGCTTGAATTAGATATTTGTCATTTTGGTTCTTCATAGACGATATTACGATTGTCACTGTCGTTACTGACTATTTTGACTAAATCAAAACTATTAAAAATAAGGCACGTTGCTAAAATAGGAGCAAACGTCTTCTTACGTGTGAGAGCTTCTTTTTATCAAAACTTTTAAAATTTTGTAATTTCAAATATGACTCTTAAGAATTACAATTAAAATTTTTCCAAAATTAAAATGAATAAAAAAAATGACAAAAAAAGACGCCAAGTGCACCCGGGGTTCCCAGGCGGTCACCCATCCAAGTACTAACCGGGCCCGACGTTGCTTAACTTCAGTGATCGGACGAGAACTGGTGCTCTCAACGTGGTATGGCCCTTGGCGTAAGAGATGTAAATGTAACACGTACTTTCATCATTGGAATTAAACTTTAAAATTTTAACTCACTTCTTTTACATTCCCTAAGCTATTGTATACCAGAGCTAGCCCCTACAATATTTTACACACAGAATTGTTTTTATCAGTTTTATTTTGAGTCAATACAAAATGTTCCCCAGAGTTTCCGTTCGGATTCAGACGCTTATTATAAAATTTAAATTCAGTCAGATTTTGTCTTTCTCTCAAGATCTTTTTCTATTAGTTCAGCTACAAACTACAAAGCCAAGGCTTACAATGCATTTATTGATAGCTATTTTGAAAGAAAGACCCGTAGTTAGGTCCCAATTCCCAATTGACAATTGGGCTACTACACAACTTGAATTCACACAACACAGTGCAGTACAGCACAGCACAACACAACACAGCACTCCGTCCTCTCCTGTCGTGCCCTTCTTATTTGTTATACAAACAAAATGAACAAAACTTTCACGTGGGAAGATCTCCTCAATGAGAAACTGATAAGGACGTTAAAAAAGGAGGGAGAGTGGAGAATGGATTGGGCTGATCAAGATACGATTCACTCTAAATAATCCATTCTAAACTAGAATATGAAAATACAACAAAAACTCAACTGTTACTTCCGTCTATTCTATCCTATCTCGCTCTGTCTGTGTGGGTCTCGTTCTCGTAACTGTTACTCTCTTACTGTAAGTATCTGTATTGTACAAGATTGAATATTGAAGCTATCAGGACGTGGAAGTTGATTCAATACAAAATACAAACAAATATTAATATTGCATCATATACCATTACAATAGCCATAACCATACCAATCCAAACACATCACCGATGACCATAAGGCACACACGTATGCATATTGTAATTTCTCACATTTTGGGCCTTTGGGCCCTTTGGTCGCCTGGTGGCGAGAGAAACTGCTGATTTTAATCGGCTTCTAAAACGAATATATGGAAATGTTGGGGTAAGCAAATACAACAGTTAAAACCAAAATATGCATACCATATGTATTCAACCTATTTAAATGTATAATATCAGTATAGTTGAATTTTCCGTGCATATTGAGATATCTATACTCTACATTTTAAATTCTACGCCGTAACGGTAATCCAACGGACAATATCGACTGTGTGTAACAGTCAACCCATAGGTTCCTAATAACGTATTATTTAAATTAAAATATTTACAATCAAAACTACAGAATTGAAACTAAAATTTGGCCGAGGCTAAATAGCATACGCGCTTCGTAGAAATGTGAAATTATTTGATGTTTGGTACTATTCAAAACGTAGAACCGATTATACCTTGGAGCTAAGGGATAGTTTATAAATGTACACAAATACCAAGCGGCGTTTAATAGAACAATTTAAATCTGAATAAAATACATAACTTCTTAGCTAAAGCTACAAGTTACATAATATGGAATTCCAAATTTTAAATTTTAATTGTGCTTATTTTTATTATTCCAATTATCCAAGTAAATTGCTTACAAATACGAACTCACTAAAATTTCTTTCCATATGCCCGTCCTGGTCTGGTTTTGGGACTGCTATCATTAAAATTTTAAATTGTGTTTTCAAGCCTGGAAAATACGTGTTAAAATGACTAATTACCTTAGTGTTTTAAAAACAATTTTACAGTTTATAAAACTTTATTATTAAACTATGAATATGGAAGGGATGCTTTTAGTTTAGTAACATGTTTGGCAACTTTAGGGCACAGTCCAACTCTACTTCTCGAACTATAGGTAACGTAAGTGAAGGCAAGGCAAGCCTCGTGTAGCTATATTATGGTGGTTCTTTTGGAGAGTTATGAGCAGAAATAATTAAATAATGGAGGGAGCGTTAATTAGCCCTTTAAATTAAACACAATTATACACAAGTATCACTCGACCCTACTCGAAATTAATGCTTATAATTGTCACCCTAGTCGTCACAGTACCGGTGCCGGTGCGTAATCGCCATACTCGTAATTGCTGCTCTTCTACTCGAGGTTTAATAGGACTAATTGCACTCAATTTATTCTAGCCTCAAGGCATTTACACAGTCAGCACCACATTTACACTCTTCAGCCGTTTAATAGTCGCTCGGTGAAAGCTCAAAATACAAGCATAAGCGGACGCACGTACGGAGGACATTGGCAGCAGTAACGGTAACGGTATCGAGGTACACATGGAGCTTATGCTGGTACTGGTGAATGTGACTTTAGTATTACGCGTATTGGACGCCCGGAAATACTGCAGCGGGAGCATAGGACACGTTAATTACCCATGTTTCATTCTTTCCAGCATTTCACCTCCCAATTACTTTCATCAGTCAGTCCAAGCGGAACTATCTAATATACGGGGACGATTGCAAACCTACGATAAAGGCACCTACCTACGCACGTTTAACACCACGCACTTGACGATGGCCATAAGGAATGATCCATAAATGATGTCGTCCAAATCATCACCCCTCTTTTACCACCCACCCATCCTTATACCGTTCTAGTCGTTGTTAATTCCTCCTATGCCTAAAGTCATTACATTCATCGTTTTTGATCGACTGTATCTGTACAGGATAACAATCAATGCAAAAATAATTTAAATGGCTTTAGGGCTATACTCAAAGTGCAAGCAAAGTATATACATTATGCGACACAAAAAATACTTTTGTAGATATTTTAGTCCGTGTAAAATAATTTTTTAAAAATCAGTCCATTATTTTCCAAGTTCATTGAATACATATTTTGTTAGGTTTTTCAGTATTGAAGACATCACTTTTAAACTTTGCGTTTTTAACACGGCATGTCATAGACCTACGGACCCTATACCGATGAAATCTTATATGGGCGATCCCTATCATACCATAAGGACAACAACACATGGAGTGACTTGCTGTCTCCCGCTTCAGCTCAGTGTAATTCTCCCAGCTTTGATGTAGTTCTAAAAATAAATTGCCATTGCCACCACTATTATTGTTATTAGATTGCTTGTGCCCTATGCCTGGAGCTCAATGTCTTTTTCCTGGCTGTCGTTGTGTCTCTATCTAAATCCAAAATAATAGCTATATTTTCAGAGTCAATTGACCATGTAGGTGTCTTCACTGTGCTAAAAGGGAAAAGTCTGGACATAAAACAATTTTTAGGCAGCTTAGAAGCAGTGGCATGGCGCGAAGTTAAAAAACTATTATCGTGATATTATCGCAAAAAGCGATGGAATCATGACCCATGGTGCCTTACGATGAAAACCAAAGTATGCGATTGCTTGTGACCTTCATTTTGTGTCATGTTCTTTATTTCTGTGGCAGATGCAACTCTATAGCAATAGTAGGTTTTAGTGACGCTTTAATACATTTTATTCCATATTTAACTTTCATGTATTCCAGTATAACCAGGGCCGGATAATGCAGCCAGCGCAGGCAGCCCCCGCTGCTTGAATTTTCAAAAAACATGTAAATGGAACATATTGCAGTTTTCAAAAATACGTAAAAAAAATATTTTGACTTTTCAAAAACAAGTAAAATAAAAAAATTTGTACACTTCAAAAACATGGAAATAAAAAATTTACAACGTTTCTCAAAACATGTAAATAGAACATTTTGCACTTTTCTGAGTCATGTAAAAGGAACATTTAAAACTTTTTTAAAAACATGCTGGTAATACAACATTTTGCTTTTCCAAAGAAAAGCTTTAATAAAATTAAAATGGTGGTTTTTGTATAAAAACAAATTGCTGCTGCCTAAAAGCAATTCCTTCGTCCGGCCCTGAGTATAACACATTATCATTTTAGCATAGGATGAAGTTGCTGCTGAAAAAAAAGTCCTGACATTGAGAATTGAAGCTGACGTTGTTGACACCACATTTCTAGAATCCAGAAAATTTGAAATTCAATTTTATTAATACATTTTTTTGTAGTGTATGTGTGACCCGAAGGGAGAACAACGCAACGGGGCATGGAAGCAGTGAGGTGGTGGTGGTATGTAATGGTAATCATTAAGGAAAAGACACACTGACATAAAGCGGGTGCTGGTACGGCCACGGGTGACAATGAAGATTACAAAAGATATTCGGTTCATATTTGCTTAGGAGTGCAGTTCAGTTCACGGAGCAGAAGTAAAAGTTGTACAAAATAGAATCACAATAATGCTAATACCTACGTTGCATAATGCATAATAGAAAAACCTAATACCAATGAGATTGTAATAAATACACATATCAAGGTAATCATAAAATAATCATATATTCCAGTATTTCCAGTTCTATGTACTTTATTTGGTGTAATGTGTAGGGGGTTGGTGACGTATTACTTAATATTGTATTGTCAGTTGAACATAGTCTGTATACATATTGTATGTGTGGCTCTCCTGCCTGTAACAATGACTGTGTCAGCAAGGCAGGATTATAATTATGCTGTCAGCTGTGACCGTGGCGGACTAGTGAGTTGCGGGTGAAAATTATGTATAATGTCATGGCTATAGATGCGCAATATCAGAATGGGAATGGGATTACGCCACATTTTAGGGAATATTTTCCCAATAGATTAGAATTCATTTTTAACTAAGTCTTAAGCTAATGTTGCACTTTTGCTCTTGTTGTGAGTGAATGAAGGTGTCAAATTTTGACTGAAATGGAAAGAACTTCAGCTTTTAACCGTAGTACTGAACTAACCAAAAAAGGAAAGGCAATTTTACTAAAAATAAAGTGAACACTGATATTCATCGTATGTTCATAATTTTGAAGAAGAATAGCAAACCATTATAAAGTTTTAAATTGTAAATTTTACTCTTATTAATTTACTGCAGTTAAAGTCTCAGAACAACCTCACATACAATTGATACTAATTTTCACCGAAATAATTCAAGCGGCTTAAAGACCATGCAGAAAATATCCGGACAGTATTTCCATAAATGTCTAAATATGTCAACTAATCTAATATATCATGCGATATAAAAATATATAGGTATTTTAGTAGTTGTAAAATGTTGCTAAAAAGCAGTTAATGTTTTTCAAATTCATTTAATTAATTATTTTTCTAAATGTTACACTAGCATTACTTAAGATATTTTAGAAACTTTTAAATACTCTAATTATTTTTACACAAGCTTTTTGATACACGCCAACTCCAACCCAAAACGTGTGCCCCCTGGTATGTTTAGATTAATACTTACACTATTTAGAATGAATGGAATTCTGGTAATATTAAATTCAATTTTTGCCAGCGCATTATTTTGGATTTGGAATCCATTAATTCAGCGGATGCTTGGATTATCTTAGGAAAAAGGCATGAAATATGACATTCTTGGCACTACACAAGAGACAGTGACAGGTTCAGGTGACAGTAACGATTCTGATCTGCTGGTCTTTGTTTTGCAATTGTCATGCTTGCATAATATTGAATGACAGAATACATCCCACAAACGGCACAAACCATAGTAACCACGTAACCAGGGTGACATTAAAAATAATGCAGCAGTACAGGAAGGCGGAGGGCAGATATGTCTTTTCAAAAACAAAATTAAGAAGAAGCACGAGGGCTATATAGAATTACCATTAATACTATTTCCTATTAAAATAAAACCAAAAACATGTCATCTATCATCAGTAGTCCAGTAATAGTGTTTTCTATTACACAGTAATTCTGTGTGGGAGAAAAAATGAACTCACTGGGACAATGATAGGATTTGAATGCATATTTATGAAAGACGCAACCTCATCGAACGGGAACCAGAACCAGGAACAGAAAAGCAGAAGCACAATCAGATTTAGAATTAAAATCCCAATTCCCACTGTTCTATAATATGTAGTTTGGGTCTTTATCGTTTTTCAATAATTTCCTGATTCAGAAATAATGGAGAGAATGAACTATGTTCGAAGCACTAACTAGTAGAGGCAGTCAGTGCGAGTGCCAGTGCCAGTGCCAGACTATGACAGGAGAGAAGGAAAGGAAAATTGAAAATGAAAATGTAGGCTAATCCGTGGGTTTAGTTCTACACAGTTCATTCCCAGTCCCAAGTCCTAGTGACAGCCGTTGTCGTTCTCGTTTGAACGACTTTTAAGGTCCATATATATATATTTATAATACCACAGTATGCCTGTCTTGTGCAACGTGTAAGCGATATACCTATAGCAACTGAACTGCCTATATTGATTAAAAAATATACTAACTAAGCCTAGACACATTATATTCTTGCATAACAAAATGTGGGGTTATAATATTTTGTTTTTGTAATAATATGCCATAATAATATCGTTTATGAAGAACCAAAATGGCCCATTTCCAATTTATGCCAGAATTAAAATGAGCTATGTCAAAAAATACAGTAAATAAGATACATGCTTACAATACTAATCACGAATTTCCAAAATGAGCAAATTGTCCTATTTACATATTTTTGAAAAGATCGAAACGTTCTAATTAGGTGATTTTGAAAATTGCAAAATATTCTATTTACATGTTTTTTGACAAGTGCATTATATTCTATTTAACTGTTTTTGAACAGTGTATAGTACGTCCTATTTACATGTTTTTTGAAAAATGCAGAAAAGGTTCTATTTACATGCTGTCATGAACATGTAATAACAATTTATAGTGTAGAAAGTGTTTTTTTTTAAAACTAAAAATGGAAATGGGTCTTTTTGGTTCTTCACAGACGATATGAATTTAGTTTTGTGCAAAACGGGATAAGTCCCGTTTATTTACAAATTACAGCACCCCTATGACCCATACAGAGTATTGACCTATTGTTACCATTTTAAATATTTGTTCAAATTTCACACCTTCCTTCCCGCCCAATTACATTTAAGATGCTCACTGTTGACTGTATGAAATTATGAAATAAGGTTCATGTCGTGGGCGTACTTGCCACACAGATATTTAATGGTTTTTTTTTTGTATTTCAATACACACATACTATTTGTTTTCTTGTATTTATTTTACTTTGTAATATTTTTTACAAACTATATTATTCTATTCTTATCGTTAGTTTTACTTTTATCATAAGCTATAATTTTCTTTCCTCAAATTTTTAAACTGTACTAACTAAAAATAAGCTGCTTTTCTGTATTCTAAGTTTTTATTTTATATTTGTTCAATGATTCGTTTTATAGCCCTCATTGTTTGCCTTTTATCCCATAGCTGTAGCACACACAAAAAATTATCGTCCAGCAGCAGAAGCAGAATCCTAGAATAAACAGAAAATACACATAGGGAGATAATGAGCTGTTTCATATAATTTCCAGTTCCAGCAAATCCACATTGTGCTCTCAGATTCTGAGGAAGATTTGAAAGGTGGACGACGTGGGGAAAATGAAAATGGCCCGGTGCCGGTGCCTGTGGACCTCCCAAAATCCTGTGGTGCTCTGTCTTGCCTCGTGTATGTAATGTAATGGTAATGTTAATTGTTATGTAATATCGTTTCGTTCTACCAAAGTAAGTAGGCTGGGCCAGTGCCAGTGCCAGTGCCAGTGCCAGTTATTGGACCTTTTCGTTTTCAATTTTTTTTCTAATTCTATCCAAAATCCAAAGCCCATGCCAACGTTATCTAAAGCCAGGGCCGGACGGAGGAATTGCTTTTGGGCAGCAACCTTTTTCCATGCAAAAACCACCATGTTAATTTTATTACTGGTTTTCTTTGGTCAAGAAAAATGTTGTATTTACATGTTTTAGAAAAGTGCAAAATTTTCAATTTACTTGTTTAAAAAAAGTGCAGAATGTTCTATTTACATGTTTTTTAAAAGTGCAAAATGTTCTTTTTACTTGACTCAGAAAATTGCAGAATGTTCTAAATACTTGATTTAAAATAGTTCAAAATGCTCTTTTTACTTGACTTAGAAAAGTGCAGAAAGTTCTATTTACTTGATTTAAAAAATTTCAAAATGTTCTTTTTACTTGACTCAGAAAAGTGCAGAATGTTCTATTTACTTGATTTAAAAAAGTTCAAAATGCTATTTTTACTTGACTCAGAAAAGTGCAGAATGTTCTATTTACATGTTTTGAGAAAAGTGCATAATGATTTATTTACATACTTTTGAAATGTTTAAAAAATTGTGTTTGCAAGTTTTTGAAAAGTCAAGATATTCTTTTTTATATATTTTTGAAAACTGCAAAATGTTCTATTTACACGTTTTTTGAAAATTCAAGCAGCGGGGGCTGCCTGCACTGGCTGCATTATCCGGCCCTGAATAAAGCAGCTAAGCTAAACTGATGGCTGTAAATTGGATTATCATTATGATTACTACTACACGTATATGTAATATGTGGTAGGGATTTCCTTTCAGATCTGATTTTTCTATTCGCTCGTTTCAACGGAAATCAAAGCGTACACTGCACTGTACAGAGAAGAGGGACGATTTGAGTTGAAATACTGAAATAAGAGGGAAATAAGGTAAAGTAGGTAGCTAGACGGGAGATTCCCTACCAGATTGTAGATATAGGTACTTAAGTACCCAGCCAGGCCCATTCCTGTTACGTCGACAATTTTTTTGGGGCGCATTTTATGTAATGTGTGATTAGAGTAGTATCGTAGTATGTATGTATACGACTGTAGAAAAAATTGAAAGACACTTCTTATGCTTAAGGGACGTATAGTTAATTCCCTCGTCTATTTTATTTCTTCTTTTCCTTTTCAGACTGTGTGTATTTCTGTAAAATAGGGAAAGTGAAAGAACAGATGCCCCCCAGCAATGAAAATTACCATTTTCTATTTCACGCCAAACGAATGCTAGTTTACGAATGTGTGGATGCTTAGGTAGAATGGAGGACAACTGCCACACAGAGAACCAGATCATTTTGTTTTCTATTTCCAGAATAAATACAATTAGGGACCTGCCTATCTATATGTATATATACCTCTGCAGATAAAGTTTATTTTGGAAATGGTACAGACAGAGCTATGTACCTACTATAGGAACTACTACGTCCTTAAATTTATTTCCATTTCACGGTTTCCACTCTCAGTGCCAGGACCAGAGCCAGGACTAGGACCAGCTGATTCCGCTTTAGTTCATCTATAAACGTGAAATAACTTTAAAATTCGCAAGAAGGCTTAAATGGACATATTTAGGTACATACGGTCGATGTTGAAGAAGCGGCACAAGCTACATACGCGGGGGATTTTTAAATTACTATATTATACCATTATTATTTTGCATCTGTAAACTGTATATCATTGCTTTAACGCCGTTTAAATTTAAAAAAAAGTGATTGGTTACTTATTAGGAAGTAGGTACACGGAGAATAAAGTTCATAACCTACATGACAAACAAATAACACTTAAGTAGTGGTGTAATTCTAACAGGTGCGAAAAATAGTATTTGCGGGATTTTATATTCAAAAATTAAAGATTTAAATTGTATTGCGTTCTACGACCGTTATACACTATCGATAGACCACAAACCAGCGAGCTTAGCAACAGAGAAATAATACTATACGAACATTAACATCATAAAAATATCATCAGTGAATAATCAAAATGGCCTTTTTCCAATTTAAGCTAGAATTAAAATGAGCTATCTCAAAAATAAAATCTCCTTAAAATGTTAAATTAAGAGTTTTTGAAAAAAATCAACCTAATTTCTGTATACGTCTTCTAAAAATGCAAAGTTTTCTATTCTTACTGGATTTTCAAAAGTGTAAAATGTTCCATTTACACGTTTTAAAAGTGCAAAATGTCGTATTCACGCGTTTTTAAAAGTGCAAAACGTTCTTTTAACATGTTTTTGAAGTGCAAAATGTTGTATGTACATGGTTTTTGAAAAGGGCAAATTGTTCTATTTAAATGTTTTAAAAAGTGCAAAATGTCGTATTCACACGTTTTTAAAAGATAAAAATGTTATATTTACATGTTTTAAGAATCATGCGATATTTAAAATTGTGTGTAGATTGTCGATTTTAGTTTTAATAAAAAGTCTATAATATTATAGGCCGTTTTGATTCTTCACTGACGCTATTGTCAATATTGCTGGTCTGGTACTGGTATCACATCTTCCCTGACGACATGCTACATTCAACACAAAGTTCCATCGTATTATTTACTCAAGGACCTCATAGGGATACTATATTCTATACAGACACTATGCCAAATAATGAACTGCTCCTAACTCCAAATGTATATCAGCATAGTTGTAAGGAAAGAGAAAACCCTATTTGTATTGTATAACTATAACCACCAACGTTGAGAATTGAAACTTTATCCTTAATCTGGAGCTTACCTGAGAATTCAATCAAAGTATTACTCTGCAATATCCTCTGAACTCCTACGTTCATGTATACGTATGTGTGAACGGGACATATGGACCGGAAATCTAAAGAAACATTGGCTTCGATGATTCGGCTTTGGCTTACGTGTACTCTCTCGATACTCTGCAATGGACAGTCCATGAACAATCTTAACGATGCTCTCTTGTTGGACATGGATGGACTACATTTCGTCTTGTCCATTTTGTCACAGGAAATGTATTGATATTGGCTCACGTGCAGAAACAGAAGGAGGCATGTGAAACAGAATCTTTTAAAATCTGCGCTTCAATTTTGTTTTTCAATTTTGCGAAAAAAACTTCTTTGTTTGAATTTAAAAGAAAAAAATCCAATACAAATACAAGAGCTTTCTTTCGACATTTTTAAGCGCCGAATTGGCAATTGACGATTGGAAATTCCAATTTTCAATTCCTAATTCCCAACGTTCCAATTTAAAAGATGCTTTCACCATTCACCAGAGTTTGATATTATCCCTAAAGATTGGGGAGCGTCCACAAATTACGTAGTACAATCTATAAAAACTACAGTAAAAAGAAATTGCAGGAAATAAATTAAACTGTCACGAATTTATATTGTATTAAGTCTATCCCTTAACGTGAATGTATACTGCCGGCATTTTTGGAAATCATACGACATAATTTGAGCAGCAATTTTTTCAAAGGGCGTTCAAATATAAAATTCATCCAGTTAAATTTTCATTGTTTAACATGCTTTACCAAAAACCCAATAAAAATACTACGCAAATATTCTTCCTCGTAAAATAGATTTTACACTACAAATTTGTTTAAAAATGTGTCGTAGGTCGTGATGACGATTTTTCGTAATATATTTGACAAATACCAAACCCTTTAAATGTCTTTTATCTTGAGGTTTCTTTCGCTTCTGTAACCCTACAACATAATACAGGTAATCAGTATACGTTGAAAACTTACAAAATTCTACGTACAAATTGAATTTTTTCTATTGTAATGCATAGGCAATAAATATTTGTATAGTTTCTATAAAGATGTACAGGGAAATTGGATTTTTATCTAAGCTAATTTTCATTCTGAAAGCTCATTGAGATGGAAATGGAATGCATTGTAATTGTACCACTGTACTACAGACTACATGGAAATAAAGCCACTTTTATACTTTTATCAGTACTCCACTTTCAAATTCACGATTAGCCTGTTATCAATGAGTATCAGTACAGTTTCCTACCTAGTGTTTACACAGAAAAACTAAAGTAAATAAATAGTTTTCTTAAAAAACTGAAAGCCCAAAGCCCATGGAGTGTTTCGAAGACTTGAATTATTTCAGGTCGGTTGTTGGATTTGATTTTTATTCTGATCTCTGGCTCTACTTCCATTACCATCCACGATAATGCATATGTAAAATACTCGAAAAAGTTTAAAGCTTTGCAATGTCTCTATGATCCTAATCTGAACTATGCAACAACTGCTGCTGGCAGTCGCAGTCGCAGTCCAGTGCTGCTTTTGTGAGTGTCACTCCCGTCGTCAATCGCCACTGGCACTGGCAGTGTAAGTTACCTATATACTGATATAAAGGGTCTAATTTATAAAGCTGCATGCTACGCTACTCACACGGTTGACAAAATTTTCAAGAGCATGTTGACATAGGATGGCTTCCCCCCATAGAATCCCCATCCTGGTTCTTATTGTTGATCCCATCATGTGTGCAGAATGGAGACTAAAGTAGTGGAAGAAGTTGTTCCAGTTTTCAATTCACTCCCTGAATGAATGGCAAATGGAGTCTATCAAATGTAGCCCGGATTATTTCAAAGGACGAAAAGGACCCCGGCACCGGCCCCGGTCCAGGCCCATCCAAATCTTCTACGAGTAAGTCCAACCAGAATTCGAATTCAGACGGCTTATTTCCTTTAAGAGGCGACCCTGTCCCCCAAAACTAAACAATATTAATATTATGTACAGACGACAGGACGACAGTACGACAACGACACCGAAAAGTTGTGTACAAGGATCATACAAATTCAATATACAAGCCTCCCAGTATATAAGCTCATACATAATTAACTGAATCAGGATCAGCATACCCCCAGCAGTAAAGCGGTGCTATGCCATAGCCATGGTCATAGCTATACCTATATCATAAGGCCTGCAGTTCTAGTTAACAGAAGCGAAAGGAACCCAGTCACATTTTACTATTTGACAATCACAATGGAATCACAATCACCATGGCATTGCCATTCATTCACAAATTCAATCTTAAATTAGCATTCGCTTTGTTCCCTTTATTCCAGACTGAACACTGCATTCTGCATGTAGAGTGCACTATAACTATAATGTATGATATACGATGCATAATGCATAATGGCTGATAATGGTGAATTCTATACTTGTGCTTGAAGAGTGTGTAAGTAGTACGACGACTACGACGACCTGTGATCACGTCTCGTACGATTTTGATTTGGTATGATGAAGTAAAAGGGCTAATAATAGTACGTAGTAAGCCCTGCCATGGAGATGAGGCTCAGTTTGGATTTTTGGATTTTTTTTTGAGCTCAAATTCAATTCAATCTTTGTGGATTTTACCTTTGCCTTTGATACAGTACACAACATATAGGTATACAGCTTACAACAGAGACCACTTTGGGGCTTCTAAAGAAGGCTGTGGAGAACAAATAAATGGGATGGATGGAGTGAACTGTACGTAATGGAAATGCACTGTAAACATGAACCCTTTTTCCTTACAATTGTGTCATCGAATTATGTCTGACCAATCGTGGATTTGTGTTGATATTATACAGATATAGGGAATTCACAATAAGTTGGCTTGAATGTGATACACTGGCACTGGCACAGGCACATGGGTGGGGTAAAGGGAGAGAATTTAAAATTGTCGCCTTTTTTTAGCGTTTTTATGAATATTTGAAAATTGGACTGTTTAAAAACATTTTAAGTATGAGTTTTAATGCGTTCTAATATTTTATGGATTTTTGCATTTAGACGCCGTTTAAAAAAATAATACTAACTAAGCACATGATACTGAAGAGATGCGTCGTTTCCGATAACTTCGAAAAAAACGAAAACATATACAAATTAAGATATAGAAAAATTAACTTGGAAACATTTGGGCATAAAAACTACGCTACACCGTAACAATTTTAGTAAAGTGCATATCGTCTTTGAAAAACCAAAATGACCCATTTCCATTTGTAGCTAAAACAAATATCAACGATATACAAAAATATACAAATATGTCTTGAGAGCATTTAAACAACATTTTACACTTTTCAAAAACATGGAATTAGAACATTTTGTACCTTTTGAAACACGTGGAATTATGACATTTTGCACCTTTTCAAAAACATGGAAGTAGAATATTTTGAACCTTTTCAAACTCTTGTAAATAAGATATTTTACGCTTTTCAAAAACTCCTAATTAACATTTTACGCATGTTTCTCGTTTTGTTTTTATGACACAGCGCATTTTAATTCTAAGCTTAAATTGGCTATGGGTCATTTTGGTTCTTCACAGACACTGAAATTACTATAAAAAATATTTAATAAAACGAATGCTAGCAACCATATAAGTTCTAATAGCTAAGTAATGAGGAAATAAAATGTTTTGTCTTATAATATGACAGAGTACTGTTGACTGTCCCCTGTTGAAGTAAATACAATATTTAAAAAATATTTTGAAATTCCAGCGCAATATCTTAACTTGATCTTTTCCTCTCTGTCCTTGTCCTTGTCGTTCTCGTTGGTCGCTGTCTTTGTGTCTCTCTTATGTCTTGTGTTTTTGTTTGGGTTTGAAATAAAAAGCTGAGCGAGGAGCGGAAGAAGGGGCCTCACAGAGAAGCCGCAGTCTGAGTAAACATGTCAATTGACAAAAATGACAAATAAATATCAAAAGGAGAGGATGTTCATTGTGCCTTATGGACTGTGCTATCGCCAGTCCAGCTCCAAATAGACTATGAACCATAGACGCACTTGTGCTGTGGTAGTTGAGCTGTATACTGCAGATACATAGCTACTTTAGTTGAAGGACCATAACGAGTGCAAAGGGACATACGACAGCCCCGACCCGAATGAAACATCTTGCTCAGCTCTATTCAAAAGATCAAAGACTCTCAAAGAAATCTCTTTTCAAGCCTCTCCACTTTTAAAATTTTTTTTTTCTTTTATTATTAGTCTCATTCTATTAGTCGTTGTGTGTACACTGCACTGCATTAACTGCATGTGTTACGTAACAAATGCAGAAAAAAAAATAAATCTAAAATATAGTTGACAGAAATGTGGACAAGAAAGACGAAGAAAATGACAGATTTATATTTCATGCATCTACAAACGTTATACGCATGACGTTTTTTATAAGTAAGTTAAGTCGAAAAAGGGTTTTATGTAGAATCAGCTGTAGCTAGTATTTCTGCTGTTACTTTAGTTTTCTATAGGCCCATAACCGTTTATTACATTATTAAAAGCCTTTTTTTGAATTGAGATTTGGAAATATTATATGCTTTTGCATACGTGTCTATATTAGCATTATTTAATGGGCTTTCCGAGAACTGGTTTTGATTCTGTTTTTAAAAATACATTAGCTGTTTATTTTTTGTAATAGTACTAATTTAAACTGCAAGAAAATAAAATGTATTGATCGATTTTAACGCAACATATACGGAAAGAGATGCTCTAAAAGGCTGATGTAAATGCATAGGCGCCTATTACATTTTTTTTAGTGGCAATATTTCAGACTCGGCGCTTATTTGAGTATTTACGGTATTTACACTTTAAAATTCTATTATATTATACTATGTATTTTACGAAATTCGATTTCCAAATATGTGTTAAAGCACGCTGAGCAGAAATCACAGTTGCAAAAATTAATTATTTAATTTACCGCCGCTTGAAATTGATGACTGAAAATTGTGCACACTTCTAATGATAGATAATCGGTAGCTAATTAACTGGAAACATTGGTAAATATGCGACAAAATTATAGGTTAGATAGAAGTTCTGTAACGGGCAGGACCTAACTAAAACGTAAAGACACTTTAATTTTTCAAAAAAACAGAAAAGAAAAACAAAATAAAATATTCACAATTTGTATCGATAATAACGTTTAAAAGTTCAGAAACTACGTTATCCCCTTGGATTATTATTGTCTAAATGTAGAAAGCAAGCAAAGAAATGTAATCTTATTATGCATGGTAACTAATGAGTAATGCTGCATTTTAAAATCCCATTCTTCGTCATAAGCATAGTTTGCAGTTGTAGTTATAGGGTTGGTCCAAGTCCACGTCCGCATCATCTAGGCATCTCTAAGGACGAGGGCAGATAGCTTATTACGTTTAGGCAGGACAAGATAAAAGATTTGTAGGTATTTTTGCAAGTCATGGAAGGGTCAGAAAGTTCACTCGTGAAACCCTCTTGATTTTTCAATATGAAAAATTCTTTGTTTTTTTCCTTCCCCTTCTTTCTAAATTCAATAGCTGCTATCTACCATAACTAAGTACATAGCTAGGTATACCTACGTTTATACCTAACTTTTTACACTTTCATTTTACTTTACATACAAAACGTTATCTATTTATATTTCCATTAACTTACTTACATATTGTATTTATTGTATTTTCATTTTAAATTATTTTTAATTCCCCCCCTATTTTTTTCTAAAGAAAACGCTAACTCAATTTTGACTTGGATTTCAATCTGATCTGACGATAAGGACTTCATTTTAAAATGTAAAATAAAGCTCAATTCAGAGTTTTAATTTAATTCCCTACCCTATCCAATGGAATAATATGGAATATATGGTTTATCGTGTCTATAGTCTACAAAAATTTAAAAAAAGTAAAAATATAAATTACAAATAGTGCTATATATCCGTAAAAGGTATACTTAACAATTGACTATATGGACTGCATTATACAGGGAAGGGGTAAAACTGGGAAAGGTAGGGGTGGGTTCAAATAGTTAATTTATTGTAAGGGGCGGAGCTCCATAAAGATTGTTAAATAAACAGAAGAAAGTTAATATGTCCGTCGGGGGAATTGACTAAACTAAAACCTATACTGTCACCCGCCCACACGCCAAAGCCAAACCAAACTCAAAGCTTAAAAAAACTATATACGCTGTCCTTCCCGTTCCCGGTGTGTATTTTCAACGCTGAATTTATTAGACCTCCGTCCGTAGCAAAAGAGCAGATGGAGATCTACAAGGGAGACTATGGGCGTTCGGTTCCTAATTCTCTCGGTAATACGTTGAGAGAGGACTGATAATTGGAAATTCTTTCATAAATCATTCTGTAAGCAGCAGACGAGCAGACAGACATGGAAAGAGAAAGAAGAGGCTTATTGGCAGCAGAGCGACAGGGATACCGATTACATTTTAGCTATAAGATCCCTTTGACTTTCTGTGCCTGTTTGTTTTAGCTAGAAATTCGTAGCGCTCGCGTATTGGTAAACACTAGGCATTGGGTTTTAGTTTCATTTTGCTTCATCCATGAGATGAGCTCACAGACAGTCCACAGTATGTAGGTCAATAGCGTCAACGCTCAGCGCCAAGTCAATTTCTTGAAACATTTCGTTTAAAATGCAATTTCTGTGCAATTGGGAATTTTTAGCAGAAAAAGGAAGACTTTGTAGTTTTGGTTTAGAACTCCATGGTTCGTGGTGTGCTCTTTTCACTTTTGAACAGTGTGATACTAATACGTTATGTAGTAATAGTACAATATTGGCTTATTGGTTTTTGGAGCCTGCAATTCGTAACAGGAGAAGGGCACACTATGTCATTAACTTTTTTCTGAAAATTCCTGTGATTTTATTAATAAATGGCAATTACCATTTTGAAAATTAGCTTTTCAGTAGAAAGTATGCAGTATTCCAAAAAATACTTATACAAAAAACGAAAAATGGGATTTTTAAATATTAAACTTTAACGCCGCTTAAAATATTATTTAAAAAATTGTAGTTATTAAGTATTACAGATTGTGTGTAGTTCGAGCGGTGTAGGATTGTCAGGGGTTGTAAATACATAAATGAATAATACAGATATTCCGTTTTGCAACCTTCAACAATAGCAAGTCCAAATTTCGTCTGTCAGGAACCAGAATGACCTACTTATATGTCAATTTCTAGCTAAAGATAAAAAGCACCATCTACAACAAATATTTAAAAATGTCATGATTTTGAAAGCATATAAATAGAGGAATTTGGACTTCTCAAAAACATTTAAAATACACTATTTTGCATCTTTAAAAAACATGTCAATAGATAATTTTACACCATTTTGAAAAACTTGTAAAATAAACTATTTTGCATCTATTAAAAAGCTTTTAATTAAAAAATTTTACACTATTTTCAAAAACATGTAAAATACACCATTTTGCATCTTTTAAAAGGCATGTAAATGAAGCATTTTACAAACTTTTTAAAAGCATGTAAATACACTATTTTGCATCTTTCAAAAACAAAAACATGTAACCAACATGTTTTTTACCGTTTTCAAAAAACAAATAAATAGAATATTTTTCACTTTTCAAATACCTTAGTTTTTTAAGTAGCTGGTAGGTACTATCTTTTTACGTATTAAATTCTAATCAGTTTATTGAGTAAATATTTTGAAATTTGACATTGCTCCTTTTTTACCTCCATTTCAAATTGTGTATGGGCCTTTTTGTTCCTTCACTTACGATTTGTAAAACATAGGTCCTTCCTATATAGTCTGATCCAATAAAAAGAAATTTGGAACTTGAAAGGCACAAAGACTAAAGGATTTTTGGTATTGACACACAAGAGTAAAGTTCAAGGTGGGTCCTGAAGCATGAATGAGAAGAATTCAGGCGAAAACTTCAATTTCAATTCAATTCAACACATTCGCCCATCTTCTTCTTCTTCTTGTTAGCCACTTTTATTTGCTATTCGAATTTCGACATATGTGCCTACACACATTATGTAGTGTAAGTTCCGTGTAAGTGTAAGTTATACGGTTACGGTTCTTTCCTGAGATTCAAACCTCACTCACAATCCTTTCCTTTTTTGCGCCTCAAAATTCTGAGAAAGCGATACGGAAGATGAGAGGCGAAGGAAAGGAAAGGATAGGAGATCAGATTAAATCAATTTAGTACCGTCTTGCACTTCAATAAATAGCACATGTCACACACACAGAGCCACGTCCAAGGATGCAAAAGAAGACATTAAGAAAATTTCAAAGGATCCTATATATCGTATGTGAAGCACCAAAATAACCAAAATCCATTTTTAGCTAAAAGCAGTATCAATTATCTACAAAAATATTCAAATATGTCTTAAGAAAATTTAAATAGAGCATTTTACATTTTTCAAACACGGAATTAGACATTTTTGCACCTTTTCAAAAACATGGAATTAGAACTTTTTGCACCTTTGCAAAAACATGGAATTAGAACTTTTTGCACCTTTTCAAAGACATGGAATTAGAACTTTTTGCACCTTTTCAAAGACACAGAATAAGACATTTTTGAACCTTTTAAAAAACAAAAAAAGAACATTTTACGTTTTAGGAAAACTCCCTATTAACATTTAACGCATGTTTCACATTTTGTTTTTATGACATAGCTCATTTTGATTGTAGCTTAAATTGGATATGGGTCATTTTGGTTCTTCACAGACGATATACTGTAGCTTTATGTAGGTAGACAGGTAGGTGGCTCCTTCAAAAACCCATGACTAATCCACTGTGTGAACAAACACAATAATGTCTACACAGCCTACAATCTTACGTGGGCTTTCACGTAATATAATATGGAATTTTAAATTTGCAAACCATTACGCCATTCAAATACCTAAACTAGTTTTTATTACAGTACAGTCGTTTCTCCGAATGTGTTATTGTTGCTTTTGTTGTTCTCCCTTTGAATTTTGCATTTCTTAAAATTCAGTGCAAAAAGTTCAGAGCTTCAGTTCAGTCAGCAAAGAGTCAGAGCCAACCTCCTTTTTTTCGTACCCTAATGTATTTTTACTCTGTTTTTCGTTCCCCGTAAATTCCCAAGAAAATGTTTCGCACATCTCGTCAGGTTGTAGTTGTCCATTCTTTTGCCCACCATTCCACGGCATAATTGAATAGGAGTGCAGTATGCGATGTTCGTCACTTCGTAAACTAATCGTAAACATTTTTGGTGCAACGCCTTTATTTGTTTTTGTAATTTATTTTATGTGGTGGGGTCGTAGCCGTGTGGCCGTAGCCGTAGCTGAGCTCAGGCAGTCAGTGGCCGTCGTTCTCGTTCTTGTTCGTGAGGGCATGCTATAGTGTTCATTCACACTAACTTTATACAGTGTACGACTTTTCGACTTTGAAGTTGGACTGCAGATTTTTTTTAAAATTTTAGCACTGCCTTCTGTATGGTCTAGCAAACTGTTTAGTGTTTCTGTTTGTACCATACTAGGAAAGGCAAACATAATTAAAATTGTAAATTCTATAACAACTACGCTATATTCTTAGTAAGAGGGATAATTGACACTGCATAATTATGTACAAGGTGAACTCCTGTTTAAATTACTAATGTTGTAGTTGTAGTAGTACAATTAGTACGGAGTTTAATTTCGCCTTTGTAAAAGTACGTGTGACTAATAAGTTTTGGGAGGTTTTTAACCTTTGAACTAAAATAATTTAATTAAGTGGTTTACAAATGGGCTGGCAAGGTGCTATAAAGTGCATGTTATATTTTAACGTCTAAATCGTACGTGGATAATCAATGGTTTTATAATTGAAGTTTTTAAAAGTAAATTTATTAACTTAATTTCACACTTTTTTAAAAGTTTTATTTCATGAATTTCACATGTCTGAGAAGAACCAAAATGACCCATATCCAGTTTTAGTTTCAAACAAAATGAACTATCTACATAGAAAATTAAAATAACATGTTCATGAAAGCATGTAGAGAGAATCTTGTGCATTTTTCAAAAATCATGTAAATAGAATGTTTTGCAGTTTTCAAAACCATCTGAATAGGACATTATACACTTTTAATAAACATGTAAATAAAATATTTTGCACCTTTTAAAAAACATGTAAGCAGAATATTTTGACCTATTCAAAAATATGTTAATAGAACAATTTGAATTTTTTAAAAACATGTATAGAATAATTTGCTCATTTTAGAAACCCTTAATTAGCATTGTTATCATATGTCCTATTTACTGTATTTTTTGACATAGCTCATTTTAATTCTAGCAGTAACTGAAAATAGGTCATTTTGGTTCTTCATAGACGATAATGTACTTTAACGTTGTTGAATAAACCAATTAGTATTTTAAAGCTCATTAGGAACTTATTGTAAATTTTTTTAATTGTGTGCATTAAAGTACACCGCACAGGTAGCTAACAATATGCAATAGCAGGATGTATTTTTTGAACTTGAACAATACATGGATTTTCGTGATTTTGGTAGCTACTTAATTTACGCAGGCAATTTTAATAAGCGTAAAAATTCAGATAATTACATGCAGATGTATTTTGTAATTATCTTTTCTGTAGTAAATCAACGCCGTCTAATTAATTTACCCCAATGTGAACGCATATTTTAAGGGAAGGTAAAATTTGGTCAGATAATGACACCGAATACAGCGTCCAATATGAACATGACATACCACCGTAAGAAATAATCATTTGTTGTAAATAGCTGACAGGTTACAGGTTTATTATACATTTCAGGAAACCATTTCATTAGCCAAGTACCTACCTACAAACGTCTTCTTAAAATTTCGATTTCGATTTACAACATAAATACACATACAAAAAGTTTCTAGTAGTACGTCACAATAGTTCAGAACCCTACCACATGGACATAATAATAGTAATAATCTGCACTGAAGGGGAGTTTTTATTTTTGTATTTGTCTTGTCTCGTAATCGACAATCGACATTCGACAAGGAAATTACCTGTAATTAGTCCAACAATTGACAATTGAAACCTCACTGACTTACTCAATAGCTCAAAATACTTAAAAGCTCAAAACATAATACCTGGCCCTCCACAAACCAATAACAATACACGACGCCGATACAACTACTTTTTTTAAGAAAAGGAGCCCACTTAAATCATTTAAGTTCCCATTTCCCATCCACAGAACGAAGCAATGACAGTAAATGCCAAAGCCAAATGCACTATTTATTTACAAATACCCAACCCGATTACCTGGCGAGTACCAGGACCAGACCGCAGTCATTTACTTACTATATTTGCTCAGAAACCCAAACCAACAAATCTAAAAAATAGAACACTAAAGGTTGGTCATCAGGATCGCATCAGCCCATCCAGATCCACAAGTTCCTGTCTTGTAGTGTGTATTTAGTTAATAATGGGATTTTCAGAGTAGGAATCGCCTGGGCCTGGGACTGACTGCGGAAGAAAAACACTGAAGATTTTTGAGGACCTACTGATAGCAGCATTTTACGAGGGCGGTCGCTCTTTTTATTCTTCTGTCCTTAAGTAAAGCCGAAGCTTTATTTCATTTCCCTCACTCTCTTAGCGTGAGTACTACACAAGTATTTGGGGATTGTATAGATATTGTAGTTGGGAACTGAGCGTAGTCAGTGTTTCAGTGTTTGTCGGCTTAAATCCTAATCTTTGAGTACACAGGTAATTTAATACAATTGACAGACGGACAGGATGAGTTTAGTTTTACTTTCCTTTAACCTATATACCTACTTGCTTTGGGCTTTCTGCCTTATTTTTTTTACTTGCTGTTTTTCCTTGAATTGGGCTAAATAGTGAAGGGCTCAAGCTGAAGCTGAAGGCAGAGCCACCGTTACACAGTTATATAGCCATAGACTTATAATACGAAAGCCTATATTTAATTTTTTACCATTTAATTTTCAATTTACTGATATATGTAGTTCATCTCTGTACCTTTCTGTTTGTCTGCTTTGTTTTGCTACTGTCAGAGGCAGAGGCAGAGGCAGACCAACACCAACCTTCTATGAAGCTGTCGGATCCTGATCATAATGTTAATTTGATGGGGAACTTTGGGGAAAGGATTTCTTCGGCGACGTAATAAGGATGATCTGGACTCATTCTGGACGGAGTTTTATAAAAAAAATTCTAGAACAATCAACCCAGAAAAAAGAAAACAATTGTAATGAAAATTGTAGAAAATTAAAAAACAACCCATATTAGTAAGATATTTTTTTATTCTTGTTACTATTTTTTTTATTACAGTACTATCTTATTACATGTATATATAGCGTCCATAAGTGATGTCATCTGTATGGTGGGTGAATATTTATGACATGTCATGTTAAAGATAGGAGTTCATCTACTTCTGAAGTGAAGGCATAAGAGTGGGTGGGTTAAAAAATGAAGATAGTTTGGGTGACATCATTTATGGACCATTCTATACATACATAAAAAAATAATTACATAATTTTTCTTGCTTTCAATTGGAGTCAATCTTGTGTGGACCGTTATGTGCCAAACATACCTATCCCATCATAACAGGCATAAACTAGGTAAAAAACATAAATGACGTCAAAGTCAAACAACATAAATTGCACTAATAAAAATAATTTGAAAATTACAAAATAACTTAATTATGCAGGGCATTAAAATTAAACCAGCAGACCTTTGGAAAGCTCCAGAAACTACCCACAGACATTTTATTAGTGGGTATGTTACTACATTTTATTGTTTTTTAATGATTTCAAAAACCCTTCAATTCTCCAGGAGTTCCCGCTCTCTACCTCAAAATAATTTCAGAATGAAATTTAGAGACAGGAAAATTCCATAGAAAAGTAGGTGGGTAACTGATACTTAAACTGATAAGCTCAACAGATTGTTATATGCTACTAACGATAAGTCTTCTTATCATAGTATATTAAAATAGAAATATTTAGAATCATAATCATAATGGAGGAGATAGAGATAAAGATTTTCAAAATACCACAAGCGTTGCACTTTTTGAATTTTAATTCGTATTTTGGAAATATTTAGTGAAGGAAATGATGCTTGTATGACGTATGTAGGAGGTACTTTTGAGGATTTGACGAGAAACTACAGACAGGTACTGATAGCTCAAACTTTTTTTAAACAAAAAGAAATGGTAATAGTAGTAATAAAAAGTAATCTAATATTAATAAAATATTATATAACAGATTGAATACTGATAGAATATAGAAGTTCCGCCTTGTTTGTAATTTTGAATGTACCTACACACAAAGTTCCGACTGGTTGTTGGCCAGAATTTCAAAACTTGAGTTTGTTTTTGTTTAGTCAGCCATAAGTAGAGGCAGAAGCAGAGCATCAAAGGCAAGAGAAAAACCAGGACTAGGACGGGACCTGAAGGGAATAGTAATATATTAATTTCGATTCTGAATTATATGTTGCCGTTTGGTCTGTTGGGCTCAATCAAGTTATATTATATGTTATTATCCCTAGTGGTAAAATGCTCTATCTGAAATTTTTTCTACGCGATATGAGTTTCTTTTCTTTTCTTTTAAACCTTGCATTACAAAGTGCTCCTTCCAAAAAATTTTAAAAAATGCGTAAATTGTCTAATTTTGGCTTTTCAAAAGCAAATAAAAAATTTTGGACTTTTCAAAAACCTGTAAATTAAACAATTTACACTTTTCAAAAACATGTAAATATAGAATATTTTGCATCTTTCAAAAGCATGTAAATAAAATATTTTGCAACTTTAAAAAAAATGTAAATAGAATATGTTGCACCTTTCAAAAAATGTAAATAGTTGAATAGAATATTTTGCAACTTTCAAAAAAATGTAAATAGAATATGTTGCACCTTTCAAAAAAATGTAAATAGAATATTTTGCAACTTGCAAAAACATGTAAATAGAGTATTTCGCACCTTTCAAAAACATTTGAATAGAATATTTTGCACCTTTCAAAAACATGTAAAAAGAATGTTTTGCACTTTTCCAAAAACTCGTAATTAGCATTTTAAGCATCTATCTCATCTGAATTTTTTTTACACAGCTCATTTTAATTCAATGGCTTGTTGTTTTAAATAAATGTAAAGTAAATGGCATATTTTGCACTTCCACAAATATATTTAAATGCATTTAAAAAAAAAGAAGAAAAGTTTTTGTTGTTTTCAACTTTAAAAGCAATGTGGTTGCTGCATTATGTTTTTTTTAAGCTTGTTTGAACATATTTTTTTCTAAGAATCCAAGCCATCGTTTTTAGATATCACATCTTAGCATTAACAATATCAACAAAATTGGTATTTTTTTTCCTTTTTCAAACATATAATATAAATTCCCATTACATAATAACACTCGTTAGCAATGCCATGTACACAAACGTAGACCTGAAAATATGGAAGTGACTCTACAACTTTTCTATTTTTTCACTGAGGCCAAAGGAGTAGCTTGGATTTTGGCTGCAGCTTCCCGGTTGTCTTGTTTCTTGTCTGTCAAACCGTCGACGTCGACTTGTTTCGTAACTGTCGTCCCGCCTCCTTGTTTGTTTTTCCTTCCCGTCCCCGTCACTGTCCCTACCTCCTATATAAGACTATTTCACTATTATTTGTACATTGAATATGAAATTTATTATTCGTATTATTACTCGATACGCTTCACTTTCTGACATAGTCACTTGTTTTATTTCTTGTTCTTCGAGACACTCGGGTGACTCAGTCAGGGCCCAGTCCACAGCACGAGGCTCGGAAATTCAATTCGTCATTTGTACATTCGTCCCATTGCAGAGCTACACACCGTCAGTGAAGAATCAAAATTAAACATAACCATTTCGACTTGAAAATAAAATTCAATATCTACAAAAGCATTGGAATCTAATGCTCCTGCAAGCTTGTAAATAGCATTTTTGAAAACATGCAAATAGAAAATGTTGGGCTATTTTAAAACTTGTGTATGAAATATTTTGCTCTTTTTTTTCTAAAACATATGTATAGAACATTTGAATTTTTAAAACACATGCAAATAGAAATTTCTCGACCTTTTGAAACATGTAAGTGGAGCACTTCGCATTTTTCGAAAACGTGTAAATAAAATATTTTGCACTTTTAAAAAACATACAAATAGAAATTTTTCGACCTTTCAAAATATGTAATTGGAGCATTTTGCATTTAATTAAAACATGTAAATAAAACATTTTGAATTTTTAAAAAACATACAAATGGAAATTTTTCGACCTTTCGAAACATGTAAGTGGAGCACTTTGCATTTTTTTAAAACGTGTAAAACGAGTATGGTATTTCCTCCCCAAATAATAGTGAGGGTGGGAAGCCATACCTGAGTTTACCACATCCCGTCACCATGAGCATCTATGAAACCCCTGAAAAATTGTGGAATTTAATTTTGATAATTTAATAAAAGATGAATGTAAGGGTGTGAAAGATGGTAAGAGTCAGATGGTAGTATTTAAATTAATGAAGGGGGTGTTCCACCACTCCGGAGGAGGCCGGAGACCTATGAAGAAGGGGGAAGGAGGCTCAACTGAAACTCCAGGAGAAGCTCTCCAGCGTAGCTACAGATGGTAAGAATGCTAATTTGATTTATTTTAATTTTTATTGAATAATTTATTTAGCTAGGATTTATGCTTTACTTTTAGATGTAAGAATTCCAAGAGCAGTGTAGCTCGGTGGCTGAGGTCAAGGCTGAGGATAATGTCATCCACGGCCCTGGCTTCGCCACCACGAGCTCCCGACTCCATGAGGGACTACGGAACCACATCGACCGTTGACGGCAAACGGAGTATGTACACGGTCGGGTGGTCCATGGTCCTTCACATGGAGATTCGGTCTGCCCGGGAAATTTTGCCGAATATATTTTGATTGCTACTGATGGTGAAGTGTGGAGGGAGAAGACTGACTTATTTTGCTTCTATTTGCAGGAGGACAAGCCGGCGTGAAGGTCGGAGGCCTGGAGGATTGGCTTCATCCTCCGGCGGTCCCCGGCTCCAACGCCGCTGGACGGGACGGACAAGGGAAACAGCACAGCGTTTGGGTTGCCGAGAATTCCAGACGGCAATCGCTTGCTGTTCCCGACCCTCCAGTTCAGCAGCAACGACTTGTCCTGAATTTTGAACCAATTGGAGGTAAGTTTTATTTTTATTTAGGTTAATTTTTCTTTATTTATTTTGCAGGAGGGTCGTTGGGGAAGTGGTGCTGACTCCGTGCCCAGCAACCACATCCAGCCCAGAAAGGACGGAGAGGTGCGGTGGAGAGTGTCTGCGAAACTGAGGAAGGCATGCGACAGACACACACCGCACCATTACCACCAGTCCAGGCCGACCAACGACCCTGAATTTTGGATGCCAATCAGGTAAATCTATTTATTTTACATTTTATTTTAATTAAGGTTTTAGTTTTATTTAGTTTAGTTAATTTTGCCAATGAATTTAGTCAGGGAGGTTGGATGGACGATGGCAAAGCCATGTTGCAGGGAATGGCGAACAGTGTCAAAGCTCCATCGACCACTCCAACTTGGAGGACAAACCCGCAAAAGATAGCATGTGCTGCGGGTTCGAACCTCCCAGTCTCCCCTCAATTTTGAATTTGTTTTTATACATTTTTGTCTATTTTGATGTATGAACCGAAGTCCCTAAATTACGTCGAGCGGGTTCAGGGAACCACAGCTGACGACTACTGAATGAGCCAATTAATTTTGATGCAAATTATGTTAACTAAAATTTTGTATTTCATACTTCTAGATTCAATGATGAAGATATGAGAATCAATAGAGGATTGCCAATTATAAATGAGAACACTCAACGATCGAAGATGAGAAGGAAAGAAGTTAAAGATAAATATTTATATTAATTGTTCAAAAGGCAAAGGAAAAGATAAATTCTATTTCAAAAGTAATATTTCCCAATCGACATAAGGTCGAGGGCAACAACTGAATAATAATTATTAACTCATATTTTTGTTTTGCTTTCAGGTTTCCGTCCAAATGGTTTACAATATAATGAATTACAATATAATATTTTATAACTGATACGCTTACGGATGCCACGGGTGTGGCATCTAAGATTTCCAATTCCAGGTCCAGATTGATTTACAGGTAATTCACAATATATATTTTGATATTTTTATAATTTATATGTTTGGTCCTATTGACCTCAATAATTTTTAACTACAATAAACTTAAGAAGAACTCGTAGAGAGGAATCGCGAACACAGTGAACACAATGAATAAGAATAGGAATATATAAAAATTATCAGATTTTCTCTTTTTCTTAATTTTAGTTTCTTTTTGATGACACCAACAGGAGTCACATGGACAATCCCCTCGCGATGTTCTTATTCCTTTCGGAGTCTCCATGTTCCGTGATTCCTTTCTATTCATTTTTCTACCGAATTTCCAGAAGGGAAAACGGAAAAAGAAATTAAAGATTCTCAAGGATTTTTGGAAGAATTCGTGTCGGAGACCCTCTCTTCTTCGCGGCGTGATTGTTTCTGCCTTAGCTAGTTCGCCTCCGCTCCTTCCTCGCTTCGTCTCCTGTCGCCTCGGGAAGCATCATTTAATTCCTTTTGTGGCTCATAGACGCTGTGTGGTGGAGGGCTGCGAGTTTCATTTATTTTATTATCTCCTTCCATGGATCTTCCTCACTCTCTGTCAGATGGCCGATGCTGTCTGGAGAATGTGAGGAGAATCTGTGGGAGGACGTGTCGTGATTTCGATTCCTTTCTCATCATCCCCTCGTAGGGCTCCGTGTCCTCACGGAGGGGGCTATCTGAAAAGATTGGAAGAGAAAGCACGGCACACAATTACATTTTAACTTTTATTATTTTTAATGGACCTTGGAATTTTGGATCTGGATTATTTTCTGAAGGAATAAAAATTTTCTGAACTCTGGACCTGTGGAATTTTGGAATTAATTCATTTATGTAAACTTTATTTGGTCAATTGGCAAAATTCATTCATGTCATATCTCATATATAAAATTTTCTGGACTTGGAATGGAAGTTGTGAGAAAATCTGTTGAGCTTCCTATGACTTAACTCATATGCATAGCGAAGTTCTTTCTAAGGATAATAATAATTTTATTAATTAAACAATAACTTGGCAAATTTCCTTAAGACCCTATGACTTAATTAGGAATGCATAGCGATCTGATTCTCATGGTCAATTCATATTTCATTTGAAAACGCAAAATTTTTGATTGGTCAGATAATTCATGTTTCGTAAGCTATTCTAATTATGCCTAAGAAATATCCTACGGCTAACTTTCTAATGCGTAGCGATACCACTATTCTGAGCATCTACTTCTAAATTCGAAAATCGAAAGAGATAATGGGAAAACAAAATGAAAACGAAATTATTTCTACTTCTCTAAATATTTCACGTAGAGATTTTAAATTTATATAAATGCCGTTCCAAAACAAAGACATAATTTTTGTTGAGATCATAAGAGTATACAATTTTAACGTAGAGATTATTTTTAATAAGTCTTATATTTATTAACGGAGATAAATCTTTATTTTTAAAGTGAACACCGCGGGTCTTGAGACTATTTATTTTCACCGGGTGTTAGGTCTAATTCATTTATTTTTCGAAATTATTTTCTTAAGGGGAAAATTTAATTGGGACGAAGAATCCTCATTAGGGGAGAGATGTCTTCTTCATCAATCATGGGATCTTCCCGATTTGGAGGTGGATCCGCTGCCGGCGGATCTTGTGGATCCTGTGACGCAGGAATTGGTTTTTGGGGATCCTGGGGATCGGTATTTAATTCTTCATCTGGATTTTCGGGATGGACCATGGGGAGGACGTGCTGGATGGGGGCTTCCGGAGATGCTTGCGGCATAGGTAGATGTAAATTCCCTTGTATCGCAGCTAAGCGTAATGGAGCATACCATTCAGTTTCTTCATTGTCCAATAATCGGACTGGAGGAATAATTGCAGGCACAAATACGATTAAAGTTTCCGTCGGGATATCGGGTGCAAAGCTTCCTGGTCCTGACTGAAACTCATATTGCAGACGCACGTTTAGATTGTTAACGTGCATGGCTAGAAGATCTCGGAGTCCATACGGATTATTTGGTCTCATGATCGTGTTAGTTCTTCCGGGTCCCAGCCATAGTTCGAATCCCGGAATGACTTCGAATAATACTCGATACGGAAAATTGGATCTGGGATCCCTAACCAGTGTCTGAAAGCGATGTTGTAGATAAACCTGGTATACTATTGCAAGAGCTAGAGTCCTGACTGATCGTGCCCCCATTTGGACATGGGGCATAATCGGTCTTGGGTTGTCCGCGAACGCAGGAACCGTGATCGTAGTAGGGTTTGGATTTTGAACATTCAATCCCCCGTGTCCTATCTGTGTGGACTTATCTTGTTTGTTCAAATTTACCCGTAAGACTGCTGCATCTGCGGCGTTCGGGGGTTTATAGCTGGTGGAGGCGGGTGGATTCATTTCTGGCCCTGGTTGAGAGGTCGCGAGACGACATGTAGCTTGCTCATTTGTAGGGGAGGCCAGTGAGGGAGCCGGGCGTTGAATACGTTCTGCCCGTGGAGGAAACAGGATTCCTGCTCTTTCATACTCTTGGCGAATAAAATCTCTATCTCTCCTACGTCGGCCTGCCCAGGACATTATTTTTCTTCCTCGAGCATATGGAGAATATCTGCTTTGCTCGGAATAATTTAGAGGCGGCCGCCCACCCAATGCTGCAATGCCTCTTGGTTGTCGGTTGACTTCGGTGGAGGCATCCGGCGTTTTCTTTGGTGTCGGAGTACGACCTCGCGCCGAAGTCAATTCATATTTTTGGCCAACGATCTTAGGTTTTTCCTTGGAGGTAGATGGTTTTGGTGCGAACAAGGGAAGCGGCTGAGGAGCTTTTGAGCCAGATTTTAAGAGGTGAGGGCCAGGGCTGGAAGGAATGGAGGATTTCGCTGCTGCTATTGCTGTTCTGGCCAATTCTGCTGTTATCTTTTGAGCACTGATCGAGGGGTGGGGCCGTGGAGGCGCGACGGATCTGCGAACGCTTGAAGGACCTCCCATTTGAATCACCGTATTGTTGGGTGATATCGGAACATATTTCCATTGATATCCGGGCCGCCCTTGATTTTTGGCTCGATAACCTGGTTGGTGTTGTCTCTTACGAGCATGTTTATTTCGGAGCAAGCGTTTTTCCTCCTCATTCTTCTTTCTGGGTCGCACCGGGATCCATTCCATATTTGGATCATGACTAACGGGGCGATTTTTGTTTGTTCGCCAGCGTTCACGCCTAACACGTTTTGCTGGAGTTTGCGAAGGTTGAGGACGCGGTGGCGGAGTTTTAGACGAAGTTGAGGGTACGGGGACTCTTGGGCCCATTGAGACTCTGAGTGACTTCCGCTGAGGGCTTCGTTTAGGCTGATCGTATGCCCTCTTCACTGCGTCTTCGATTTTTTGTTTTTCTTCATCAGTGTCATCAGCGGTTGATTCCGCGGAGGAGGATGATGACGATGGGGTCAACTTCCGCGGCTTGTTAGGGTTGTATGCATATTTTATTGCCCTTTTTAATCGTTTCTTCTCTTCTTCGGAGTCCCTGGATGACGAAGAAGATGAAGATGATGTACGTGAAGATGATGAAGACATCTAATTTGAGAAAAAGAAAGGGAGAGAACTGGAAATGATTAAATTGTTCACTCTTTGAAAGTCAATGTCTTCTCTTCACACGAAGCACTGATTAGTTTTAATGTTAAAATGAGTTCAAACATCGATGTCTACCGGTGTTTGCATTTTAATTAATGTTTTGCACTTTTTTTTTTAATTTTACTTATTTTTAAACTGAATTTCTGATCCTGAAGGGATCAGAAGGGGAAACTCTTATAAATTATTTGTATTGATCTCTTTTAATTTTTATGATCTCTGTTTTGGAGGTTCGCTCTTGAACCGGCAAAATTTGTAGCGGTGGCCACCACCGCAGTGACCACAGTGCCTAACTCTTTTCTTTTTAGGCGGCTTAAAAAGGGGGCAATCTCTAAAGATGTGCCGAATATCCCCTTTTACGGATTGTTCCCTGCAATTCGGACATTCCCTAAGTTTCGAACTGAATTTATTTTTAATGACCACATTATTAAGATTATTTGGTCGCTCGTGGGCTTGGCCTTCGGCGACTAAATTATTTTCTTTCTGTGCGGAGGCGGAGGCTGAAGGTGCTTCCGAGTCCGTATTTTTTTTCGAAGGGAATTCCGGATCAGGGTCCCAATTTATGGTGATAGTGGGGCTCTGTGGTGAGATTCTGAGCTCCTGTGTGTCTGGTCCTAACCAGAAATCTTCTTGATCGGAGGGAACATTTCCCTCGTCACTGTCGCTGAGTGATATCTCCATACATTCACTGCGATATAGGATTTTCATACAATTAATCTTACATCCTACCTAATTATGGAGATAACATTTTTAAATTTTGTTATATTTTTATTTTAGTAATTTCTTTATGATAATTGTATATGGAGGTTCAGGAGTGGGATTCCGCATGTGAGCATTAGTTTCCCAGTGAAATACTTTACCCAGTACGCATTGCGCTGGAAGTAATCAGGGATCCAATGCTCCAATGGGAATCGCAATCCTGAATCCCCTCGTAACTTTATACTAAGGGTTCGAATTGTTTGGAAGGAAAATTTTATTTGGAAAGTCATTGGGTATTTAAGTTTTTATTCTGAATCTGATGGTGATGGGAGGAAATGAGAAATATTGTCATGCATTCTTCCCATGCACCTTATCATGCTGTTGATTAACCGAATTGATTTTGTATTTTCCTTCCGGGTGGTGGGAGAGGAACTTGGTTCCTTATGCCTATTTTTACGGGGTTTCGGAGGGGGATCTCTTCCTTGAGCAGCTGAGCTAGTGCCTTGTTCTGGGGCTTTCGAAAGTGCTCTTCTCGAGCGAGTAGCTACTCCAGGTCGACGATCACTGTCCGTTAGGGTGCGAGGAGTAACCTCGCGATTCTTTCGCCGAGTTTTCTTTTTCCTACGGCTTACAGATTCTTCATCTGTGTATGAACTGGGATCTTCAGTCGTTTCTACCTGTGATTCTACTGTTTCACTCTCGGACACCTGTTGAGCTTCATCTCTCTTTGGGGATTCAGTTCGAGATTTCCTCTGAGTGGGGGTTGCATTAACCCAAAAACTTTCACTATTTCGCTTCTTTTTAGGAGATTTATTTGGGCGAAAGTTTGACTGAGGTTCCCTACTTGGGGCAGAATTGGTGTTTTCTCTTCTGCGATGTGTACTCCTTGGTGGAGTATAATTTCTAGCTTCCCCAAATTGTGAAACTGGGTTGTTAGGAGGGGATGGGGTTCTCTCTCCGCTGACTCTAGTAGGTGGGGAGTTTTTGGATGAAGAAGTCCTGTCCCTACTCCGATTTGGATCACTACGAGAGTAATCCCTATGAGATAAATTTATGTTCAAATTAATGTCTTGTCTCGGAGAAGGTTGTATGGAAATCGGATTTTCCTGGAATCTAGCTCTGGAAGATTGACTACTTGAATGTGTCTGAATTCTACTTTCCCTGACCTGCGAATGGGAGGGGTCAACGTGAGAAGGCGAATTTATATTCGCACTTCCGTGATTGCAAGAATCTTCGGCGCTCGGAGGCGGAAGTGGAATATTTTGAGTTTCCCCAGTCCAAGAATATTCGGGACACCTGGGAAACTGGTTTTGATCTTCCCTAAAACTAGTTTGATTCTGAGCCGTGGGGCTCACAATTTCTTCGGCGAGACTAAGATTTTGCGGGGTAGAATTTGAATTAGGTAGGACTGAGTTTTGGGGTGAGGGGTTGTTTCTAATTATCGGCGAGGTTATTGCTCTTGGTTCTCTACCTTGTATCTGCTGAGAGACTTCCCTTCTACCTGAATTTGGGTTTGAATTTGGACTACTCTCAGTACTCCACGGGATTAATTGATTTTCAATTTCGATATTGTTTTGCATTCGTTCAAATCTTTCTCTAATATTTTGAACTGTGTTTTTATTAAAGGGATAATTTAAATTTAACTTCGTAGGTTGAATTATTGAACTGTGGGGCGTTCCAAGTGGTTCGTTCCTCGAAAAATTTTGGGGGCTGGAATTTCTTTCCACACCGGCGAAGGAGCAAGTGTCCTCCATGCGGGTGGGGAAAGGAATTTCAGCGGAATAAGGAGGTTCGAAGTCGCCTTCGGAGATCCTTTGTGTGGGAATGTCCTGATGGTTGAAGCCTGCAAGAATGTTGTGGCTGCTCGTCTCACCATCAAAGACCTGAGTTTCCTGTCTATCATTTTGAGTCGAGCCTGCAAGAATATTGTGGCTGCTCATCTCATTATTATGATTGACAGGTGCGCTTTTTCTGCTGGAGCTTTCGGAACTGCTCAAGCCACTCACGGCGCCGGGAAGTCGAATTGGACCAGTGGAGCTCGAAGCATCGCTTCGTGGGGCTCTCTCTGGTTGTACAATTTTCTCCAGATCTGATGGAGATTGTAATGAAGATGTTGAAGATTTGTCTGAAGTTTGGACCCGATGTGTACATCCATCTGGGTCTTGAGAAATAATGTTCAGACCATCCCCGTCATCGCCCCCAGGCGTTTTACTAAACGCCGACATATTGACAAAGGATGAACGCGAGGGTCCATTGTGCGGGGCATTGATGTCAGGATTGAGTGTGGTTGGTGGAGGAGCACGGACATTCCAAGAGGAATAAGAACCATCCGTACTTCTCATGCTTTGCATGTGTGGGTGTGACGCATCTGTGTCGTCGCATCTCTGTAATTGTTCTGAAGGTGGAATATGTTCCACCGGGGTTTCGACAGGAGGATCTGCCGCATAATCGAAGTCCCCACGGGGTAATACATCTACGATAGGGGTTCCATTTATTTGAGGTCGATCCTCAGTTGGATCAAGACGTGGCTCCGCGAGGAAGACCTCTTCCGCTGGGACAGGCCGTAAGTCGTTCAACCAGTCGGAGTCAACGGCGGATTCCTCCGGAGCGGGCAGGGGTTTGCCTGTAACATATTTACGTAAATTATGGCCATGGGTCAGGCGGAGCTGACGTTCTGGCAAGAAAACATTTATGTCTACATTGTGTGGACATAGAAAATAAGAATGTATATTCTCATTTACACTATAAACTTTATAAGGCCCCGTGTATTTCATAATGAATTTGGATTTGGTACCAGCTGGACGCGTGTAGTTGCGCTTCCAGACCAAGTCACCGATTTGAAATCTCACAGCGGGATGCCTTTTATCAAACGCTAATTTTCTTTTTAATTGACTCTCGCAAGAGTTTTGAAAGGCTTGCATACGGACGCGAAACATTTCGCCTATGCGTACCTGTTGCTGTTCCAGATCCCACTCGGGATTCAGATGATCATCTAATAAATTTAAATTTCGATTAGGAAGGCTTATGCCATGAAGAAGGAAATAAGGAGTAAACTTAGTACTAGAATGTGGTGCACTATTGTAAGCATTTTGAGCTGCTGGGAGTTTTTCATTTCAGTAACGCTTATCTTCAAATTGTAACTTCTTGAGAATGCTGCCAAAGGTGGAATTAACACGTTCGCAGAATGCGTTGGATGATGCATGATATGGGGCAATGGTGATGCGAGTAATGTTATGTTCTAAGCAGAATTTGAGATATTCCGTAGCTATGAAGGCACCTCCATTGTCAGAGACAATGCTCTTCGGATGATGTTGTTGAACGAAGGGTATGAGATGCTTGGCGAAGTCTTCCCAACCAGTAGAACGACATGGAAAGAGCCAAAGAAAACGAGTGCATTGATCAATGATGGCTAGGATATATCTATGTTGTCTAAAAGTTCTGTCTAGAGGACCCATATGGTCCACTGATATTCTATGGAATGGAACTTGAGGCGTGATCATTACATGCAGTGGTCTCTTATTCTTACGGTTGATCTTCGCGAATCTTTGGCAAGTTTCGCAGGCGCGGCATACGTTCAAGATTATTCTGTGCATGTTAAAGAACCAGAATTTGTTTTTGAGTATCTGAGAAATTTTGTCACTACCTAAATGAGATTGTTTATGGAAATCCTGGGCTGCTTCCTCCGACAAAGGATATGGAAGTACGGTTAGCCACATCGGACCTAAGGGGTCGTAGTTGATATGTTGTAGAAGCCCTTCTTCTGTGAGCTGATAATCCTTCCTGTATTTATTTTCGCCTTCAAATTTATTGGCCCTATCTTTTTCTAGTGATTTTATGATCTTGAGGCATCGGGGATCGAGCTTCTGGCTAGCGACGATCTCGTGGTCCAAGTCAAGGGTGGCGAGGTTTGGATGAACAATCTCGGCATCCCGAAGACTACGGAGGTGGACGGTGGTTTTGGGCTCTCCCGGATTTTTCCATTCTTGAGTAGGGATATCTCTTGGTGGTCTGCTCAACCCATCGGCCATTTCATTATTCTTGCCTTTGATGTGGTAAATTTTGATGTCGTAGGAGCTCAATTTGAGACTCCAACGAATGAGTCTTGAGTTAACTTCTGAGGTCTTGAGGATGGACGTCAACGCAGAATGGTCTGTGTAGACATGGATTGTTCTGCCCAACACCAAGCTGTGTTGTTTAGCAAGACCATGGATAATCGCGTAGCACTCCTTTTCTGGAGTTGACCATTTTAGCTGCGGACCGGTGAGTAGATGTGAATGAAAGGCAAGGGGCCTTCGAAAACCATCGATGTTTTGTACGAGGCAAGAGCCAATGCAAAATTCACTGGCGTCCGACCATAGTTCCAATTGACCATGGGGGACTGGAAAAGCAAGTAGCGTAGCTCCAATTATGAGCTGTTTAAGCGTGTCAATGGCATTGCGACAAGCATCATCAAAATTGATCGGAGCATTTTTCATAAGCAGTTTGAAAAGCGGACGAGCCACATGAGAATATCCATTTATCATTCTACGGAAAAAGTTAGAGATCCCTATAAACCTCCTAATCTCAGTAGTGTTCCTGGGATACGGATACTCGACCATAGCCTTAACCCTTTCACTGTCGATCCCTATGCCTTCTGCACTAACCCGATGACCCAAGAATATAATGGAGGGGAAGCCAAAGAAGCATTTGGTAGGCTTCAATTTAATATTGGCTCTTAAGCAAGTAAATAGAACCTGTTCTAACCTCTCAAGCATCTGGCTAAAGCTAGAGCCGCCGAAGCTTGTGTCATCGACGTAAGAGGCTAAAAAGTCACAAAGGAGTGGAAACCAAATTTTATTCATTATTTGTTGGAACAAGGTTCCAGAGTTTAAGAATCCAAATGGAAGACTAAGGGGTCTAAATACTCCCATATGGTTTATATAGGCGAGAAGATTTTGAGAAGCTTTATCGAGCCCAATTTGCTGATATGAATTGGCCATATCAACATTGCAGAAGTGGGTACAACTGAAGAATTTAGCAAATAAACTCATTAAATTAGGTATGGGAGCTGCTATGGGTTTTTCCCTTTTATTTATGTCCCGATAATCTATTACCGGGCGCCAATCATTTACACCTTTCTTTACCACTAACATTCTAGATACCGTAGAGCTTTGACAAGGCTCAATGCTTTTGCGTGCGATTCCTGCCAAAGTTTCGCGTTCGACCACCTCCATGAATTTCTGAGACATGACTGTCGGGTTGTGTATCATGGGGGATTGGTCTAACATTTCAATACTAGCTTCCAAGACTTGACCTGTTAAAGGATCCTTTACCGTCTCATGAAAATCTTCAGGTTGCCACCCGAAGACCTTATGAAATTTGCTGAGGAGATCCCTAAGTTGGTCTTTCTCTTCGGGTGCCAAATTCTCATAGATTTTAAATTGTTGAAATTCCTCGTCGGTGAGCGCTTTGCTCCCTTCGACAGAGGATGGTACTGGTACTATTTTCGGGGTGCTTGGAAATTGCTGTTGATCAGTATTCAGATGAAGCATACGTAATTTATGATGACCGGGTGGAATAACTCGATAGGTAGTCAGTGAAGGCTGAATTGGGAGAATGATATCTTCAGGATCGGAATTAATGAGGTGGCATATGCCATGACCGTTTTCTATTCTTAAGGCGGGTTCAAGAACTTGAAGCCCGAACTTTTGAAATAAAAGATTATTGGGTTCCAAAAGGATGTCCCCATTAAAGTGCCTATCTTCCACGTACACGTTGACGGGGTTAGGACGGTATGCCTCAATAGAAAGCGGGGTGACTGTGCACAATCTTAATTTAAATTAGGGTAAAAGACGTTCTGCACGAGATGACATACTAGTAGTGGATATTGTTTGTACTTCATCGTCGGAAGAACTGTCTGAGCCATATGAAGGGCGGATGGTGTGGACCACGGATTCCGTGTCCGAGCCATCCCCGTCCATAGGGGTAATTTCAGTTTTAATAATTAAATTATAAAAAGGATCATCAATTAAAGGATTGAAAGCAAATTGAAGATCAGCATTAACATTAGATTCCGAATCTATACTATCTGTTCGAGTTATTTCTCCCGTTACCTTTAATTTCTTAACATTAGTTTTTCGGAGATGAAGGCAAGTTCCTGCTGCACGTTTTAAACTTTTTCGTGGAGGCGGTTTATTTTCGTCATGTTCAGGAGGTAGGAAGGTCAGGAGACCTTCGTGACACAAGACATACGCATGATTTTCCCGAAGGAGGTCCATGCCAAATACCAATTGGTCATTTGCTTTGTCCATGACGAAAAATCCCCACTTTATCCACTTATGAAATTCCTCAATATAAAGAATGAGGAATACAAATTTCTTTATGATATGCTCCTTGCCATCATTGATGGATAAGATGGCCCTAATGGGAGCACATGGTTGAACTCTTTTCTGGAGTTCCAATCTGATTAATGTACGAGGACTAATGGTGCTAATCGTGGCTCCGGTATCAATGAGGGCTTCGACCGTGATTTCGCCACCATATTTATTTTTAACCGGAAAAGAACGTCGAATTTCCATCTCTACTTTCGAGAAGGTTCTTACATGTTGAAGAGATCCCGCGTCAGGGACTTTGAAGATGTTATCGTTAGTGATGACATCGTCAGAATTTTCTAAATTGAAATCAAAGGCGGAGTCAGTATCAGAGCCGTCATTGATAGGAGATGTAGGAGCTGAGTTGTATGGTGAAACTTGAATAGACTCAGCGACCTCAGGTTATAAGTAAGGAAGTGAAGGAATGTTGAGGAAAGGTACTAATTTAACTGATTTGTTTAGGATGTAGCTCGGAGGTTCAGGTTCTAAGGCAATGTCGGTGAGAGGTGATTGGGGGGGTTCGGAACGATCTACGCCCCCCCTTTCGAGTTTAAAGAATTCTGATTTGAAGAATAACCAAAAGATGCCGAAGTGCCCTGTCGTTCAGGTGGAGGTTGATCACCGGAAGTCCCGGAGGAAGCTCCACGGGTGTTCAAACCTCGGAGTGGTGCTCCACTAGAAGGATGATATTCATCTGGCGGAGGATTTTGGTTATAATCCCTATAGGATGAGTGCATAGGATGGATATGTTGATACATAGGTTGTTGTTGAGGTGCGAGATATTGAAGCGGAGCCGGTGCATACTGCAATGGTTGTATCTGCTGTTGTTTCAACTGTTGAACTGACTGAGCTAAATCCTGCAAAAGTTGTACAATGTTAGGATCTGTGGTGGCCGGAGCAGGAGGAGGATTATTATTAGGTTTATTTCCTCCTGAAGATGTATTTCCATTCGTCGCTTTGTTAGGGGTAGCACGCGGTTTCGGAGGAGGAGCGATGCGGCCTTGTTCCTTTAAGAGGATTAGACATTTGCGGGCCCCATGATTCTCCTTACCACATTCCATGCAATTCATGCGACCTTTGGAGTTCTTAGCGGCTTCGCGTTGAGCAGAGGTAAATTTAGAAGTATCAGCAGTTTGATATTCTAAGCCATCCCAGGCCACGTAGTAATCTCGATGAAGGACATCGGTGGGTTTCTTTTGATAAGGGTGTTGGATTTCCATTTCCAACGCCCTGAGGTAAGCTTTAGGAATTGGCATCGATGACGAGTTACTCTGTGTACTGGGTTGGTTTAGCTTCGCTTCTTGTTTTTCTGCAATATGGCGTTGCATGACAATGCGGAGACTCTTTTGAGTAGTGCATTGCTTTGCCTTTTCAGCAATATCTGGCGGTAAACCCTTGATCAATTCGCGCATCCGTTTTTCGGGATCCATATGAGGATCAATGAGATCTAAGCATTCGCCACGAATGGCTAAGTAATCACGAGCGCTTTGATCAGTTTTATAGGCAGTAGTAGGAAGATTCGCTTCAGCACGGTCTGCAACATAGTTTCGATCAAAGTAACGAACAAGGGATTTTGTAATTTCGTCCCATTTGTCAGCGCAATGATCAAAATCGTCATAATCCATGCGCGAAGTGAATCGATTTTTATTGTTGCGCCACCATTGAGCTGCTTGATGGGTAAAAACCCGATCAAGCTTCGTGATTATGGCGGATGGTGGCAGGCCATATAGATATACTAAAGAATTAGTATCAATTACCCATTTTCGAGCTAACATTTCTCCATTAAATTTTGGTAATAGATCGACATATTTAGTTAATTTATAATGATCGTACGCCGCCGGATTCAGATGTCTATCGGAGCTCCTTCCTCTTGGAGGAGGTATAGCAGGTGGTGAAGGCATACGCCTACGACCTGGTCGTCCCCATGGGGATAATGGGAGCTCCTCGTCGGAACGATGAGACTCATCACCACTGTGAGGGGATCGATTTGATCTATGGCTACGACTGCTACGACTTGGTCGCCGTGGCGGGGACGAGTCATCTTCATAAGATCTGCTATTTCTACTAGAGCGCCGTAGAGACTGCGAATAATCTCTATGGGATCGGTTGCTACGACTCGAGTGTCGTTGCGACTGTGAATGGTCCCTATGAGATCTTTGATCTTCATGATCTCTTGTAGGTTCTCTTTCCCTACGTGCCGAATTATGTCTCGATGTTGGATGAGATTGTCGACCTTCATCACGATGTTGACTCCTTTGTGAATGACTGCGGTCCTCTCTAGGACGCGATGCCAGTGGCGGAGTAGGTGTTCTATCATCATGAGGACGACGAGGTGGACTATCGGGTTGTCTGGAACGAGAAGTTCAAGGTGGAGTGGACCTTCTATCATCGCGATGATGAACAGGTGGACTCTCAGCTCGATGAGATCGAGAAGATCTTGGTGGAGTGTTTTGTCTCTCGCTACGATAGCGATTCGGAGGACTCTCTGGTCTCCTTGATTGAGAATGTCTAGGCGGTGTAGGTTGCCGAGACGATCTAGAATTATGAGATGGAGCAGTACCTGTTGTAGGTGGTGCTGGATATGATGTTTCTCGACGGGTTTGATTTGTTGAAGAGGGGAATGGATCCCTTGATAAATATTGACGCGGAGAAGCATCAGTTTCCTGATGTCTTCGCAAATCAATTTGTGGATATACATTGTCGAAGTTCACATGAGTTGCACGTTGAGGAATGTTGGGGAGAGGATCCACCCATGGGGTAGGTTCTCTGGACCGATCGAATCTTCCTTCATAAGTAAGAGGCGCAACGTTAGTACCCACTATTGGCCGTCGCAGTGGTCTGCTTGTTGAGCGAGATTCTCGTGTTGGGGCATGTGCCAAATATACCTTCAGGTCAGCTCCGGGAGGAACTGGTGGTAAAGAGCCAAGAACGGAAGATGGAGTTTGAACTGTATAGCGAGTCGTGTTGACATCGCGGCTCTGTACCAATGCAGTGGCCGGAGGTGGCACGAGAAGATTTCCTGTAATATTTGTTTGTTGAAGCTGCTCCCTACTACGAAATGGAGGATTGTGAAAATGAGAAGGCCTACTAATTTTAGGTCTTTGAATTTGTTCTCCATCTAAATGAACAGACGCGAGTGCAGCTCGAAGCTGGTGTTGCGTGACAGGAGGAGTGGGAGAAGGAGCCGGAATGAGGCGCCGATTTCCCCCTCCTTGGGTCAACTGTTGATTAGAAGTTTGAGCAACGGTATTTGGTATTTGGAATGAAGAACGTGATTGATTTAATGTTGGAGGATTACTCTGTGACCTTTCTTTCGGTTGAAAATTATAAGCTTCCCCAGTCGATGGGGTTTCCACTAAAGGAGTTTCACCGTGTGGGAAGTTCATAAAGGACCATAGAGCGATCTCCAATGTGGTATTATTTTCCCTAGCTATATCAACTATTCCTTTGTAGAAATCGTCATCTAATGCATTAATTATCTGCTCACTATGAGACAATGGAACTTGACGATCTTCGTTCCATCGTTGCATATGTAAATTTATTTGTTGTCTAATGCGAGGTGTAATCACGGTGGGGAGAACTGAACCTCCCTCCGGATCGTCCGCATATTTTAAGATGGGTAATGGTCGTGGATTCGAAGATGAGGCTTGGGGAAGCTCCATTGGCAGGTGACTAAGGTCATGAGCCCCTGGTGGAGGACCCTCCTCAATGGATCCCCTATAAAAGAATGGATCAAGTTCAGAAATATCCTCGTGGTCGAGGAGAACTCGAATAGTTGGATCAATTATAGATTTTGACCTATTCACTTCAATTATGTAACCTGGGGTTACACCATCCCGTAAAAGAATTCGCTGAGGATTTATAGGAATAGAGATACGTTTGCTATTGAAAATCAGATAGTTCTCATGTGGACCATATGCCTCTTAGGCATAATGGGTAATATCACGACAATGTTGATCGATGTGAGTATCTAATTCTGTTTGGTTTGGGTCATCAAAATCTGAATCTCGGGGATTCTGATCTGTTTGGACCGAACCTTGATCATCCCCGGAGGGTAATGTTTGGTATGAAGATGTTTCACAATCTTGGTTAGGATCAACCCCTGGAGCCTTCTTCTTCCTTGTCAATCTCGATTTGGAAGTCGAGTGCGACTTGGGGTGTGAAGAACTTCCAGCTTTATGGGTCTTGCTACTATGTTTAGAAGGAGATTTATTGGAAGTTCCCTTCTTCTTGTGAGCATTGGTTGGAGGTTTACCGTTAGGGCCAGGTGTTTTTGGTACCACGGTGTTGTCCATATCAGATGCACCGCTGGAGGTACCACAGGCATCGGTATCCTCTATATTTACTGTGGGAATATTTTGATCACCTTGTTGACTCATTTTTGAGATTTGATTGAGAGGGGTATAAGAAAAGGAAAAACTTTTAATAATTCTAATACTTGTAACACTAGAATACATACACCACCTTTATAAACTCCTTGGAGTTTTGAGAAACTTTAAACCTATCTATATAGTATTATTATACCTAACTAGTGATGAAAATTGGTGAAAGCAAGCTTTCTCCGCTTTTCTATTTTTCCCCGCGGTTCTTATCCTAAAATAATGGTAGATATTCTAAATCATACCAAGTAATAACAAGCTATTGAAAAAGAAAATATATGTAATTATTTCTAATTTTATCTAGCTAACTTTAATTTTGGTCAAGGACCTCGGAGACTTTAATTCTTTATTAGGGATTGAAGTATGGGAGAATCAGTCCGTTAGTGTCGGATTTTTAGAAGAATATATCCGTGCGCTTCGGGCTGTTTTCTCCGGGGAATTCTTGTGAAGTGAACTTTCTCCAATTTCACTATCAATCTTGAGGACAATTTGGGATTGTAGGTAGGTGAAACTCGTGAGAGTACTCGCTGGCTTGTGCAGAGGTCGGAGACAGCTTTTCAGCTTTACGCGGACCACCACCTGTTCTCAAGGTTGTAAGAGTGAGATTAGTAAAAAGCCCTATTGACAAAATGTGGGAATTCTTTATTTTTATTATGTATAAATCTTTATTTATGTTTCCCCAAAGGGATACAGGAATACCTGTGCAAATCTTTGGTGTCTCGATGGCGATTGAACGGGGCTCGAAGCTCTCCTTAATACTTAATACCACAGTCCGAGGTAAGCCAAAGATTTGTTCAGTTCCTGTTGTTCCAATTCCGGGAAGAATAAATTGATGGTGTCAAATGCGTAGAGGGCAAATATGACGAGTACACACAGTTGATCAAAATCGATTGTAGAGTGACCTCCAGAGAAGAACCAAGTGAATGCGTCTTTAACAAAGGCGTAGAATTGTTCTTTTGGAACAATTGACATAGAATTCTAAATAAATGTGACTCAGAAATAAAATTTTGGATTAGACCTCAAAATAATTGATTTTTATTTATTTGGCGTAGGTAATTTATTTTTATTTTTCTTTGTATGACCACTAATATGTTTTTATAAATTCGAGTCACGGTTTGCGTCCCGAATTTGAGCTAGATGATCTCTACGAAGATTTTGTGTAGTTGTAGATCGAGAAGCTGTTCGTCTCCCAATCCACCAATTCTGCAACTACAAGATTCACAATTAATTAGTAATGAAACCGCTATTATGGGAGGGACGCCTCTATCAACTGAGTTGACGGCGTAATGGTCTATGACCTAAGGACCCTATGCTTAATACGATTCCAAATTACTCTCCAATGAGTCCTAATGAAGAGATTAGATTGAGCCCTACCGATGCAGGTTTCTCTTATGTGATTAAGTACAATTATTATGAAACCCAGTAGTTGTATTTTTGTCAAATGCCTATGACCTACTCGTCTATGCCAGATGACGACTGATGCTACGAATTTTCGAGGAAAATTCGATTCTCTAATCGAGTTGATTCGCTGCATTCACTCTGGGGTCACTACAACCGTAATTATCATATGCCATACACAATTGAAAGAATTTACGAGCTTGTGCGTAAGACAAACTTGGGCGATTAATAGCTATGAAATATATAAATACTGCTTCTTTAAGCTTAGGAAACCAATTTTCTGCGTTTAGATGTGGGATTGACGTAGCTATTGGACCGTTTAAACCTGTACGCAGTTTTAACTTGTGGAAAACAAAATTAATAAAAGAAGTTAACTGGGCTTCAGTTATGATGTGTTTTCCCTCCTGTGCAAACCAAAATCTTATGGCGGCTTCGGTTCGAGTAACCAATTCAACAGGAGTGGGATCACTCATTCAATGATGTTAACTTTTTCTATTATTGAAAAGAAGAGTTGTTGCTGACAACTAACAATGGGAAGAGGATCTAAGTTGAGAAACCAGTGAAATACCGCGGCTTGGTATTTCTTACTAAAAGAATGGGAGTCAAACTTGGGAAGAGTAACGGGAGAATTTTTATCCTTCCGCAGTCCCAAATAATTCAAGACAAAATCGCGAAAATTTTCAGTGCTAATCGCTGAAAAATGTTTATGGCCTTCTATGATATGCCAATATATTATTTCAGACTCTATTCTTCTAATTAATTTATGGGGATTATTGAAGTTCATCAACGAACGTATAATATCCTTTCTTTGGCCGCTATGAATCCAAGAATTTACAAAGCTTGATCATGAGCAGCTGCCATGAAAAGATATTGATATGCACGTTGAGTTGCTTCGGGTTCCTCGCAACGAGTACGAAACCAACAATACACCGATTCAGCGTAAAAACGTATGTAGTTTTGCTGAGTTAATCGTGTATGGGTGGTTGCTACTGGAGAATCCCTGTCGTCCTGGATCTCCAATCGGGCAAGGACAAATTCGAGGAATATATTCTTCGAAAACTGGGTATGGGTTTGATGACCTACGTTAGTATACCAGTCATTAATGTGTGCTTGGATTTGGAATTTAAACTCGATCGGGGTGCCGAAGTACATTTATTTAATTATTTATACTAGAAGCAAGATGATAATTTAATGATCCGCCGTGTTCATCAAAGAAATTGACAGTGGTATGAAATTCTTCTAATTGGTCGAAAGTCAAATGATGATGACCAAGGCTTAAATACCATGTATATACGGCGTGCCTGAATTTTAAGGGAAAAATTGTGATTGTTAGATGGGAGATATCAGTTTCGATCGGGTCAGTTGGATGGTGTTGAATACCTAGGTAGTTCAATATGAATGTGTTTAAGAAGCTAAGTTCGGATTCGGGTAGAAATTGGTACCCAATAATGGTATGCCAGTATTTCGTTGAATCCGTAATTCGCTTTGCTAATAGAACAGGGTCCCAAGAATTCATTCAATTTTCAAACATAAATTATTAAATTTTATAAGTTAACACAGTCGTATTTATCATATACGGTAAGAATGCCAATAAGATCGTCTAATTGAACAGTTGACAAATAATTGTATAATCCACCAAAATACCAAAGGAATACCGCCTTCAAAAGTTCCTTCAAGAAATTTGTCTGTTGAAGGAGCGGATTTTCCTGAATGAGATCAGTGGGAGATGATTGAAGATTCAATTGACTAAGGATGTATGTGATGAATGATTCTAATTCAGATTCAAGGAGATATTTATGGGCAATAATCAAATGCCAATATCTGATTGAATCAGTGATACGTTGGACTAGGACAGTGGGGTCAAGGGAGGGCATTCAAGGATATTTTATTGTGGGAAAAGGAAATCGATATAACAACTTACGAAAGTAATAAAACCTCTCAGTTGTTGATCTTCCAGGAAAAGGAAACCTTCCTCTTCGTGCCAAAGGAGAATGGAATGGATGAGTAAGGTTCTTAAATCAGGAAATGGGATAGGATTCATAAGATTAATCAAGGAACGGTAAATTGAGTTACGAAGAATTATTAGGATTCTCTAAATTAATTGAGGTTAATTCGTCGTAACTGAGGACAACGCTGATGAGAACCCTGGTCTGGTCTACTGATAGATGCTTATGACCGATTACAAAGTACCAATCCACAATGGCAAGTTTGATCTTATTGTTAAAATTTATTAAATTCAAATGAGGAATTTCCTCGTTATATAAAGTACCGAATCCCTGTGGGATATCTAATTTATTGATTATGAACACAATAAGATCCTTGAGTTGTGCTTTTGTACTTTGAAATTGGCCTAAAATCTTATACCAACGACGAATGCTTTTGTCTACACTTTCAATTGCCCAATGTGGGCTAAGGTTTGACATATGAAATTTTCAATACAAAATTACTCTAAAAACAGGGTTGTGTTGAGATACTGATTGGTGACAGCCAACAATATTTCCAATTGATGAGGAGTGATGAGATGTCGACCCAATGTAGTATACCAACACTGAATACCCTGATTAAATACAAGGACAAAGTCAGTAGAAGGTTGATATGTGATTGGATTAACGATGGGAGAAGTAGAAGTTTCTCTCAAACCTAAATGATGATGAATGAAAGCTATGAGAGTACCAAGTTGTTGAGAAGTGATGACTTGGTAATTGACAAACCGATGCCAATACTGCAAAGCCTGTTCACTCCGTGCTATCAAAATTACTGGTATGACCAAAGACATATATTATTTCAACTTGAATAGGTATGATCAGAAGTTGCTGCGGCGTTATCAACACTACCCTGATCGTAAATTGCGATTATCGCTAGAAGTTGACTAATTTCGTGGTCGGTAAGATACTGAAATCCAAATACGTAGTACCAACTCAAAATCGAATACCTTAATTTTTCTGGGAAATTAGATAAAGTTAGATGGGGAATAAATGCTGCTATTGAATTTGTGACGGGTGACCGAAGGCCCAAATACTCGGTCACAAATTCAATTAAATGATTAGTTTGGTCTTGGGATAAATACTGATATCCTGTAAGAGCAAACCAATAACGGACTGATGTGACTATACGGTGAATCAAAATAGTAGATAAAAGAAATGACATACGGGATTTATTTAAGTTTAATTTGCGTTAAAAATGGATATGGCGTTGTAAATAATTGAATTGAGTTCGTCGAACTCGATTACCTCTATAAAGAATTGTTCCAATTGATCAATGGACAAATGGAGGTGTCCAATCTCTTGGTACCAACTCGTTACAGAGATGTGGAAACGATCTACAAAATTAAGGTAAGTATGGGGAGATGAAAAATCACTAATTGGCGGATTTGGTAATCCAGTAATGCCTAATTTAACAAAAATATATTTAATTAAATCGTCTACCTGCTGTAGGTTTAGGTATTGATGACCGTATAGACTTTCCCAGTTGGTTATTGCAGCCTTTATTCGGAAGTTTAATTCAATAATTTCGACAAATGACATTCACAAAATTTTCAATTAATCAAAGGGGTTTAAATTATAACGAGGGTAATATTTTTAGTTTGAACGTAGGTAAGGTATTCGTTTCCAATATCGAAATACCAAGCCCAAATTGCGCGTTTGAACTTTTGAGTAAAATTACTCGGGTTCAAATGCGGGACTTGAGTTGCTATTGGTGATTGAGGATTTTCCCTGAGTTGTAAAAATCGGAGTACGTATTCAACTAAAGAATCTTTTTGAGATTCGGTTAATAAATGATAACCACTGACTGAATGCCAAAAATCAATAGTGTCTTCGATTCTATGGATGAAGATAATGGGAAGAAGAGATGACATTCAATGTTAAGCAATTTTAACGATCAAGATCGTGGCGAAATGCCCTTTGAACGTTGAATTTGGACGACTCGTGGTCGTCTCTCGCGAAAACAATTGCAAACAATTCGTTAACTTGAGCTGGGGTCATACACTGGAAGCCTATCTCGTTATGCCAGCCCCAAACAGCGTCTTTAAATCTTTGGGAAAAATTTTCGAAGGAATGAGGAGTTGGATAATAGATAGGTACGGCTTGAGGAACGTCTACCAGACCTAAAAGTTCTAGAACGTGAGTGATTAAAGTTCGAGCTTGAGGTAAATTCATATATTGAAGACCTACGGTATCGTACCAACCACCTATTTCTAGTTTGATGCGGAAAATTAAGGCGGAACTTGAAATAAATTGACTCATGAACTTTACAATTTACCCTGATATTGTTGACCTAGAAATTCAGTATCGTCATTGACTATCAATAACACAACATGTACTAATTTTCCTAAATGAATTACGTTAAGATATCCGAATTCAGAACCCCAACCAAGAAAACTTGTTATTAACTTGTCGGTGAATTCTGATGTACCTGGAAGTAGTAATTCGGTATTGGAAGTTGATGTGTCTTCGTCAAGGCCAAATGCCTTTAATAAATACTCGATAAGTTGATTTACTTGGCTTTCGTTAATAAGTTGATGACCTTCTACTTGGTACCAACGTCGAACGGCCTGAGTGACGCTTGAAGCAACAAGATTTCTAACAATGCTAGACATCAATTTCCAATAAAGAATTTAATATAATTGTAAAAGAAGGAAATTAAGGAAAATATTAATGTTGATTTACCAAAAATGAGCAAATTCGGGATAATTCTGATCCTTGAAAAATTTCAAGGTGATGCAAATTACACCGAAGACTTGTGGTTTGGTGATATATGCTTTGCCAACGTCGTTATGCCAACTAATTATGCCGTTGACGAAATGTCGCAAAAGTTCAGCGGTGATAGGCTGATACTGAAGATTTTCAGGAAGAATGTTGAGAGTTAAGCAGATGTCGTTAATAACGAAATTTATGAATGCAACCAATTGAGGTTTTGTGAGATGCGCCCTGCCTTCAGCCCGATGCCAAAGCCTGAGAGCCTGATTAACTTTATTGAAGAAATTATAAGCTGTTCTATTCGGTGCAAATTCAACAAGGAGATTTGAATTTGACATTAATTTATAAACTCCTCAATGAAACTGAATGTAAATTGAATGAATTTCTATGATTCCAATCCCCGATGAAAACTGATAATTGTCTCCACAAAAGCTTTTAACTGAGAAGCGGAAAGATAGAGATATCCAATTTCTGTATGCCAATTAATGGCAATGTGATGAATTCTTTCCTCGAAATGGGGAAGAATAATTTTAATTTCAGGTAAGTTAAGTGGGAATTCGGTGACCGGTGTGAGTCCCAAACCGTCGCACACAAAATTTATTAAGACTGCTACCTGTAATTCAGATAGGTACTTGTGTCCTGTGACTTGGTACTAATACCTGATTGATCTATCGACGTTGTTGACTATTATAGCCTGACCGTGATCAGACATACACTGATTTTACTTTCTAAGTTTGAAGAATTTTCCTTCTGAAGGAAATAACAATAATTAGGAATTGAAATAAACTGAGAATGGGTTGAAGGAAGGTCTTGGACCTTACAACTTCACTTTCTCGGAATGAAAATTAATAATGGGAAATGAAAAATTTTTATGAGGGCAATATGAATTTATTATTATTTATGCTGTTCTTAATTTATAACAAGCCAACTTACGATTATTCCGGTGTTGTGGTTCTTCAATCCGGCTTGAGGTAAAGTTGCTTGTTTTCTTCGGTAATTTCTTCTTATTTGAGGATTGATGTGCTGAAGTCCTCCACGATGACAACGAAGAAATTTTTACTGGATCCGGCGATGTTTTTCCGTTGGTCCGGTTCCTTTTGATTGAAATGGAGTCCTTTTGAGGAAAATCCCTGATATTGACTAAGGTTCTGATTAAGTACTGAAAAATTTCGGTAAGCACATTAATTAGTATTTAATCAACAAAATTATCCCCAATACTCAACCATACCAATGCAATGCCCATGCATTTGCATCCATGTTCCCATTCAACATGCGCTACTATGATCAGGGAAGCATGGCCTGGGTCAGTGAACCCACCCGGCATGCTAATACCGGCATGTAGATCCACCAACCTACCCCACTTACGTGCGAATCACCCGGGTTAAACTCCTCTGTTTTATAAGAAGTGATTTGGCACTGTGGGTTTTCCAGGGAATGCAAAATAAGAAAGGAAGATGTATTTACCTTTGTGCAAGACGGCTGCTCTTGGTAGGTCGATACCTGGGAATCTGGGATGTCCCCGGATGGAAATTTGGACTCGCAATTCTACTACGCACTGATGAGGTCAATTTTTAGAATATTTAATTTGATATTTTGACCTTTTGACTTTTTGATGAGTAGCTGCCCGCTTTCAACAAGACAAGGCGTATAAGCCTAAGCTACTTATTTCAATTCTCGGAAATTCTTGCGCGATTTTTTCGAGGTGAAATTTTATGAAATTCACTTAAAACAGTGAAAATGAAGAAGATAAACTTTTCTTCAATGAGATGGTAAGTTTTTCCAAAATGAAAAAGAAATTTTCGAAAATGATGAAAGATTTCGAAATGAAAATTCGGATGAATTTGAGGAAGCTTAGAATCGCATAAAGGCAAACTGAATAGTGAATGATGCTGGCGATTTTACTGTGAGCTGATGAAATGCACTTGGCTGTGGCATGGTCATGGTTTGCGAAGTTGCCAAGTTTATACGGGCGAACGGAGACGGCGCCTTGGTTGCCTCTCGTTCACTCTCCGGCATAGAAAATACATGGCCCAGCTCATAATAGTGCTGATGGCGTATGTATTTACGGGAAGTTCAGCCGCAAGGGAGATGCTGATGTTACCGTTCATAAGAACGGCAACGTGGCGGACTTGGCCGAGCCCACCGCAGCATCCCGGCAAATAGCGGTCTTTAATTACGGTCGACATGCTGTTTTGGACGGGGCTATGAGTATTGGGATGATACTCATGCACTATTTAAGAAGCCAAAGGGCGACTTATTCGAGATTCGGATAGGCGGCGTTGGATTCAAGTTTGCAACCTCGAATCCTGCCATTATTTATGTTTTTATTTCAGGGAATAGCTGCTGGTGATCCCTACAATACCTATATATATTTATTTATTTCATGCGGGAATGGTATTTGTTAAGTTTCCCTATAGGTACATAACAATTATGTTTTCGTGCGGGAACGGCGTATTTTTATCCCCTGCACGTACATACTAAATTTTTTATTTATTTATTTCCAGGTAAAAAAAAATGTTTCTAATCGGAATTTTACGGAGTTTTTGGTGCATTTGGTGAGGGGGGGGGGTAGGGCTAAGCCTTACCCCGCACCTTGTAAAACGAGTATGGTATTTCCTCCCCAAATAATAGTGAGGGTGGGAAGCCATACCTGAGTTTACCACATCCCGTCACCATGAGCATCTATGAAACCCCTGAAAAATTGTGGAATTTAATTTTGATAATTTAATAAAAGATGAATGTAAGGGTGTGAAAGATGGTAAGAGTCAGATGGTAGTATTTAAATTAATGAAGGGGGTGTTCCACCACTCCGGAGGAGGCCGGAGACCTATGAAGAAGGGGGAAGGAGGCTCAACTGAAACTCCAGGAGAAGCTCTCCAGCGTAGCTACAGATGGTAAGAATGCTAATTTGATTTATTTTAATTTTTATTGAATAATTTATTTAGCTAGGATTTATGCTTTACTTTTAGATGTAAGAATTCCAAGAGCAGTGTAGCTCGGTGGCTGAGGTCAAGGCTGAGGATAATGTCATCCACGGCCCTGGCTTCGCCACCACGAGCTCCCGACTCCATGAGGGACTACGGAACCACATCGACCGTTGACGGCAAACGGAGTATGTACACGGTCGGGTGGTCCATTGTCCTTCACATGGAGATTCGGTCTGCCCGGGAAATTTTGCCGAATATATTTTGATTGCTACTGATGGTGAAGTGTGGAGGGAGAAGACTGACTTATTTTGCTTCTATTTGCAGGAGGACAAGCCGGCGTGAAGGTCGGAGGCCTGGAGGATTGGCTTCATCCTCCGGCGGTCCCCGGCTCCAACGCCGCTGGACGGGACGGACAAGGGAAACAGCACAGCGTTTGGGTTGCCGAGAATTCCAGACGGCAATCGCTTGCTGTTCCCGACCCTCCAGTTCAGCAGCAACGACTTGTCCTGAATTTTGAACCAATTGGAGGTAAGTTTTATTTTTATTTAGGTTAATTTTTCTTTATTTATTTTGCAGGAGGGTCGTTGGGGAAGTGGTGCTGACTCCGTGCCCAGCAACCACATCCAGCCCAGAAAGGACGGAGAGGTGCGGTGGAGAGTGTCTGCGAAACTGAGGAAGGCATGCGACAGACACACACCGCACCATTACCACCAGTCCAGGCCGACCAACGACCCTGAATTTTGGATGCCAATCAGGTAAATCTATTTATTTTACATTTTATTTTAATTAAGGTTTTAGTTTTATTTAGTTTAGTTAATTTTGCCAATGAATTTAGTCAGGGAGGTTGGATGGACGATGGCAAAGCCATGTTGCAGGGAATGGCGAACAGTGTCAAAGCTCCATCGACCACTCCAACTTGGAGGACAAACCCGCAAAAGATAGCATGTGCTGCGGGTTCGAACCTCCCAGTCTCCCCTCAATTTTGAATTTGTTTTTATACATTTTTGTCTATTTTGATGTATGAACCGAAGTCCCTAAATTACGTCGAGCGGGTTCAGGGAACCACAGCTGACGACTACTGAATGAGCCAATTAATTTTGATGCAAATTATGTTAACTAAAATTTTGTATTTCATACTTCTAGATTCAATGATGAAGATATGAGAATCAATAGAGGATTGCCAATTATAAATGAGAACACTCAACGATCGAAGATGAGAAGGTAAGTTTAAAGATAAATATTTATATTAATTGTTCAAAAGGCAAAGGAAAAGATAAATTCTATTTCAAAAGTAATATTTCCCAATCGACATAAGGTCGAGGGCAACAACTGAATAATAATTATTAACTCATATTTTTGTTTTGCTTTCAGGTTTCCGTCCAAATGGTTTACAATATAATGAATTACAATATAATATTTTATAACTGATACGCTTACGGATGCCACGGGTGTGGCATCTAAGATTTCCAATTCCAGGTCCAGATTGATTTACAGGTAATTCACAATATATATTTTGATATTTTTATAATTTATATGTTTGGTCCTATTGACCTCAATAATTTTTAACTACAATAAACTTAAGAAGAACTCGTAGAGAGGAATCGCGAACACAGTGAACACAATGAATAAGAATAGGAATATATAAAAATTATCAGATTTTCTCTTTTTCTTAATTTTAGTTTCTTTTTGATGACACCAACAGGAGTCACATGGACAATCCCCTCGCGATGTTCTTATTCCTTTCGGAGTCTCCATGTTCCGTGATTCCTTTCTATTCATTTTTCTACCGAATTTCCAGAAGGGAAAACGGAAAAAGAAATTAAAGATTCTCAAGGATTTTTGGAAGAATTCGTGTCGGAGACCCTCTCTTCTTCGCGGCGTGATTGTTTCTGCCTTAGCTAGTTCGCCTCCGCTCCTTCCTCGCTTCGTCTCCTGTCGCCTCGGGAAGCATCATTTAATTCCTTTTGTGGCTCATAGACGCTGTGTGGTGGAGGGCTGCGAGTTTCATTTATTTTATTATCTCCTTCCATGGATCTTCCTCACTCTCTGTCAGATGGCCGATGCTGTCTGGAGAATGTGAGGAGAATCTGTGGGAGGACGTGTCGTGATTTCGATTCCTTTCTCACGTGTAAATAAAACATTTTGCACTTCTAATAAAACATACAAACATAACATTTTTGAAGTTCAAACGTGCGAATAAAACATTGCGCAATTTTTTAAAATTGTATAAACAGAATATTTTGTACTTTTCAAAAACCATGTAAATAAAACATTTTGCACCTTTAAAAAACTCATAATTAAACAATTTACTCATCTATCCCATTTATAGAGTTTATTTCTGGCATAGCTCATTATAATGCTTAAACCGGATATAGACCATTTTGATACTTCACTGACGACATTATTATGAAATGATAACAAGAAGTGATGTATCATTCCATCCACTCGGGTTTCCTATGTCTTGTGAATGATGACTTGGCATTTAATCCACATTTTCAGGGATTGAGATAAAGTCTTGATGCCGTCTTGAGTCAATCTTACCTACGTACAGATACTATGTTAATGTATGACAGATCCCCGTCTAATCAAAGGAATAATCTAACCTAATCAATTCAACCAATCCAGTATCTCGATTTCGGTCTCCGTCTCAGTCACAGTCAAGAGACACCGTCACCCGAATTATTTATTATCTGTCCCACAAATCTTGGTATTTCAGGAGGAGAAGGCACAACCAAGATCCTCAAGAGCAGTTTAATAAATAAAATTTGTCTCAGTATTTCTTTCTTACTTTTGATTTTCGTAGCGTTTCCTCGCTTGCAGCTTGTTTGCATTATGGAACTAAACCTGCTTTTTCCACTTTCCACAGTGCATTTGAGTGCGTACTCTCGAACACTTTGCACCTGGGAAGAAGGGCAATCTGTCAACTACTTTTTCTCCTCCCGCTCCACTGACATTCGAATTAATTACGTGGTCTCAGCTCTCTCAGTGTCAGTGTCAACGCATCACATATCCACGTTACATTACGAAGTACGATTACGATTCCCGGTAAGATTACGAGTCCAGCTTACAAATATTAGTGGTTGTAAGTTCCTTATAATTGTACATATTATCGTGAGTGAAGAATCAAAATGATCTTTTTCCAATTTATGGTAGAATTAAAATGAACTATAGTAATGAAATAGTCAATGAGATTTATGGAAAAAAATGTTAAATATGAGGTTTTTAAAAGTGCAAAATGTCCTATTTACAATTTTTTGAAAAATGTAAAATGTTCTATTTACAATTTTTTTAAAAGTTTAAAATGTTCTATTTACAATTTTTTGAAAAGTGAAAAATGTTCTATTTACATGTTTTTGAAAAGTGAAAAATATTTTATTTACACGCCGTTTGAAACGTGCAAAATATTTTATTTAAAAGCCTTTGGAAAAGTGCAAAATATTTTATTTACAAGTATTTTGATTAGTGCAAGTTCTATTCTCATATACAGGGATGTGCATAATTTTCTATTTACATTTTTGCTAAAGTGCAAAATATTCGATTTTCGTGTTTTAAAGTTAGAAATGTTATATTTATTGATGTTTTAAAATGTTCAAAATTCTCTATTTACATGTTCTTTTAAAATCGCAAAAAAATATATTTACTAGTGTTTCAAAAGTGCAAAATGTTCTTGTATGGTCATGATATATTTTATTATTTTCGTAGATAGTGAAGTTTGCAGTTTTAACTGTAAGAATGGACCTGGGTCTTTTTGATTCTTCACCGACGATATATCTATGCAATGCAATAAAATGCAATATTACAGACTACATAGTATGGGTATGAACGTATGTATAAAAACGACAATGGTTTTGGCTTTGTTTGCAAGAGCAGTTTAATAGTTTTGGCTTGGTGACTAATTGCTGCCAAGCAGCAAACCGCAAAGTAGCTGTTTCCCTCTTCCTTTTACTTGCTTTTCATCTCCTTATTGTTTGTCGTAAAGTAAAGTGGTATGTAATTGGGCCTGGACGATGGCGATTGGATTGATTAGATTTGCTTCAAGTTAAAGATTGAATGCAATGCATTGAGTGCAATATGTAATTGGTAGATTAAATTGATGTTTTTTGTTTCTCGAAAAATATCGATTTTTTAAAATGCCTATAGGTCATTGAACTGTAGTTGGAATTGGTGGGCGGTGCGGTTGTTGCAGGCATTCGATCCGATTTTAAATCAGTGTCAGTATCAGCTCAGTTAGTAGTGAGCATAGGGAGGCGATTTAAAAGAATATTATACGCCATTAATGTATATAATGTGCATCATCAAAGGTAAAATCAAAAAGTAGTCTGAGGGACTTGTGACAGACATGTGAGTTGACGTACGCGATGGACAGCTCTTTTTGTGCTGCCAAATGTATGTATATAGCCATGAATAGTTAAATCCAATCAAACATTTTACATATTATATCGTCTGGGAAGAATAAAAATTACCCATTTACAATTTAGGCTAGGATTAAAATGAGCCATCTTAAAAAACACAGCGGTTTAAATGAGAGAATTTTAATTACGACTTTTTAAAAAGGGCAAAATGTTCTATTTTAATTTTTTTTAAGAGTGAAAAATACTCAATTTGAATCTATTTAAAAATTGCAAAACGCTCCTTTTGCATGTTTCTAAAAAGTGCAAAATACTCTATTTGCATGTTTTAAAAAATTCCATAATGTTCTATTTTCATGTTTTTGAAAGGTGAAAAATTTTGAGTTACAAGCTTCAGTATTTTCATCGTGATGTTTAATTTTTTTTGGTAGATAGTGCATTTCATTTTTAGCTAAAAATGGAAATGGGTCATTTTGACTCTTCATTCACGTAGTGGTATTTATGTAGTAATTGTATGCATTACATAGTTTTAGTTATATGGTAAATTAGAAGGGATAAGTTGCTGTAATAACTCTTTTATCTAAAATGAAAATTATTTCCTTTAAATTCAATCAATATTAGTAATTCTGTACACCACTAAATCAAATAAACATCTTATGGTATGGGTACATTTCGTATGATATTTGGGCTTTGTAATTCCCAACTGGATGCACTAAAGCTCACCTTCCGTGAAGAAACTGCACTTAACCTAATTGATAAAGTTAAGCGGCGTAGAAGTTACACAGTAATTTCGTGCAATATAATCTTGAAATACCAAGATTTTGAAGGCAAGCTAAAACAAACGTACTTTCCTTGCCTATAAGTAGCTCTTCCCCATCTGAAATTAAACCCTGTAAGATAAAACTTGTATAAGCATGTTTCATATCGTCTGTGAAAAACCAAAATGGCCCATTTCCAATTTAACTAGAATTGAAATGAGCTATGTCAAAAAAAACAACACTAAATGATATAGATGCGAAAATTATCATATTACTAGTTTTTAAAAAGTGTAATATATTCTTAGTTTCATACTTTTGAAAAGTGCAAACTGTTCGATTTACATACTTTTGTAATTACAATGTTTTAATTTTTTGTTGATCATTTTGATTCTTCACAGACGATATGATTTATAATTATTGCATTAAAAAAATTAAAAACTTATTTATGTCTTTAGATTTTCATCCATCTCACAAATTTTCTAAATTCAAATATTTGAGAAAAACTTTATTATTATTTAATCCATATTAATTCAAGGTTAATTATTTATAGAACATTGAACGCAAAAAGAACAACACGGCTCAAGAACACGGCCCTGCTGAAGGAAATCACAAATCACATGCTAATCTACGTATTCTACGTTGGTCATCGTCATCGGTTCATCGGTCAAGTCTAGCTAATGTACCGAATAAAATTCAAACTATAACAACCTGCAACTGAACACTACAAATATATTACGATTAGCACTATATGCTAATACTATTAACACGACATCCCTAGCGACAACACATTATGGCAGAAACAGACAACGATAGATTAGCCTGGTCCTGTTTGACTCGGTAGTACACAGATCACAAAACTAGTGCTGTGGAACTGGTACTGGATCGGGATCTGAATTCCGAATCAACGCTGACACTTGAACAAAAACGTTAATAAATCTTACACACGACATTTGAACTGAATCATCTGAAACTGAGCAACTTATAACAACTTAACAACCTAAAGGAATCTAACAAAACTACAGCACTAAATCCTCTTTAAAAAAATTTAAAAATTGCCAATGAAAACTACAGCACGGCGCATTGCCCTATCTGTCCGTCGCTATTCAAAACAGAGCAGGTACTTTGTCAATGACATTTGCATTAAATATTGCCTCCAATTGCTCTCATGCTAATCCCTGAGACATGGTCTGGTTCTGGTTCTGGTCCTGGTGTCCTGATCCTGGGCTGACACTCCACTGGATTTAAAAGTCTGTGGCAGGGAGCAGACGGGACATTTCCAAGCAAGACATATTGCCTACACGGCATACATACAAACATTAAAAAAAAAGAAAAACAAATAAGAAATGCGTGAAGCATGATGAGGTGCCATAAGGTTTGCAGATTTACAGCTTGTTCTCCTAAGTGACACTAGAGTAAATGCTAACTGCTACAACAGTAATGAAATATTCAAATAAAATAATTGTTAGCACACTGTATTGTGTGTCTATACCACAATGGACATATTGTATGGTTCCCCATTTGTCTTGGCTGTATTTCTGAAATTAATTGTAGGCTTACTACTTAATACTTGAAAAAAAATCAAAATCGAAGTACTGGCCAGGACACAGGACCAGGCTTTTGTAGCATGGACACTGCCCTGCTAGCCGTTGCGTTGTTGAAGTGGAGCTCTTTTAGTTGGACTAATAGGAGTGATAAATGTGAATGTCGACGCTGGCTCGTGATGGCATTAATCATGTGAAGTTATGGACTGAATGAAAAGTCGCTTGAGGAATTCCACACTCCACCTCTCCTCATCTCTCCTCATCCACTTTATTTATCTCTAATCTGAGGAAAAAATGACATGAATTTAAGAGCGGACATGGACTACACTGAAATGTAATGAAAGGCAATGCTCTGCGTTGGTCGTACTTCAAAATTGTAAATTGTAGCCAGTGATCTGCTCTGCATACGTCACGTCCCACCAATTCTTACCTGTCCATTACTCCTTATACTGTCAGCTCCTGTGGAACTTCACCTTCACAACGTTCAAACCAAGCAAACGAAAGTTGAGAAAATCCCAAGTGTAAAACGGTATGGCTTATGCTGTACAGTATTCTCATGATAAAATAACATAAGCTATCCATAACTCCTGATCTGACTGTCGGATTCATTCTTCTTCCTTAAAGATCAACTCACAGAGAGACGCAAGACCACAAGTCACCTTCTACTTGACTGTGCATTAAATCACGAGGTATTACAGATATTTGGGATTTAGACCAGTACCAGGCGAGTACCAACACCAGCACAATGACTAACACACTGGAGATAGATGGCTTTCTTTCAAGTAGTGACAAAAATAAAGCTTGTGAATTGTCGTTTTTATAATTTTTAAAATGTTTTTACAATACAATGCCAGAACCCGGATAATTGTCTAGTTTGTACAGCAATTCTCTGTATTGATGGTAATAATGCGTCGACTAGTTTAATTTAATTTGTAGGCATTTCAATGGTAAATAAATCAACTGGAGTAGAATCAAAGATTTTGAGTATCTACTTCTTTTAATTGTTTGTTTTAAAAGGTCGTACACTTATAGATGGGACTGTACTTACATAATTGTATTTCAAATTTGTACTTGTAAAACAATATGGAATTAGTATTATAGGTATATTTTGTATTGAAAAATATTATGAAAAAAGATCATTGAGTGTTTTTAAAGCTTTTAGTTTTTTCGAAATAACAATATTTCAAACTGGTAATTTAAATCTAACTATTCACGAAGAAGTTGACCAAGAATTAGTAATTAGAAATCGACAGTACTTGTTATGTTGAAGTTGGACGCCGAGTAAACAAATTATTGTGATTTAATTATTGTAAGGATTGGAGTTATAAGACGTTCCATTACTGGGTAAATGTCATCGGTTTAAAATTGTTTAACAAATATCCAGAAAACTATTGTTTTACTCAATTAATACTTTATTCAGATTTTAATTTTAGTCTATTAGTATCCCAGAGCGTTGATTTTACCATTAAATGACTAACTGTAACTCTGTAGTTAACTCTAATATTATTACAGTTTAGTGTATAAAATAGGTAATAACTACAGCACAGTCCCCCTGCCCGTACCCATGTCGACAATTCACTTTTGATTTTACATATTAACTTGAAGCGTAGTTAATCTTCTACTTCGCAAATGAATCTCTACTAAACTGTCGGCTGTGCTGTAAGAAATACAAAACATTTTATTTACATCCGATTTTTCCCCCACAATACCATCTACTTAAGGTCGACAGCAATCAGCTCTAAATAATTATATACGGCGTCAAAATAAAAACAATACCGTGAATAAAATTGTATATTAGTTATGCTTTAAAACTTGTATTTTTACCTCTCAAATTACAACACAAAAGCCTTCATAAAATTAAACAAGATTCTAAATATAAACAATATTTAAATTTCGATTGTACACGTACACTTAAAAAGCAAAGTACCCATTCTTACGCAATCTCGTCAATTATACAACATGCAGAATTAAAATGACAAAGATGACAATCAAAACAGCAAAACCTACAAGAAAAGGGCGAGCAAAATGGCAACGACTTGTGTGGAATGGCTAAATAAAATAGAAGAGTACCTCATACACATTTATAATATAGAATTGATTCAGTAGTGCATAGTGCAGTGTGGTTGTTCCTGGCGTTGGTGGCGTTAGTCATAGGAAGATTATAGCCCGGTTGTTTGGTTGGTTGGTTGGTGGAGGAAAGAAAGAAAGATAAACGACTGTCATCTATCAATAAAACAGAAATTGACCTCCCCTAAACCGCCCCACCTGGAAAGAGGAAACTAGTTTTCAGTAGCATTCCATGCATTCTAATTTGTTTTATTTGAGCGCTCTTTTGAGGGAAACTACTTGAGAGAGAGATGAGCGAGCTCAAAGTGTCGCGTCTCAATTAGCTTGACAAGCATGCTGTGTTTGTATCACTCTCCTCTCACGATTACCTCTATGACCACTACCATAGCCATAGCCTATGTAGCAAGACGTCACCTTCTTCGTCTTCAAGTATCTTCTTGTCCAAGACCCTCCCTACTTCCACATGTGATCCCTATAAAGCTTCCCTATATCCACATTTTATGCATATCTGTCAAGTGTAATAACCTGATTTTAATTCTATCATCTGTAATTCTAATTTACTGGTCTTCCCTCTCGTACTTATTCATATAGGAGAAGTGCATTGAATTGCAAAGAAAGATTACATATGTACTTACCATGTTGAAGGTTACAGCTACGTCTGTCTGTCTGTCTGTAGTCTGTCGGTCTGACGGTTTGACGCTCCATTTTTATTTATGTGAAATTTAAAATGTCCATTTGAGAAGAAGGACATCAAGAGAACAGTATGTTCCGTCTCATGTGGAATCTGGACTCGTAAATTTTATTGTGCCCTCATGCCTTCGTATATCATAATAAATAAATAAATAACGATACAGATTTCACAAAATGTTTTATAATCTGACGCCTTCCACGTGCTCTGAATTTCCAATTAGTACGTACAAACCATAGCCATTGATTACAACTTACAACAAGGTTAAATCTATATGACATTTTTTTACTGTAAAATTTTGCTCTTAAATTTGCAGAATTTTGCCGTTGTTGTACTTCTACATATTATCGTCTGTGAAGAAGCAAAATGATCCATATCCATTTTTTTAGCCAAAAACAATATCTGCTATCTACAAAAATACTAAAATATGTCTTGTAAGCGTTTACATCAAACATTTTGCAATTTTCAAAACTATATAAATCGAACATTTTGCGATTTTCAAAAACATTTAAATATAGAACATTTTACAATTTTTTAAAACGTGTAAATAGAACATTTTACAGTGTTTTAAAACATGTTAATCAAACATTTTGCACTTTTCTAAAACATGTAAATACAGAACATTGTAAAAGTTTTAAAACTTTTAAATCGAACATTTTGCACTTTTCAAAAACATGTAAATATAGTATAGAACATTGTACAAGTTTTAAAACTTGTAAATAGAACATTTTAAACTTTTTAAAAACTCCTAACTAACATTTTACGCGTGTTTCTTATTTTGTTTTTATGACATAGCTCATTTTGATCCTAGCTTAAATTGGATATGGCTCATTTTGGTTCTTCATAGTTCATAGACGATATAACATTTACAAAAATGTTTTTAAATTCTAAAAACGTACAATATTTGAGATAATTTACGATTTTGTACTTGTAATTTTCTAACAGTTTTTTAGTATTGTCAATTTCGTTTTATTTTATTGTACAATTTATAAAAGGGAATTAACCGCGCCTTTTTATAGACTGTTTAGAATAAAGTAGAAGTAGCTGAAGCTTTTTTGTGTGGATACAATGCAATAAAATATTACCTTATAAGAATGACATAATATGCTGTACTTAAACAAGCAATAATAATGTCGGTATTTATCCGTATAGTGAGAAATCACATAGGTGAACATCCTGCTTCGTTTGATATTTATTGTGGGCAATAAATCTTTTGGCAATTTTGCCGCCGTTTAAAGCTTTATTTTTAACAACGAAAACTACGTATCCAGAATTTACATTAATTTTGTAAAATGCTTTTTTAGTGGGAAGAGTGAATGCAATAGTTGCTATTGAAATTGAAAGGTTTGTTGGACGTAGAAATGAATACAATATTAAAGTAAATAATTTCAGTGGCGGCGGCGGCCGTCGAAAATTACAAGCACAAGCTCAACAATGCGCAATGTTGAGTTAAATGAATTAAATTATATTCACCTTTTTTAATTTATTCTTTTCAAATTAAACACACACGGTATAAAATTACTGGCTGGTTTCAGTTAAGTATAAAGTGCTCACCTGTAATTATCTGTGTATTAATGTAAGGGCTCTACGGATACCGATAAGAAGCCTAACGGTACGAGTAGAGATGGTAGAATGATGTAGGGGTAGGAGTGTGTGAGTGCCGTCCTCTGTGTAAAGTGTCAGATTCACAATTTCATTTCATAGTCAACATATCATTATATATCATTGTTCGCAAGTTCAAATATTTACCCTTTCCTAAATGCAACAGGACCAACACAAAGCAGCCCAGACCATCCCTTCTCTTTAGAGAGAGCAACCTTAAACCTTCCGCGTCTTTAATTATGCCATTTGCCGCGCACTACACTGAATTAAAGAATGTACCGTCACTGGCCAGGCTATGAATGCCGAATTATGATTGTTAGTGGTAAAATTTATGTCTTTATACGCCTCAACTATCACAACAGAAGATTTTGTTTGATTGAAATTCCGGTCTTTTTTACCCCATCAGAAAATGCTACAGAAGAAACTTCTGCGTGTAGACTACGTTAATATTGTTGCATAGAAATAAACGGCGTCAAACTTGTCACAGATTTGAAACCGTAATTTTATAACTTAAGTATCGTCTATGAAGAACCAAAATGACCCAAATCCAATTTATGCTAGAATTTAAATCAGCTATGTCAAAATAAAAGACAGTTAAAAATGATACATGTTTACAATGCTAATCAAAAGTTTTTAAAATGATCAAATTGTTCCAATTACGTAGTTTTGAAAAGGTTACGATGTACTATTTAAGTGTTTTTTAAAAGTGTAAATTGTCCTATTTACTTGGTTTTGAAACGGTCAAAAATTTTCTATTTATGTGTTTTTTAAAAGTGTAAACTGTCCTATATATATATTTTACAGTGCAAAATGTTCTAATTCCATGTTTTTGAAAAGCGTAAAATGTCCTATTTACATATTTATGAAAAGGTCTAAATGTTCTATTTATGTGTTTTTGAAAATTCTAGAATGTCCTATTTACATGCTTTTTGAAAAGAACAAAATAATCTATTTACTTGTTTCTAGAAAAATGCAACATATTCTATTTACCTGCTTTCATGAAAATGTTGTTTTAATTTTTGTCTGTAGATAGTGCATTTTGTTTGAAATTAAAAATGGAAATGGGTCATTTTGGTTCTTCACAGACGATATTTTAAAACTTCAATCTGAGCAAAACGTACGTTTCTAATTAATCTGCTTGTGTGAATGAGTCAGTGGTTTGTATTCTATTTATTTTGAATTTCTCAAGATGTAAATTGCTGTCTATATTTGAAATTTTTGAAATTGTGCGACTGCTATGTCACCTGTTGTATGTGATTTAAAAAAATAGTTCCCATTGAATTAAATTGAAAGAGAAAAAATCCCAAGTTTTTAGAGGTAAGGAGTTGGAAATAAAATTAAAGAAATTACTACTGACTGACTACTGAGTACTGAGCTACTGCGCTGACATTGTTAAAAGCTGGAAGATGGTCGCTTGTACAATAATAATTGTTCCACATTCAACACATGCCATGCCACGGTTCTAAGGCCGTTGCCTTGATCCTCACTTTTTTTCTTATTAGTAGTTTTAGTTCACCTAAATGCATTATATTTGTTTGTAGCTGTGGCTAGTGTGGCTACGGCCGTGGCTGCTGTAAGCTTAGCTGTAATCGTAATCGTAATGAGAGACGAGCGCCGTACCAGTACGAGCGACCGAGCAACACAGCAACAGTCTGTGTACCGATAGTAGATGATGTTGAACGTGGACAGGGATGTTGATCTGGTGATGTGATCTGATGGATTGGAGTATGTGAAGCTAGTTGTTCAGGTCATTAATCATACTCATTTTTCAGGTGTGAGTCCATAGGTCAACTAAATTATAAATTAGAAATTCTTCCCCGTACTTACTTACGTGTATGCGCGAACAGATGAAATGAATCGGTATTAGGCTTGAGTGTCGGTGACGGCCGGAGCCGGAGCCGGTGCCGGTATCGGCTCGTCTCTTTCTTTCGGATTTATAAGAATTTTAATTTAGGTTTCTTCACGTCTCTTTTTTTAGGGGTGTTTATGGTTCATCTACATATTGTGAGCAACTATTTTAGCCATGGGAAAAATATGTTATGTAGATAGACTGTATGCTTTTAGCTTGAGCTTGATCTTTGTACGTTATTACATAGATATAATGTGAGCCGCTGGTTTGGTTTTCGTGATAAGTATGTACAAGTCCAAAGACTCCCTTATTCCACTGTTAAAACGCAGTCTATTTGAAGGGTATTAAAAGATGCTGTATATCTCTCACGGAAGTAAGAAAAAAGTAATACAAGTCATTTTGTACTTCAAGGAAATTTTGGTTAAATCAATACCTGAAGTCTAAAATTTAATGACTAACTTCGAAGGCTATATGGAAAGCCTATTTTACCTTTTTTTTAAATTTACTATTTTTCTATAGGAAGGTATTTTAAAACGCATCTACTCCAGAGACGTTTATTGAAACAGAATTTGACATCTAAACGGCTTGAAAGTCAGCAGAAAAAAACATTTTTTAACGTTGCAAAAAATTAAAACATGTAATATTTGACTAGTTTTTTCTATAAATTACGCTAGTAAATTGAAAATTTTAAAGTACAGGAAAAATACTAATAAAATATTGTATTTTTTAGAATTATTAGTGCAGAGTAGCACGGTAATTCTTAATTATTTTTGGAGATTCAAAACCATTTGGTGTTTACACACTTTTATTAAAGTTACAAAGTTTAATCTAACATTTTTTTAAAGTGCAAATTAAGATAAAACTAGTTTTTTAAAGTGTTAAATGTGATATTTTTAAACAGTTTTAATGCTTTAAATACTAATAAATCAATATTTTCACAAGTTAGAAACGATAAACAATAAATATTACAGAACTTTTAAAACTGTGTATTAACGTATTTTATAATTTATTTTAATGTGCAGAATTTTATTTGCATGTAACTAAAGTTTTCAAATTTCAAAATGCCATATTAATTTTGTAAAAATATCATAACAATACATCGTTAAAAAAGTATATTGAATTGTTTTACTAAAAAGCTTTCATAAAGTTTTAAATTCAAGGATGGTTCAGCTGGAGGGTGAAGCTTGTATTAAAACTTCAACGAGGAAATGTCGATACATGTGAATAACACTACATACTCTAATATTATCCATATACCATATTATTTACATATAATTATTACACAGAAATTATATTATTGTAGTGTTAGACTGGGTACAATGCTGACGCTGACATGACGGCTGTGAAAAAGAAGGAACGAGCGTTCCCGATTCCAATACTACATTCATATATCAACGTTTGGCTTGAGCCTTGAGTACAACGTAATAACGTAGAGTACCACAGAGTCTGGCAGTCCATCGTTTTCTTGTTCTGTTTCGTTTCGCTTTGGACATTTGGTCTTCTGGTGCGAGTGAAAAGTCTCCGAGTGGAAAGTGGAAGGGGAAGTGTGGAATGACAAATGATGTTTCTCCGACAAGGCCGCTTGGTGATGGGATATGTGATGGAGTCGAAGTAATTCTTCTCTCATCTCACGTGACGACAGTTTCAATTTATTCACAGTTCAACCAAGCAGCTGGAGTATACAAATTTTCCTTATACCTACAATACACTCTATAGCCATACATCTTTACGTTCTTAAGACTGGGCCATACCCCCAAACTAATACCAATACTCTACTGACTGACTCCTATAATTATATTTTATTGACTCGGAATTGTCTACATAATGTACTGTAAACGCATTATTCCCCCGGATCCGGACCTGTTTCTATTACTCTGTTTTTAATTTATAACCAAATTTATTACACACATGTACACACTGCTCCTCCGCTCCGTTCAAAAGTGACAAATGAAGTTAGAAAAGTGTTAATATAATTTTTGAATAATTTATTCATTTATCTTTTTATATTTGTATTTTTTTTAATTTTTCGAGTCTCCTCATGCTTGTGTGCCTTTTCCAATGACAGATTGTTGTTCCCGTTGCCTTACCGTTGGTTCTGAATGGCAGAAGGGTAAAATGCAAAGGGAATTATATGTTTTTTACAGAATTTCAAAATGAGGTATCTTTAACAAGTTCTAATTTCGTGCTTAAATTGCGTACGTTGGACGCCGATGTAAATTTAGTGCGTTTAAATTGGCGCCTCTTTGTGTATAGATTTATTAAGCCAGGAAAATGCTAGAAACCATGAAAAATATGTCTAAAGTATATAAATGTCACGTTCTATAATTATTATTGGTTGATTTCGAAAAACGTAATTTTATTGATATAACACGGAAACACTTACAACTAAATAACTCTTTAATGCTATGAGCTATATCGTCTTTAAAGAAGCAAAATGACCCATATCTAATTTGCAGTAGAATTAAAATAAGCTATTTATTAAAACAAAAACACTAAATTAAATGGATGCGTAAAATGTTAATTATAAGTTTTAAAAAAGTGCAGTATGTTGTATTTACACTTTTTTTAAAAGTGTCAAATGTTCTAATTACAAATTTTTGAAAAGTTTCAAAGGTTCTAATTACAAACTTTTGAAAAGTGTCAAATGTTCTAATTACACGTTTTTGAAAAGTGTCAAATGGTCTAGTTACACGTTTTTGAAAAGTGTAAAATATTCTATTTACATGCCTTAAGGATTACACGATATTCAGACGTCTGTAGATAGTACATTTCGTATTTAGTCAAAAATAGAAATGGGCCATTTTGATTCTTAACAGAGGATATCCAGTACAACATGGTCACTGTACTGGGGATTTAATTCTAGTTGCAAAACAATGTCATATTTTGATGCCGTTTGAAATTTATTCCAATGTTTTGCATGCGCTCCCGCAACAGTCAATATCGTTTTATTGATTTATTGCTGTACCAAATAACATTGTAGAGTATCTGGTATATGTAAACAATATTTTCTAAAATAACAGAACAATATAATTGCATAAGTTGCACTTAGGCAATAGACATCTACCTATACAAACTGAATACTACTATATCACAACATTATGACTACAATTTGACCCGTAAATATAGGCTTTAGCCCCTTCAGAATAAACGCGCTCGGCCATGACTAAGACAACAAACAACTAACGATATGGAAAACCAGGGCGACTCCATGAACCTCTTTCATCGTCATTATTCATTACCCCCTCACATCCGCTCTGCCATGTTGTTGTTCATGCTGACTAAAAAATAGTTGGTGTCTGAACCAACCTCCGCGGGATAAAGTAGCAAATAAAAAACCTCACAGTCGGTTTTTCTACACAATTTAGCTCTGCCTCTCTTCTGCCCTAATTAAATTTACTGACTGACTGAGTCATACACTGCATTGTACTTCCCACCACACTTATGCATAGCGTGGGCTTTATCTACATAAATCCACAATATCGTAATCGCTTACCCAATGCAAATAACTTCTATTTATTCTTTATATATTGTTTGAGTTAATTTCCCCTATTAGCCTAGGCTCTGCCTATTATTAAATGCACTCATAATTGGATAAATGGACGAATGCATGCAAATGTTCATATTCAAAAAATTTAATGCACTCACACTTACGAATGAATGTGCGGGTCGTAGTACGGATTACGTTCACTGAATATTCCCCTTATTTATGCATGTAATGGTCAATGGTATAGCTTGATATTGGTAACATAAGGCGTAACAGAAAAATATATGTACCAACGTAGAATCAGTGCACATCGTGCAATTGTATGGTGGTGGCTGGTGGCTGGTTGTAAGCGGCAGGGGCCATAAGATTTAATTAAAATGATGTAAGTGAAATCTACCATAACCATAGAATGGCATAGAATCACTTAACTGTAAATATTTAAAAAAAATGAAATACATAGAAAATAATTTGGAAAACATAATTGTTAATTGGAGGATTATTACGACGGCTGAGCTGCTGACTACCGATTGACGATGCTGAGGGTGACGTTGACTTTGACATGACACTCCCCTCCGCTGAAATGAAAAATTTCAAACCCGCCTGTTTTCGTGCAAAATTTAATCATAATACCTACATAGTTTTTTTGGAGGTGATTGTTTGTAATTTTTTTAAAATGCAGTATGTGATTACATTATAATATGTAAAAAGCATTTTCCAAGTAATGAAATTAGATCAAGACTAGTGTGTGTTGTTTTTACATTCTGTAGAAAGAAAACATATGGAAGGTTGTAGTAAATTGCATGGCAGGATATTAATCTCTTTAATTTGATGTTTAATTTTTGCACCTTTCATAACGTAAAAGTACTACGTACAAAATCCGACGACATAGTTTGTTTGCACTGCAGTCTATTTATAATAATGTAATTTTTAGGGTGTAAAAAAATTTAAATTGATACTTTGTGTTGGTGCTTTGTTAATAATACCTTATATGTAATTTTTGAAACTTTCGATTAGAATTTATTTATGTATATTCGTTATGTGAAATGCTCCTTGTCAGTATAACCAGAGATGTACATTTTTAAGTGTTTTATTTTAGTAGACCTACAAGATATAGAGACTTCGCTTCTGCTTTTTACATTCTGTACTTTTAAACAATTCCATCAGCAACAACAGTTTTACTTATGTTTATAAGCGTTTAGCTTTCTATTACAAATATTTCTGAGCGAAGTCAAGCTAAAGCATACAAACGTTGATTTCCATTCGATTTCCAAACTTCGACGCATTTCTAAGATATGTTTAAAAATATTTTAAAAGCTAAAGATTGCCAAAAAATATGTCTACATGCCAATACACGGTATGATTATAAACGCATTGAATATATCCAACTTGATAATTATGAGTTTAAAAAAATTATAACATATTAATTACAGATTTTTAAACATCGCAGAACTTAATAACTGCCTAATTTGAGGAAATTTCTTTTTAAGTGAAAATAAAACCTGTTTTACGTAAAAGTGTGCAGGTTAGTTTGTCAATTTTGTATATCTTAACATATATAGATTCCGTCAAATTGTTGGCCGTGTATCCTACTATTTAGAAGCATTGCAAAATCTAACTTACAATAAATAAAAAAACTATATAAAATATATTATCGTATCTAGTCTGTGAAGAATCAAAATATTTTATGTTTATTTGTTGCCAGAAATAGAAGGCATTATCTACAAAAAAACATTTCATGAAAGGATGTAAGTATGACATTTCTAAATTTTTAAGAAAATGTAAATACAACCATTTACACTGTTCAAAATCTTGTAAATCAAACAATTTAAACTTTTTTAAATGTTATAAATAGAACAATTTACACTTTTAAAAAACTTGTGGATACGACATTTTGCAATTTTCAAAAAGGTATAAAACGAACAATTTACACTTTTCAAAACCTTTGAAATGGAATATTCTGCACTTTTTAAAACGCGTAAGTATCATGTAACGCAGCTATCTCACTTAGGTAGTGTGTTTTTCGATATAACTAATTTTAATTCTAGCTTAAATTGGATATAGACCATTTTGATTCCTCACCCTTGGCTATTTTACTACTTGTCTTAAATTCAGTATGCATCAACGTGCAAAATGATGGCCATTAAATTATTTATTTCAAATTTTAAATACAGCACGTAATGTCTTTAATTAGTCATTCAGCATTTAAGAGTATTATTACTATGCAATATGCACAGTGCAGTAATTTGTGCAATTTCCCCTAATTCCGAATAAAAATTTAAATAAATTGCAAACATTTAACAATACTCTATTCGAAAAGTCTATGCAAAAAATGCACGCAAAATACATGTAGGTAAGTTGGTAAGTAAATTGCACAGGTATCAGTACTAACAAAGTACGAATCTGTATATGCATATTTATGAGAAGCTTTGATCCTTTATAAGAACGCACTTATTAGCTGATCTGCAATCTGCATATTACAGTGCATTCAGCCTGTACATCAGTAATATTGAATAAGCATGATTTTTTTCAGTAGGGCGTTCCCATCCCAATTTAAAGTCGTTTAGTTCGTTGATTTGATGAGTTGACAGACAGCCTTCAATAATTGTGTATAGCGTCTTAAGACGCTCAACAAGATGAGTAACAAGGCTGATGCTGATGATGGGTAGCGAGCGGGTACAGTGGGTTGCTTTTGCTTTCCGTAGCTTCATTAATCTCCCCTTTTTTACTACACATCACTGCTATGTTTACCTGTCAGTATGTACACTGCTGCTAAAATTGTGCAATTCTTTGCCAGTGTAAATCCCAGCGTGTTTCTTAATAAAATCGAATTAATTTCTATAGTGGCGCTGATATCGTTTTTTTAAATATATTTTGCAAGTTCAATCTAAAATGATCTCATGATGATCCTGATTATCTTTATAGACGGATACAAACGCAGCAAAAAATAATCTGCAGTTGTAAGTACATTAGGCTGGTCGCCTACAATGTTTTTAATTGCGTTTTCATTTTTGTACGGCAATAATAGCAGATGTTCATTATGTATTATGTACATGCCCTATAATTTAAATGCAACTACGATTCGACTCTTACTTTGTTAGATTCCCACTTATTACGTCATTAGTTTCCATTTCTGATTCCTGTTTTACCAGTACCAGTACCAGAGCAGGCTCCCTACCTGACAATTAGTGCTTGCTAAATAGTAATTATACGTTGGGTGCACTCAAGATTAATTCCGAGAGAGTGACTGATACGGTGGATGGATGGGAACAAGACGGCAAGAGTTGAGTCTTGTCCTCCAAGTGTATGAATTGCAAATGGCATATTTTGGCGTAATTAATTCCCACGTATGTGTATTGGAGCGATTCACTTCTTAAGGATGTTGATTTTGGTGCAGCTAATTGTCGTATTTTAAATACGATATACATTGTTTACTTGTTAACGCTGTAGTTATAAGCTTACCAATGTAGACATGGGCAAGTTTAGGCATTGGTATTTGTATTACAAATTAAGTTGTAAAAAATATGCCCACTTGGGTATGTTTAAAATTCTTTCTAAAATCAAAAGATACGATCTTGTAAGATTGCGATTGGCCTGGAGCTTGGAATTGGAATTTGAGGTTAATTTGCCTATACCATTTGAGCAGAATTTTAAAGGAGAATTTAGCATTAGCAGAAGCGCAGTGTGGCTATACATTAGAATGGCTAATATCATCATAAAACATTACAGGAAGAAATGCCAATTTTACAAGATTCATTTAACTAAATTCATGTAGTCAATCGCAAAAAATTTAATACTATGATTAGAAAAGGATGTAAATAAAATATTTTTCATTTTTCAAAAACATGTAATCAGAATAATTTGCCCTTTTTAAAAACATGTAAATAGAACATTTTACACTTTTCAACAAAATGTAAATAAAACATTTTACACTTTTTAAAAACATGTAAATAGATCATTTTAAACTTTTAAAAAACATGTAAATAGAACATTTTACACTTTTAAAAACATGTAAATAGAACATTTTACGGTTTACACAAAAATTTAAATGTAAAACTTTACACTTTTCAAAAAGCTGTAAATGGAAAAATTTACAAAATTCAAAAACTTGTAAATAAAACACAATTTGGTAATATTTTATTGCTGAAAATTCAAATTTAACTACGCTGCTTTACTCAAAAAATTTAAACAAGCTATTTTTTCGCTGATGAAGCCAGTGCTAAAAGCTTTTAGTTACCAGTATTATCAAAAACTATTAACCTGCATCTTATTAGTGAAAATAGTCTGCAAAATAAAACTTGTACTTTTAATCAACTGCAGCTACAGAATTTCCAACCAAAACTGAAAAAATTACATCAAGTATTGATTCTCGCGAAATGCTTAATTGCCGCTCAAAATAAACCTTCAAAAATGTAGAGAATAATTATGTTCATTTTATTATTAATTCATTTTAAGAATGACTTTTTAGCATGCAGTGTGGAAGGGAGACTGGAATAATTATTGTAGATTGAGATTTATGCATGTAATAAATCCGACAGAGATTGAGTTAAAAAAAAGAAGAAACAGAAACAGACCAGGCAATTGGCAATTGCATGTGCGTGATACTGCTTCGTTCTTTCGCTCTCACAGTAGTATAGTGACTGTTAGCTCAAAAACAAAAGGAAAAGACCTAACGTGGAAATTAATGTCATGCGATCAACCCGGAGAATTAAATCGAGACAAGAATATATTAAGCATATTATGTACACTATATTAGAATGGGAACTTTAAGAAACTTAACTGAACTTGGACTATTGACTATGGACTCGCCTGGGTTCACCTGGTATGTATTTGGGTTTGTACTTTGGGTTTGGTTTTCCCTCTGGGTGACTACTAAATTTAATTAATTTAAAGCCAATTTAAAATACGAATTAGAATTATTATACTTCATGCACACACAAAAAATAGGACGTCTATGTATACATTTTTTATTGTGTGTTTTTTCTCGTATATTTGTCCGACATCATACCTTTTAGCATTTGCACCTTTTTTGCGTCATGCATAAATGTTAACATATTTTTTGTGCATGATTAAATATGTCCATTTAATTGTAAGATGAAGGGATTGATAATAATAAATAGGTACAACAAAAAACAACATGCAACCAGCAATAGAAGGTGAAAATCTGTGGAAAATGTGACACGCAGATAGAGACACGGAAAATATTTATTTCTATTGTATAACGTCAAAGGCCACATTTATTTTTTTAGATGGTAAATTTGCTAAAATAACCTTTTGCAAAAATTAATGAAAGCATATGAAGCAAATTAATAAAAAGCAATGGAAATTTATTACGTATGTATAAGCACTACCAAATCAAAGCTCAAAGTAGTGTGCGTACCAGTAATGCAATATTAATATCCTAAAATTACATAAAAAATTGGTTAAATGAGTTTTCTATTTTTATAATAGAAGGCTAACTAAACTTTGTCCTTTGTCCAGACAATATACATATCGTCAGTGAAGAACCAAAATCACCCATATCCATATTTAGCTAGAAGCAATATTAACTATATAAAAAAATATTTAAATATATCTTTAGAGCACTTGAATAGAAAATTTTACACCTTTTCAAAAACATGTAAATTGAACATTTTGTGCTTTTCAAAAATACGTGAATATCACATCGTGCACCTTTTCGAAAACATGGAATTAGAACATTTTGCAATTTTTCAAGAACATAGAATTAGAAGAATTTGCACCTTTTTAAAAACATAGAATTAGAACGTTTTGCACCTTTTTTAAAACATGTATAGTGGACATTTTACTTTGTTGAAAAACATTAAATTTGAACATTTTACACTATTCAAAACATGCAAATAAAACAATTTAAACTTTTCAAAAACTCGTAATTAACATTTTACGCATGTTTCGCATTTTGTTTTTATGACATAGCTCATTTTGATTGTAGCTTAAATTGGGTATGGGTCATTTTGGTTCTTCACTAACGATATACACGTTGTGTAGTTTAAATGTCCACAAATCTGTTTAATTACGACGCCGCCTAAATTATACTCCCTGTATATGTTAACTGAGTCGTTGATGTGAGAAGTATAATAGAAATAGCAAGAGAATGGTTTTAATGAGAGTTATAATACTTTATTTTTGTTGCGGTTTCTGTTACTGTTTTTTTTTGTTTGACCTGTAAGAGCTAACTGGCAGTGACCTAGCGTAGTCATTGGCCTGTAATTTACTATTTCTGGACAGCATAATGCATTGAAACTGAACAACGTCTTTATAAAGATTCGATCAGCAGCCCCAGTAACACCACCATCACCACTGCCACATGGTTTCATGTCTTGACTTTTTAAATTTATCGAAAGCACGCAAAAGGTGGGACGATGAATGATGCATGGCAAAAAAAAATGAATGTACTGTGAATCATACTGTGACCATGGATTGACCCATGTAAATAGGTTCATTAAATTATAACATCGTACATGGTCAAATTCTGAACACAAACAAAAACGATAACGGTAAAAATGACGGATAAGTGGAGATGATAATTTAACATGGACAGCATCTTAATCTAAATCTGGCTGCTCTGTCCGTCATTGTAAATGTCCGCCCTCGTCATCATATTATCTTCATGGATATAATTAGATTTTCAAAGATCATCCGTTACCCCAGTAGGGTAATCATATGAGCGTAGAAAAAGATGTAGGTAGTTGAATGCACTATGTTATACCTATATGCATTATTACGTAGCTTGTGTACAGTAAATGGTCAAAAAGCTGATAGCTGATAAATGAACACGTGATAGGCTACGTCCCCACTTAACCCTTCAGAAGGTAATTGAGTTCACATTTAAAATTTTGGGGGGATTTTCTAATAACTAGGTAGCAGCGACGTTCAAAGTTTCAAAGTAATACAAAACATGTAGCAAGAACTACAGACCTATTTTTAATACAACTACAAATATACCCATAATCCACATACATATTACTGCTATGCTACTATCGAAATACATAATTGTAAATATAAAATCTTATTTTTCAATTTAAAAAAAAATATTGCAACTTCAATGGTACTTTTTTAATCTGCTTTGTTCGTCCGTATGGTGCTTGAGGATAAATTTAGTAATTTCTTAATAATTTTTATTAGCTTAAAAGTTGTCTAAAGCACAAGAAATTTTGTAATGTTCTTAATAAGTTAATTATGGTTTAGCAGTTAATTTTTTAAAAGAGCCAACTGAATCTATTACGTAGGTACCTATGAATCTTTAATGACTGTCTCAAGTAAGGATACACAAATTGTTAATTTTAGGGGAACTTAGGCAGGTTTTGTGGGTAAATTTTGTGTTCCGTTAAGCGCCGACGGAAATATAAACTGTCCTTTTGAGTGCCACATATCTTGGAGGTGGTTTATTAATTAATTTATCTATGAGCCCAGATTTTGAAAACTACAAAATTTAACACAAATTTGAATTTGAATTTGATACAACATTATTTACGAAATGTGTTTCATTAACCACAATCACAATAAATATCTAAGGATTACAAAACTGAATAATATTTAATTCGAAATTAAAATTTCCAAAGAAAATTATTGTAGAAAACGATTGTATTACTGTAGTAGTTTTAAAGGCACTTTGCATTTATATAAGTTTTTCACACCACAAATTCGTAGAAACTATCACTTTTCCATATTTTCAAAGATTGCAACTTAATTAATTTACAATACTGCATTTATGATCATTGCCACTGCTTTTTTACTGATTAATAAAGATATACGTGATATGACATAACGTCGGTGAAAAATCAAAATGACCCATATCCAATTTAAGCTGCATTAAAAATGAGCTATGTCAAAAAACAAAACGAAAAATATGCGTAAAATGTTAATTAGGAGGTTTTGAAAAGTGTAAAATGTTCAATTTACATGTTTTTGAAAAGTGCAAAATATTCTATTTAAATGCTTTCAAGACATGTTTCAATATTTTTGTAGATAGTGGATATTGATTTTAGCTAAAAATGGATATGAGTCATTTTGGTTCTTCACATACGATATGACGTATTTTGAATTTAAATGAACATGCCAAGTTACACTTACAGTTTGTGTTTTTTGGGAGAACTTAGGCATATAGAATAAAATATTTATTTATTTAATAAAACAAAATATTATATTTTGCACCATAGGGAAAGTAATAACTGTATAGTAATTTATTTTCATACGGGCACCGGCGGGAGTGTAGTTTATTGGAATGTTGTTGTTGTTTGCTATTGTTGGTGGTGATAGTGGTCGTTGTTGATGATATGTTGGCTCGCTAGTCTTGACACTTATTTCGCTTTTATCTAGTACGAAAGGCTAGCATCGGGTCCGGTACCGGTACCGGTACCGGTACCGGTAATTCAGCCGTATATTTCCACTTCCACCTCCACTCGCTCTTCTTCTTCTTCTTCTCATCTCGAGCGCATCTTATTTTTCTTTTTCAAGAAAGCGAGAAAAATACAGCAAACAGAAGAGGACAAGAAACTTGTAAGTGCGACATGAAAACAGCCACTAGGCATTTGCAAAGCACACAGACACTTCAACCCAAACCCTTATAAAGTTTTGTAGTCAGAGCCCGCACGCTTCACATTTTACATGGGCGTAATATGAACATAATAAACATGAAACACAAAGTGAGGTAGGTACCAACTCAACTGCACACTAACACACACAGTACAAAGCTACGCATAATATTGTTAAGCAAAAAGCTCAACACAGGAGAGTGGGAAATGGATGCAGGGCCAAGGGAAAGCCGCTTTTCATTTTTAGTCATTTTTGCTTCAAGCACTTTCTTTATTTTGCCAGCAGCAGCAGCATATCATCCTTCCGCAATTTTCTTTGGAGACGTGTCAGATGTGTTACATTATGGATGACTGTGTGTAGGGTGCGTGGCGTATTTTGTTCCGGTTTAAATTTGAATTCTACTGTGGCGGTGGATGTTCTGTACTGAACACTACGGAAGCTGGAATTTATTCTTGTTGGTTTTTTCTATCATCTACTAGTACCAGTACCAGTACCAGTACCAGTACCAGTACCAGTACCAGTACCAGTACCAGTACCAGTACCAGCCTGAAATTCATTAGTAAAATGTATTTAAATTTTTTAAATTACAAAGGTAGGGTTTTGCAGTTTTACACCATTGCACATTACATTGTTGCTTTTAATATTTTTGGAAACTCGTAGGTTTTTGCCTGCTTTAAATGTCTATAGTAATTACCCACTTATCCGATTTTACTCCAAGGTTAAACTTCCAATACTCAGCCGGGTAAGAATTAATCTGTCTGTAACGATTTGCAATATACTTTTTATATAATCAAACGGCGTTGGAATATTTTTTATGAGATATTCATACAATTTATGCAATTTTCACTCATTTGTGTGTAGAGATAATTAAGCAATTTTAAAAAAAACGTCTAAATAACTGTTCACAAATTTTATTAAAAGGTCTTATTTAATTGTAAGGAAAAGTTTATGGCCTGACGTACTTAAAAAGTAGCAATTTTTGTGCAAACGTAATGTATGAATGACCCCTGGCCTGGCAACTACAACTGTTGAACAAGTTTGGTTGGCACCATGCACTAGTTATGATTTTGCTCTTGAATTTAAATTTACATAGGCACATTTAAAATACATATTATGCATTGCAAGATTACCTACTCCAACGCTATTTTAACTTTCCTACTATTTTTAAAATAGATGAATTTTTACAAAAGTATTTATACTTACATCCCTTCGCATTATATTTCACCGACAGTAAAATTTCTAACACATATTATGCATGGGTACGTGAACAGCATTTTATAGGAAAGTAAAAAATAGGTAGGAAGGCAGGTTGGTAAGTCTATATATTTTATGAATACAGATATTTAGATATTTTACTGAGTAGTGTATGTACCGGGACGGTGAACGAACTACGGCCGAAGGTATTCTCACTATATATTTATTACTATTGCTCTATTGATCTCTCGATATATATGACGTTGACAGACGGCTGTAATTTGTAATGTTGAGTTCCATCTCAGGCTCTAACGGAGTGAAAGTGTCAAATATTTTCTATCCATGAACCTAATGACACGTGACATAATTGACTGTCTAACTGTCATTTTCCTTTCTTTCCATTTCGACTCAATGATAGATTTCTGTTGTCATCGATTTTTACTACGTATTTTCATTTTTTTTGCTACCGTATGTTTTCGATTTAATGTCGCTTAAAAAAATTTACTGTTAACTAATGGCGTACTGACATGGCTAATGCTGAAATACATTGGGAAAACAAGAATTTAATTTGAATTTCGTGCATTACTTAGATGCTATTCCTGCGAAATCATACCTACCGTAAAGCTTTTAATAGCTCCTAGGGCATTAACGTCTGACTTTTTTATTGACCAGGGAGTTATTGGAAATAAAAACAAACAACAAAACCCTCCTCTTGGATTCAATGCTAAAGACCGTGGGAGCTATTAGAGACCCTCGGGAGTTATTAGGGACTTGTAGGTAATTTCAATTTTTTTATTAAGTACCGTAAATTAGTGATATTAACAATAATGCAAGTTTATCAACTGTGGTGTGTGGATTGCCACTTTAGGAAAATGAATAAAGTCTCTGTTCCAAATCTGAATTTAAACACAAGATGTCAAGTTTCCAGATGCGTTCGAAGTTTTCTTGGTGTAGCGTTGATTTAATTTATCTAAGGAAATATGAATTGGAGGGAGGATACAGTGTTGTATAAGTTAACACAATACAGTATTCAGATCCTTCAGCTGATAGCTCTGTCCTATTAAAAAGGTAAAGGAAAAAGGTAATACCCGCTTCACCCCGACAGCGCAGCGCTACAAAAACAGAAATCAAATGTTAAGGGATTTCTCCTATTTAGAATATGGCTTGGAGTAGCACATGTGCCAGTCCGAGTTCCAGCTTTTAAGAGCTCAATTTGAATATATTATCAGATAAGTAAAAAAGTTATTTACTATTTTTACACATAGGTAGATCCTTTTTTTTGTACCTGTTTACAGTGTACAATTAAGTAATATAAAGTAACATGAAAAATAGAAATACCAGACATACGGCACGATTTTAATTATGCAAAATATTACGTCTCCACAATACAATTTTGAAATGTAAACAAACGCTGGGTATTTTAAAGTTGAGAATTAAAATTTATTTGTCTAAATATGTAATGCTTATTGCGAGCCATAAATACAACAATTTCAATTTTACAATAATTATTTACCGTTCTAACCAACATTTGCTTGCAAGCACACATCTCGTCCCAGAGATTCAGCGTTAACATCGTAATATTATCAAACGGCGTTAAGTCTAAAATCGTACTACGATAAATTTATTAGTGGCTGAAATTACCTACGACGCTATTTAAAATTTTAGCAAATAGTATCCAGTCAATGGCCAATAATGTGTAGCGTTTTTGATAAGACGACGATGATAATAGGAATTGTGTGTAGTGTGTAGTGCTACTCTAATGCTAATGGACGGAATAACAAGTTTTCGTCTTGCCCCTTTATTCCGTGGATCTGGACCTGTGGACCTGAAAGTGCATTAAGTGACGGGGCGAGATGTGAGTGTGAGAGTTGCAGCGGGAGCAGTCATCTTTGAGCATTGTAACGAGCTCTCACTGCGGGATATATGGCAGTGAGGGAAAAGAACTAAATATCTCAGGGCATCTCTCTCTCTCTCTCCTATAGTGAGAGTCACAGGCTATGCTATACTGCTATGCTATACACCCTTCAGATTCCTTTTCGTTTGTAGTTATTTCTTCATATGTTCGACTTTCTTACGTTGTGACGTGTCTATAGCGTTGAGACTTGGACGTTTGGATGAGAATTTTTCAGAGTGGAAGATAAAAAGGATTCCCTGTGGTATCTCATATATACTCACAACTTGAACAAGAACAATCCATCGTCCATAAACTTCAGCCCAGGATCAAGCTTTTATTATACTTATAACGCTGCATAAGCATCAACCGCTGAATGAATGAACTCCTCGCATGCTCACTTTTTATTCCAGATTAAATTAATTTTTTAACGATGTATCTACAGTCAATCCGTTTCTTTATGTGTTTCTGCTTCCGATATAATACTTTTTCAAACTAGAAATAGATTTAGAGTTGATTTTACGTGCTACACATTTATTTAGTTAATTGTGTAAGTGCTTGCATAATTTAAAATAATTTGTATGTAAGACAACGTACGTTTTAATGAATACAATTTAAAGACTACCTTTGATTTTCTTGATGAGTCTTCTTAAAAAGTAGCAATTCAATTAATTAAAAAAATCCTTTATGTGCGTTTACGTTTTACATGTGTGATAGTAAACATTAAAATATAATAAATTTTAGTTTACTAATATGATTTACACAACACTATTTAAAAATAACCTGTACAAAGTATAAGGAGTATTTGGAAGTTTTTCAGATTAGCACAGAAAGACTCGCCTGTTGAGAGGTTCAATGCGCTAAATTAAATCATTATTACATATCCTGAGGATAAGGTATAGAAAACTTGGAACAGGCCATTTTCAAAATTTCTTTATTAACTTTGAATAAAAATGCTTAAAAATTATTTTTTTTAATACGGAGTTAAATGGAAGTTTTACATTAGATTTAACGAACGTTTGACGCCTTAAAAATTACTAACAATAGTTACTAACAATACAGAAACTTAGAGAAACTTTAGAAGGTTTTCTATATACTTTAGGTGATAAGTATTTGAGGCAACAAACTGCTTGAATCTGAATGGAACTGTTTTATAATCTATATTAGTCTATAGTCATCGAAAGGATTTATTGTGCGACTGAAATTTTCATGCGGCGCCGAGCAGAAACAATTCCTTAGTAATAATTAGCTAAACAAGTAATAACATTTCAGCTGTCTGCTTCGAACTAAATACAACTAGAATTAAAATTACTAATTTATGAAATAATTGGGGCTTCATTTTATTTAAACTAAAATAAAACCTCTTGGTTTGCCTTAACACTGGTTAATAATTATGATTATTTAATAAATCGATTCAACGCCGCTTAAGTTTTACAAATTTAGATTTAATGTTGACCCCGATATTATGAACCGTTTCAACTTTGTGTTTTCATTTGGAAAAAATTGTTGACGAATAAAATCTGTTGTTATTCTTGTCTTATTTTTACGTACTTTCTCGCCTTTTAAAAGTATTTCTTATAATCCTACAATTAATTGCCTAGATCCTATCCATTTCAGTAATAATAATATATTATAATTTACAATAGTAAGCAGAGAACATTAAAAATAATTATTCGCAGCTTAAACACATGTTAAAGTAAAAAAAAAATACAATGTATTCATTCTTGTAAATTCGTGGACCCTCAGTACAAAATAATGCAAAACGGAATTTAGTCCGAAATATTATATTTCTATTTCTACTTTGGAGTCCATTTCTCTCCTTTTCCAATTCCAGCTCCATCTTTTGTTTGCCTTTTCTTTTACGAAAATTGTAAACTAATAGCTAATTTTACATGTCAAGGTTCAGCTCAGGCGCTGCCCAGTCCGTCCCTTGAACCTAAGCACGAAAAGCAAATCCTTAATGATGCATTTTCTATTATTATATAACGTCTATAGTGTTGAAATTGCCTCATTCTTGTGTCATGTGTTGACCCTTGCCTCCTGCTGCTCCAAAATTACAAGTAAAAGTGAGAATGACGACAACTACGGCGACAAAGAGGACGACAAGAGAAGGACATAGTAATTGTTATTCGAATCCTTTTCTCATTTTCCGCACTCTGTCACACTCTGTGTATCTGTCCTGTGTCTACCACACATAGACAAAAGTACAACATACCTTTAGGCTTAAGTCAGTTTCAGTATTAGTTATAGCACCACTACCGACACTGTTGCGGCTAATGATTCTACCCAAGAAAAGCAAAGGTCATTTTTGCCATTCCCCTGTCGCCGACCCACGACTGTGAACCTATGCAATCCCACAATCCAAAGTCAATCGGTCAATCCTGAGGATATAATGCCAACACTAGCAACAGGACCAGGACCAGCAGCAGCCACCAAGAAATATTTCAATGGTGAAGTACCAAAATAAGTCGAATCCAATTTAAGGTAGAATCAAAATGAGTTGTCAATAAAAAAATACGACATGAGAAAGATGCATCAAAAATAATATGTCAATAATTATTACGAGTTTTCAGAAAATACAAAATATTCTCTTATTTTTTAAGCGAGTAAAGATTTCTACTTACTTGTTTTTAATAGTATAAATTGCTCTATTAGCATGTGTTTAAAAGGTGCGAACTTTTCTATTTACGAGCTTTCAAAAAATACTAATCGTTCTATTAACAAGTTTCTTAAAAGTGCAAACTGTTCTATTTACGAGTTTTGAAGAACTGCAAACTGTTCTATTTATGAGTTTTAAAAATGTGCAAAATATTCTATTTACGATTTTTTAAAAAGTGCAAACAGTTCTTTTCACACGTTTTTGAAAAGTACAAAATATTATATTTACCAGTTTTTAAAGGGTGCAATACAGTTCATTTACAATTTTTTGAAAAGTGCAAAATATTCTCATCATATTTAATAATTTTTAAAATTTCAAAATGTCCCATTTACATACTTTCAGAATCACATTTATTTGTAGAATCCCCTCCGTGAGATATCTTTGCAATATCGATTACAATAATAGCGAGGAAACTGACATCGCTGATGACAACATTCAAATAAAAGACCCCAAAGATGACGACAACGACGACAAAAGTAACAATCCAGGAAGTAGATTTACAAATAAAATGTTTGACGTGGACGGCGACAAAATTAAAGACGGTTTTTTAAAATTTTCGATCTTGCAATAAAATTTAAAGGTTCAGATGACAAACTACAAAGATACTTGTCAGTTATGGAATGCAAGCTCAATTAAAAATATAACATCAGTAAGGAAACTTTTCAAAAATGATAACTTTATTCAAGTTCTTTTTGTATTTAAGGCAAATCCAGAAAAGACAAAATTAATAAATATTAAAGGCAATACTATCCCGCTTAATTCAAACTATAACTTTGAAGCGGATGCCATTCAGATGCTGAGCTTATTTCAGCTTATCCCGTGTAATGTGATGGCTTTATTGTCAAATCAAACAGACAATATAACATGATTTTTCGTCCAAAATCCCTTTTAAGTGACCTAAAAATGGTAAAAAATCTGTCTCTTTAATCTGAATTATCCCTTTACGCGGTTCCAGTAAAACCGGATAACTTCAACATGGAAACATAGCATAGGTTGGCCAACCAAATATTTATATTTTGTCCTACATAGTTGTTTTCACTTGTAATAGAATCCCGTCTAAACTAATTCTACTGTACTCAATTGTCCTGCGCTCTTTTGCCTGACGCTTTTTTGTATTGCGCTATTTTGTCTCCGCTCTAATGTCCCGCGCCCTTCTGTCCCTGCGCTCGAATGGCTCGGTTCTTTCGTCTGCGCTCTCCTGTCCTGTACTCGGATTTTTAAGCTTTTTTTGTGCTTGTATTTAGTTTATTTTAGAGCTGTTTAAAAAATGTAGTTCATTTTGCATACGTTTTGTTGCAAAGGTGAATGAGTTTGCAGCATTTTTAAGGGTGAACTTGTGAATATTGTAGCTGTTTTGACGATAAAATTTTGTGCACGTTTTGAAGCTTGTTTTAAAAGTGTATTAATTTCATTATTTTTTTACTAATTTGCTAATTGCCGTGTATTTAGATAAATGTATAATAAACATTACAAAATCAGATTAAATTTGTCTTTGTATATATTTAAAACAATCAAAAAGCTGAAAAATAATATAATATTATTTAGGGCGGGCAGAGCAGTCCTCGTCGGGGTACAACCGGCTTCCCCATTCGTAACATTTGGCGGCCCAGTATTCTCCACACAGGTCTCTCTCTGGACAAGTCGGGCTACACTCTTTCTCTTTCGGATCCCATTTAAAAAATTCGGGGTCACAGACGCATTTCTTAGTTTTCTTGTCACATATCATGTTATCCCCACAGCGATTATAGCGCATCTGTTTGCCGCAGCTCTCTCCGTGCTCAAAATACGTGAACGCATTACCCTCCTCATCCCCTGTGCGTTTCCCCAAAGCTGTCCCATAGAGGGTGTTCAATAATAGGACAGTAATAGTTACGACAGTAGCCGGACCCAACACCCTGCTAAATGTGCCTCTCCTTTCCATGATGAGCTGAATCTCTGTAACATTCAAAATTACGCTAATTAAAATATACTATATCTTTTCCAATAATGTTCTGATTATTTCTAAGTTTAGCCTATTTACATTTTACCTCCTTTTAGTGTCTTTTAATTTAAATTTTTTAAAACCTACTCAGGTTCAAGGGATATGTTCTGATTCTTTCTGACTCTGGCAGGAGACTCCTTTTGACACTGAAGATGTAATGAAACGCTGATTTAACAGTCAAGTGTGAGTTGGAGTTTTAGAAAATTGTTTTGAGTTGTGGGTGTATAAATATTATATGTATATTCAGTTCCACACTTCCTTGTTTGTAATAACTTGTCCTAATTATTTGTATTTGTATTTTAATATAATTTCAAGTGCTGGATTGTGATAGCAGCTTATAGCTCGTTATGAATAATAGGATTATAGGGCTGAAAATGTGAGTAAATAGCTAATTTCTCCACACAATACAGTACTCCTATTGAGGGTACATTTCAATCTTTGAATAGCCATCATTGAAATTATAGTAATGACTTTTTGTAAGCATAATATAATCTATTCTCTAATGTTTTTTACATTCATTAAACATGTGATGCAAAATGCGCTTCAGGAGTGACAGGAGCACATATCACCACTGAAAAAGCAAAATAGCGCTTCTCCAATACTCATTAAAAAAGCAAAATTGTTTATCTCCATTTTTTAATGTATTCCCTAGTCTACTACGTCTTTATTGTCCTAACTTTAAATTCATTCCATTTTTTTGTGTAATTGATGTTTAATTATTAAATCTATCTGTAAAATAACTTAAATAATAATATTAGAAAAGTTATGCGAATATACTCGGTGGTTGATTTATAGTCTCCTGTCTTAATAAAATACGCTTTTAAAACAAATTAAAAATGACTTTTGTGATAAAAAATGAGACTGTCATAGCTCGGTTTGGGCATAGAATTTGAGTCCCAGCGCATTTAGGCATGGTTCCGAATTCCGAATATGATATGATGTTTTTGATGACGAAAACGAAATTGTTTTAAAAATAATTAAACTTTTGATTAGAGTACCAGAAGGTAATCGCTTAATTTAATTTTACATGCACTGTTTAAAACAAATAGCTCGTTTTCCGCTACTAGGAAAACACTAGTGCTCGTTTCAATAATATATGATAAATGTCGTTGTGAAAGCAAACGTTCTGGTCCAGAAACTATCGTTTGGTGAAATAAAGTCAAGTCCGGCCTCAACTATTTCCCAGGCTTGCATTCCTGCGACGTTTAATGGGTTTGGCAACGCTATTACGAGTTCCCACGCTTCAGTAAAATGAGTTATTTTTTTTGTGAAATTTGTGCGGATTCGTCCCGTACTTTCAATATTATTTGTTTAATTATTACTTCAAACAAACCCCGCATGAGATGAGATTATGTTGGCACCATAATGTTCGACTTTCTTACGTTGTGACGTGTCTATAGCGTTGAGACTTGGATTTTTGGATGAGAATTTTTCAGAGTGAAAGATAAAAAGGATTCCCTGTGGTATATTATACATACATACTCACAACTTCAACAAGAACAATCCAACGTCCATAAACTTTAGCCAAGGATCAAGCTTTTCTTATACTTATACTAAAGCTGCACCAGTATCAGCCTCTGAATGAACTACTTCCATGCTCACTTTTTTTATTCCAGATTAAATCAATTTTTTTACGATGTATCTACAGTGAATTCGTTTCTTTATGTGTTTCTGCTTCCAATATAATACTTTTTCAAATTAGGAATAGATTAATAGTTGATTTTACGTACTACACATATATTTAAGTTAATTGTGTAAGTGCTTGCATAATTTAAAATAATTTGTATGTAAGACAACGTACGTGGTCATGAGTACAATTTAAAGACTGCCTTTGATTTTCTTGATGAGCCTTTTTAAAAAGTAGCATTTCAAATAATTCAATAATCTTTATTCATCCAGTTGATTTACGGCCATAGCCCTTACAACCCCTTCACGTTACATTTATACAAAATCGATAATTGGATTTGATCCAATTTTTATTTCAAATAATTTAAATAATCCTGTATGTGCGTTTCCATTTTACATGTGTGATAGTAAACATTAAAATATACTAAATTTTCGTTTACTGATATGATTTACACAACACTATTTAAAAATGATGTATACGAAGTAAAAGGAGTATTTGGAAGTTCTTCCAATGAGCGCTTAAAGACTCGCCTGTTGGAAGGTACAATACGCTAAATTAACTTTGTATTACATCCCAGGCCCGGATCCAAGGGGGTGGCATCCGGGCAGTTGCCCCTCCCGAAATTTTTTAATTCAATGTAGATAAGACAGGAAAATTTTAAAAACACAATAATTTGGTGTATTTCTTACATTTGCCCACCCCGAAAAACATTCCTAGATCTGGGCCTGTTACATCCGGCATCCTGAAGATAAGATATTATAGGAAACAGGTCATTTTCAAAATTTCTTATCGTATTACATTTAAAAAATGCTTAAAAATTATTTTTTAACATGGAATTAAATGGAAGTTTTATCCCATAAATAAATTAGTAATATTTCACAAACTCATTTGCATTAGATTTAATTTTTCCTGTATTGGAGACTTTTGGACTTTCCTAACCTAATCAAGTGCACAGTTAAAATCATAAGTCTTGAAATTTGCATGCGGCGCCGAGCAGAAACAATTTCTTAGATATAATTCGCTAAACAAGTAATACAATTTCCACTGTCAGCTTCGAACTAAATACAACTAAAATTACCAATTTATGAAGTAATTGGGGAGTAAACGCTCCACTTTATTTACAGTAAAATAAAAACTTTTAGTTTGCTTAAACACTAGTTATTAATTATGATTATTTGAACTGATTTAACGCCGCTTGAGTTTTATTGTGATCAGATTCAAGTGCGAGTTGTGATAGATTAGCTGAAAAAGGAGAACCTGTATGTAATATTATACGATAAAGTTACGCAAACTGAACCATAGATGTTACACAGTGGGTAGATTTTTTTGTTTTGAATGTAATTAAAACTGCATATTTTGCAGTCAACTTGTCGTCAGAAAAACCCATATTGAAAAATTATATATGTTAAATATTTTAAATTTTTTGAAGTAAACCGCGTACGTAGTTTTTAATTTATCTGCGCTACAGCTGTCATTAAATCTTGAATCTGGTTGAATGGAGACTTAACCCCATAAATCTATGCCCATTTCAGTATTGCGTTATAATTTGAAAACCTACTCTACTTTTTGTTATGCAACTAGTTGACGAATGAAATCAATTATTATTCTTGTTTAATTTTTACGTACTGTTCCGCCTTTTAAAAGTATTTCTTATAATCTGATGCAAGATAAGTTATGAGTGTATCAATATTAGAAATATGCATAGCACATCATTAAGTAGCAAACTAAACAAGCGAAAGCAAAACAACTTAAAAACATGCTAACGTACAAATTTCAAAATTATTCATTCTTATAAATTCGTAAACGCTGGAACCTCAGTTCAAAATAATTCAAAGCGGAATTTAGTAAAAACTGTCGTTTATTAAAATTCAATTTCCACTTCCACCTTCTTGGAGTCCATCTCTCTCCTTTTCCAATTCCAGCTTCAGCCCTCGTTTGCCTCTACTGTTAAAGCTGATATACTTACATGTCAAGCTTCAGCTCAGCCTTAGCCGCCGCCTACTAAACAGTGCAGTACCCGTGCCCAGTTTTTCCCTGGAATTTAAAGCATAAAAACCTAAGGACGAAAAGCAAATCCTTAATGATGCATTTCCTATTATTATATAACGTCTATAGTGTTGAAATTGTCTTATTCTTGTGTCATGTGTTGACCCTGGCCTCCTGCTGTTCCGAAATTACAAGTATAAGTGAGCATGACGACAACTACAGCGACAAAGAGGAAGACAGGGCAAGGACATAATAATTGTTATTCGAATCCTTTTCTCATTTTCCATGCTCCGTATTCTGTATATAACTGTCCTGTGTTTATCACATACCTTTAGGCTTAGGTCAGTTTCAGTTTCATTCAGTTAACACCACTACTGATACCGACTGTTGTGGCCAATGATTCTATCAAAGAAAAGCAAAGGTCATTCTTGCCATTCCCCTGTCGCCGACCCACGACTGTGAACCTATGTAATCCCACAAGCCAAAGTCAAAGTCAATCGGTCAATCCTGCGGACATACTGCCAACACCAGCTCCAGCCACCAACAAATATTTCGTTAGTGAAGAACCAAAATGACCCAAATCCAGAAAATTTATAGAATTAAAATGAGCTATGTCAATACAAAACTGCGTGAGACAGAGGCATAAAATGTCAATAATCATTACGAGTTTTTGAAAAAAAATAAAATATTCCGACTTATTTTTGAAACAAGGAAAGTTTTCTAATTTGTCGATGAAACTAATGAAATAGCCGACTTTCGGACTACAAGTTTTTAGATAGTATACAAGACATATTCTATTAACGTGTTTTTAAAAAGTGCAAACTGTTCTATTTACGAGCTTAAAAAATGGAAACTACTCTTTTCACACGATTTTAAAAGGTGCAAAATATTCTATTCACAGTTTTTAAAAGTACATAATATTTTAATTAAATGATCTTGAAAATTGCAAAATGTTCCATTTACATTCTTTCAGAACCTCATTTATTTTTTTAAATAAAAATAACGCATTTTATATCCCTATAAAGATGGAAATGGGTCATTTTGAATCTTCAAAACTTCACTGATGATCTTTGTAAACATGAGCTGGACACCCCCTGCTATTACCTATAATACCAATAGAAAACACTATCTACAAATATGTAACATTGTCTCAATTTCCATTTTTCTATGTCCATCAACTATCAAGTTCACATTTTACTGCTTGTCGTCTTCGGTTGTTATACAAAGCAGAGGAACATGGAAATGGAATGTTATGCAGTTTGCCATAACCTTCCGTCCGACGGACGATTAACGATTACTTGGAAATAATGAGGCGTAATCCCCAGTTCCAGCATACCACGCTATTCCCATGTTCACAACCATGACCATCATCTATATAACCGTACAACAAAAAATAGACAAAAATGGAGCCAGTTGCTGTTTAATTTAAAGTCCAGCCAGGTCAGGATCAGGAATACGTAAGCAACAACGTAATACCCATCGAGCCGAGGGAAAACCCGTGGGGGCGGAGTTTTTCCTGTGACAGCGACAGAAGCAAGATGAAATACTTAACCTTTCTTAAGTGGAGTCTTATTATCCTCATCCCAAAGTCCCAAAAGGACCAGACTGAAAAATAGACTGGCCCTCATTTATGGCGTATAATGCAATCCATGTCAAGGCTTAAACAAAGAAAGGGAAAATAGCTACACATTATCATCATGAGCACGGCATCGTCAGAAACAAATTTCCTCATCAGCAGCCTCTCGTTTCCTCACATTTTGTGCGTTTTTCGATTGCGTATGTATTTTACATTAATGGAGTGTGACGTAAATGAGTGTAATGCAAAGTACGGTTACTGTTGTGTTGTGGGCTGGAACTTAAGTGCTATGGGGATCACGTGAAAGTTTATTCTGTGTGGCAGTGTGTGGGTTGCTGTTGTTGTTGTTTTTGTTATTGTTGCGCAAGGCGTATAAAGCGTAAGGTACGAAGGATTGGATATCACATGACACACAAAGTAAACGTTTTTATTTTTGAAAAGTGAATGAAATGAATGGGTGGGTGTGTTTGGGGCAGTTTAAATAATTACATGCCTTCTATACAACTGAAATATCTGTTCGTAAACAAATAGACAGACGTCTCTCTCCTTCCCTTCCACTGCCTCAATATTCTACAAAATTTCGTTTTTCGAATTTTCATGTTACTTTTATGCGTTACATAATATCGTGTGTGAAGAACTAAAATGACCCATATCCAATTTTAGCTGAAATCAAAATGAGCTATGTCATACAAACAAAATGAAAAGCATGCGTAAAATGTTAATTAGAGATTTTTAAAAGTGTAAAATGTTCTATTTTCATGTTTTTGAAAAGGTGCAAAATGTTCTAATTCCATGTTTTTAAAAAAGTGCAAAATATTCTAATTCCATGTTTTCAAAAATGTGCAAAATGTTCTAATTCCATGTTTTCGATAGGTGCAAAATGCTTTAATTCAATGTGATTGAAAAGTGTAAAATGTTGTATTTACCTACATATGTTTGAAAAGTGAAAAATGTTCTATTTAAATGCTATCAAAACATATTTTAATATTTTTGTAGATAGTACATATTCTGTTTAGCTAAAAATGGAAATAGTTCGTTTTGGTTCTTTACAGACGATATGTGATAGACAGACACAGGCTACGTTTAGACTGTGACTCATACGTTATGTTGGTGGTATTTCATTTTTGATGAGCTAACGGAAAGACAGACAAGATGCTAAATGCTGATACGGATCCTAATTCTCTAATATTCATAATGTTTATCCTTATCTTATGAATTTTTTTACCTTCCCAACAGACTACAGTCGAAATAGGGGAAAGATTAGGAAAGGATGTACAGATCATGAAATCAAGATGAAACGCATCTCTCTACAGGCAACAGATATATAAATATGACTGAACGGTCTTGGAAACGCAAACACGGTATCTTTGGGAAAATCAAAAAATTGAAATTTTTTGGTGGAAATGTGGGACAGTGACGTTGATGTGGAGGATGCGGACGGGATGCCCACCGTCAGTCAGTCAGTTCCTCTTCCTGTGAAGTCAACTTTAAAAATTTTGAATTAAAAATACATAGTGAAGTACACCACAGGCCGTAGCGTAGAGAGACTCAGCTACATAGGAAAGGAACTATGGTGGTCTGGTCTCTGGCCCTTGTCTCGCCTCGTCTCACATGACATGACATGGCATGGCACGTCGATGTCCGTCCTTCTTAATGTGTGGGGGTCCCCTCGCTGAACAAGGAGATCATAGTATAGTTCAAAAAAGTCAAGAAAGTCAACGCCACCCAAAATACTTGAGAAAATTGACTAAAACGAAACTAAAATTTCAAAAATATAAGCGTGGATTCAAATTCTGACTGATTACAAACCCATGAATATTCGACGCTGAAATTCTATCCGAGAGCCTGACGTCAGTGAAGCAACGGGCGGTAGAAAAGTACAAACACGACCTAGAAACTTATCGTTACATAATATTATTACGGGAAAAAACTATAGCAAGAAAGGGAACCACAGAACCAGAAAGAACCAGAGTATTTTTATAGTTTGTAAGCCATAGCATTTTTTCTCCCTTTTGCTTGCGATCCCTTCCCTATGATTATGATGCTGTCATACGACACACTGTGAGACATGACCTTATCTTGGCTGGATTACTCCACTCGCCCTGCATAAAGTTATGGAATGCTTCTTATCGGGGCAGTTGTCGTGACTTTTACATTGTTTTAACATGTCATTACCATCCTGTAGCATGTACTAATCACCTGTGAAGTCTGCCCCGGACGGACCCGTACAAGTAGTCAGCATCACCACCCGTATCAGTATCAGGATCCAAACCAAATTCAAAACAAAACACAAAAAAACAAGACTTGTGCTGTATAGATGAAACTCTCATTTTTATAATTTTGTAAAATTTGAAAAAGTGCTCACTTTTGATACATATGTTTAGTTTGGCTTTAAGTTAGGCGTGAAATAATGAGGAACTAAAAAAGGCAAAATTTTAAATTAAAAGCAAATTGTAAAGTTACCTACTTAGGTGTGCGATGTGAAATACTGTACAAATTTTTAAACAATAAATTATGACCAGAAAAATTTTTAGTATGAAATGTGTAAAAATTAAGTACCTAATATGGAATGACGGCATTTAAGCTAACCTAAATAGGTACATGTAACTGGTTTAGGGCCTGGAAATAGTTCCAAAGAATTTGTAATACTTCAACGCTGCTTTAAATGTACTAAAGATGATTACTCTCTATTTACTATCCAGCAACCAAAGTGAACTATCTCGAAATGTTTGTTCTACATGCAGGTAGTTAAAGCATTTTGCACTTTTCAAAAACATGCCAATAAAAAATTTTGCACTTTTCGAAAACATGCGAATAAAACAATTTGCACTTTTCAAAAAAGCTCGTGACTAATGTTTTACGCATTACAATCTATCTCATTCAGAAATTTTGTTACATAACTAATTTTGATTGTAGCTTAAATTGCATACGGATCATTTCACCATGGGAAATACACTGAAAATATACATGGATATATGCAATAATAGAAACTAAACACGTGGTTGGTTTTGATTCCGCTTGTGTGTCTAACTGTAAGATACTGTTTACAAGTTACATACCAGGTTATGACATTATAAATAAATCCTACACAATAATCAAATTATATGGAATTCAAGAGAAAAAAGAAAGCTCAATTGCGAATTACCCATTCCACGTGCCTTTTACACAATGGCACTTCAAGGCACTGCGGTATCGGTACCGGTACTGCTAGAATTAATTTGTTTTTCCAATACTAAAACAGACTGATCGTTCGTGAGGACGACGGTGCGAGAGACACAGAGATACTAGAAGACAGAAACCATGGACTCCTATTAGAACTGCTTGTTATGCTAATAATAATGTCTCGAAACTCTTGCGGTAATTTTATTTTTGAATCGTGGTTGATATTGAAGCCAGGTATTTAATTGTATTGCCACTGTGCTTCTGGATAGCTTCTGTATTCTGTACTGAGTGAGCACATTACGATTACAAATCTACCTGATAGTCATATATTAGATTCCTATTGAGCATTCAACATTATATGAAACCCTTTTCCTGGCACTGCACTGGTACTGGCAATGGCAGTCCCGGCCTGACCAGTACCAGTTGTCAAAGTAAATAAATATTTGACAGACGAAAACGATCAAACGATCAGCAGCCCATCAATGTCCACGTCTCTTTCCATGTCTAGCGTATAAGGTAGCCGTGTATAGCTAACAACAAAAACTCTTCACAAATTGAATCAGATAATAAACCAAAGCATATGATGATGTCATATGTAATGTTAATTTTAATGCTTTATTGTACATGCTATCCTGTATTTACATAGCCAGTTTTGAATTTATTACGGATATAGAATTTCCGATACATATCATATAATTGCAGTCTCGCTGTCGTAGTTTATCTTTAGTTCTTCAGTTCAGTAGCTGCTAGGCTACAAACTGCTCTACGCTTTTATTTGCTGACACACCTGATGCCTAACTGTGTATCGTCGGTAAAGAACCAAAATGACCTAACGATTTCTAGCTAAAACTAAAATCTACTTTGTACCAAAATTTGAAATATCACGTTCTTGAAAACATTCAAATAGACATTTTTACACGGCTTTTAAGAACAAGTCAAATATGAAAATTTTCAAAAACTTGTAAATGGAACATTTTGCAATTTTCAAAACTACGTAAATTTTAAATTTTGCGATTTCAAAAAACTTGTAAATGAAACATTTTGCAATTTTTAAAACCAAGTAAATGGAAAATTTTCAAAAAACGTGTAAACAGAACATTTTGCACCTTTCAAAAACATCTAAAAGTAAGGAATTTTGTACTTTTCGAAAAAAATTCAATAAAAAATATTGCACTGTTTAAACGACAAGTAAATAGTACATTTTGCACCTTTCAAACACCTTGTCTTTAGTAGTTTACGCATCGTTCTCATTTACTGCTTTTACGACGCAACTCATTTTCATTCTAGCTTAAATTGGATATGGGTCATTTTGTTTCTTCACTCACGATATATGATACAATGCTATAAGGGACTAGTTGTTTATTACGCTTTCGATTTCATGATTTTCATGCAGATTACCTGCGTAGGGCTGAGCTGGTACTGGTACTGGTGGATGTAGGAAAAAATACTCTTGAATAGTTTTGTATTTATCTCTATTTGTATTTCTATTTAGGATGCATGGGAGATGATAAAATATTTTGTGAGGAGCTGTCATGGTCATGTCAGAGAGTCAGAGAGGGAAGACAACGTCCACGTCATGTCATGTCAAACCCAAACCATGTACATACATACAGGGCGTAAGTCAGTCTCTGTCCAGTTCAACTTTCATCCCAATCCCAAGTCCAACCAACATACACTATTCAAAAGCGAAGGTCAAAAATTCAATTCAAAATGCATGTGTAGTATAGCTATAAGGGGTCTGTATGTAGTCTGTATGCTTTGAATTTTTGGACTTTGAAAACTTCTGAGATTTTGCCTTTATCTGTGGCAGAACTTGGCTTCCAGCTTCCAATCCAACATTTTTTTAGCTGTCATTTTGTGCGATTGTGCGAATGGCGAATCAAAGTTCCCATTTCAAACTTCCTTGTTGATCTATATCCTTTTTGAACTTTGAGTCAGCCACTGGATTATGGGTGGAAAATCCAAACCATACTAAACTAAAAATAGTACCCCTTTGCTTTGTACAGTTTAAGTTTCAATAAGCATCACACACGTAAATTACAAATTTGAACGTGGAAATTAAATACTGAAACAAAACCAGCATTATTAAAGAAGCGACAAATCATCCTGCAATTACTTGAGCAGGACTCCATGCTGTAGGCATTTAATTCAATTAATAAAGTAATAAAGGCTGAGTTATAGCAAAAAGCATTCTATAGAAAATTCAATATAACACATCAAGTTTTAAAAAAATTACAGGGATATTTATGCTTCCATTCCCCGGAGGGTCTTTAGACGTTTTGAATTTCAATATGTGAGGTTTTTCCAGTGTACCATACCACACTTGGGCAATTGCCGCCTCCTCAACATACACACACAAGATAGAACCCTGTGATTAAGAATGTTGCTTATGATTTAAGTTATGAGTTATGATTTATGGAAACATTTCCAATTACGCACATTTTGCTTCAGGGCCGGATAATACTGTCAGCGCAGGCAGCCCCTGCTCCTTGAATTTTCGAAAAACATGTAAATGAGACATTTCAACTTTTCAAAAATATGTAAATAGAACATTTTTAGACTTTTCAAAAACATGCAAATACAAGTTTTTGCACCTTTCAAAAACATGGAAATAAAAAATTTTACAACTTTCAAAAACATGCAAATAAAAGTTTTTGCACCTTTCAAAAACATGGAAATAAAACATTTTACAGCTTTCAAAAACATGCAAATAAAAGTTAATCGCACCTTTCAAAAACATGGAAACAAAACATTTTCCACTTTTCCAAAAACATGTAAATAGAACATTTTACACTTTTCTCAAAACATGTAAATAGAACATTTTGCACTTTTCGGAATCAAGTTAAAAACACTTTTAAACTTTTCTAAAACATATAAATATAAAATTGTGATTTACCAAAGCAAACTTGCAATAAACTCAAAAGATTGATTTTTGTATGGAAACAAATTGCCGTCTAAAAACAATTCCTTCGTCCGGCCCTGACTACCTTGTTGTTAGTACTTACGAACTTACGGAACGGTAAGCTAGGAACATGAATTAAACTCAAGGCGGAAGAACGCCCATTGTATGAAGATTGTAGAATTCTCCTTTGTAGATCTCCATCTGTTTTTCTCAAATCCATACAGTGTTAAAATTGTTAAATCTATTTGATTCCACACGAAGAAAGGAAACACCGTCACCGTCACCGTCACCGTGCCGCTCCGCTCCGGACCATCACCATGTGGGCGTATTGTAGAAATTAGTAATTCCTCAAACAGACTTAATTTAATTATGTATATAATATATAATAGTGCTTTTAAATTTACCAACTGTTTATTATTTAGCATTGAGCATTTGCCTATACAGACTATACACTGCTAAGCGTAGACTTCTGATAGGATCTCCAACTTCTCAATAAATTACGTCATTGTTACGTGAATAAGAAAAGAAGCCCTATAATGCTTTTACATTTGACGTCGATCCACCGAAACCGAACCGATTGACCTTCGAAGAAGCTCACTAATTTTAAATACTGCGCCTGGTTTTGGTTCGAACTAAGAATAGGCACTCTTACAGACTGAAAACCGTGGAGACGATCGAATAGGCGCAACAATTTCAATTATGCTGCGCAGATAAAGAAAGATATTGAGTTGGATATTTGATTTTATTCAATATTCAGTTATTCCGCGATTCCATCTTGTTCCTTGGAAGAAAAATTCTAAAATTCTTTACAAATTAAAATTCCCACGTGATTCCACCACCTGATAAGATAAAAATGATATAATATATTGAATAAAAATGCGCTCGGTTTAAGGTCCCCTCCTGTGCCTCATACAAATCGGTGACAGGTGAATGATATTTCATTTTACAAATATTAAAAAAACTTACCCCTCTGTACTTAGCGATATATATCGTCTGTGAAGAACCAAAATGACCCATATACAATTTAAACTAGAATCAAAATGAGCTATGTCATAAAAACAAAATGAGAAACATGCGCGAAATGTTAATTTGGAGTTTTTGAAAAACATAAAATTGTTCTATTTTCATGATTTTTAATAGTGTAAAATGTCATATTTACATGTTTTCAAAAAGGTGCAAATTTTTCTAATTCCATGTTTTCGAAAAGGTGCAAATTGTTTTAATTCCATGTTTTTGAACAGGTGCAAAATGTTCTAATTTCATGTTTTTAAACAGGTGCAAAATGTTGTATTTAAATGATCTCAAGAAAAACATATTTGAATACTTTTGTAGATAGTGGAAATTGTTTTTAGCTAAAAATGGATATGGGTCATTTTGGTTCTTCACAGACGATATGTTCTAACGATAAGTGGGTAAGGTACCTAATCAGAAAATCAGAAATCACTGGGCCTATAGTATAGTGTCAAGTTATAATTTCATGTTAAATTCGGTATTATTAATATTTTCCCACATGAACTTATACTGTGAGCTGAACCAAGTTGAAGAACTTCAAAATCCCACTGCTTCTCTTACACTTCCGTCGACTGTAAGAGATGCGCGCATAAGGAGTGTGTAACAAACAAGTACTGAGCCATCAAAGGTCATAACCGGAGCCATAGGAAACTTCTTTTGTAATCGGATTTCAAATTTTGTATTTAATTTACTGCGTGTTTAGTCCTATCCAAGTCCAAAACCGATCCACACAGTGTCAGTACAGTACTGCTCGCTCATAGAACGTAAGAATCCGCTACGATAAGTTAAGCCTTTGAAACTTCTTTGAACAATGCGATGGTAGAGAATTCCAAATATTTATCCCGACCGGACCCATTTCCTACGTAGGCACTATCTATAGGCGAGAAAATACAAATAATACATAGGTAAGTCCAGGGTCGGACGAAGGATTTGGTTTAAGGCAGAAATTTGTTTTTACACAAAAACCACCATTTTGATTTCATTGATGGTTTTCTTTGGTAAAGCAAAATTTTGTATGTACGCGTTTTTGAAAAGCTTAAAATGTTGTTTTTACTTGATTCAGAAAATTGCAAAATGTTCTATTTACTTGTTTTTGAGAAAGGTGTTAAATTGTTTATTTGTATGTTTCCGAAATGTACAAAAATATTTATTTTGCATGTTTTTGAAAACTGCAAAATGTTCCATTTACATGTTTTTGAGAAAAGTGGTAAATTGTTTATTTGCCTATTTTTGAAATGTACAAAACATTTTATTTTGCACGTTTTTGAAAAGTCAAAATATTCATTTTACATGTTTTTGAAAACTGCAAAATGTTCCATTTACATGTGTTTTGAAAATTCAAACAGTGAGGGCTGCCTGCGCTGGCCGCATCGTCCGGCCCTGGGTAAGTAAGTAAGTACGTTGAGCATTATTAACATTGTTAATAGCATGATGGTCATGGGGATGCGGTACATTTATTAAAGAGTAATATGTTACACTATTTTACGATAGGACATATCCTTGGAAAGTGTCACCGTGGAGAGCTGATTCGTAATAACCGACATCATGCAGTTCGCCGTTTAATTGCTGAAGCTATGCAAAAATTAGGGTGGAAAGTTCTTCAAGAAGTCGAATGTACTGGTGATGGTTCAAGGCGTGTTGACATAATTGCGTATAATTCAACAACAAAGCAAGGAATTATACTTGACCCCACAGTTCGAATGGAACAAAACGATATAAATCAATCAGAGGCTGTAAATATTGAGAAAAAGGAAATTTATGACCCATGCATCCCCTACTTCAAACAGAAATTGGGTCTGACTGAAATCCAGGTGATAGGGCTTTACGTTGGGGCACGAGGGACGATATCAAAATTTTTTCTTAACTTCATGAAAACCCATTTTCTACCTAGTACGCTTATTGAAGACATCGTGATCTCCGTTTTGAAAAAATCAGTTCAAATATGTGTGCATCATTTGTTTTCCTGCGTGCCTACTGAATAATAATTTTAACAATCTAATATATAATAATTACATCAAACAGCATAAACTATATGTAACAAAATTGTGTTAACGTATACTGAGTCCTTTGGGCTATCGTCGTTGGACGACAGTGTCAAGTTTATTTTAATAAAGTTGTCTTTCTCTCTGTTTGTAGGATGGAGCGGATGACGATATGGGATGGGACAGGACAGGTATTTTTCTATTTCTTTTCTTCTTGGGCATCCAGCTCTCCTATTGCTGCTGATACTGATGATGTTGATGGTGGTGGTGGTTGTGGTAGTTGATCATTTGGATTGTGAGAGATCATGATCAGTGGTCTTGTATAGTTAGTTGAGGCAGTTAGTTCTGACGCTGGTCCTTTTCTTGTCACCTGCTGACAAAACACATTGAGAGTGTAAATGCCCCAGCAGTGGCTAAAAAGCTAAAAGTTGGATGACTTACTCACTAGTTAGACACTTTTAAACTTCTCACCGAAACTACGCTTCACACACACACGGCATTCTAGTCTCCAATCTACACTTGTAGTTCTTCCACTTCAAGAATGCTCTTAAACTTTATGAACTTAAGCCGGTCTTGACCCCTGCTCTTTTACGTTAGCCACATTCATTAATTATCCCTGAAGAAGGTTCAACGTCTAATTCTGTCTTAGCGCTGACAAACATCGTTTGAATTGAAAGTTAATAGTAAAGTTTGAACTCGTCTACGTTTAAAAAATATTCACAGATATAATTAAAAATATACGGATATAAAATAACATGTTCATGAAAGCACGAGAGCATTGTGCTATTTTTAAAACAAAGTAAGTAGACTATTTTGCAATTTTCAGAAAACATGAAAATGGATCAATTTTAACTTTTTAAAAAAACGTGTAGATAGAATATTTTAAAGTTTTGAAAAAAAAATGTAAATAGAATATTTTGCACTTTTTCAAAAGCATGTAAATAGGACATTTTACACTTTCAAAAAAACACTTAAATAGTACATTTTGACCTTTTCAAACATTTGTACATAAATAAGACATTGCTACCTGTTTGACAACATGTAAATAGAACAATTTGTTCATTTTAGAAACTCGTGATTAGCATTGTAAGCACGTATCTTATAATCTTATTAACTGTAATTTTTTTTGACATACCTCATTTTAATTGTAGCGTAAATTGGAAATGGCTCATTTTGGTTCTTCATAGACTATATAAGTATATTTAAGGTATAAAATTACAGTTTCAAATCTGTGACAAGTTTGACGTCGTTTATTTCCTTGCTACGACGAAAGACAAAGCTTCGGTTACGTAGATGCTCAAGTGGGGATATTTCAGACGGGCAAAAAAGACCATTGCAATGATATATAATGAAACAGAGACGAGTCGTCTCCGAATATGTTGACTATGAAATGAAATTGTGAATCTGACACTTTACACAGTGGAAGGCACTCGGCAAGTAAATAGAATATTTTAAACTTTTCAAAAATACATAAATAGAACATTTTGACATTTTCAAAAATATGTACATAGGACATTTTACACTTGTAAAAAACACATAAATAGAACGTTTTGACCTTTTGAAAAACATGTAAATAGAACAATTTGCTCATTTTAGAAACTCGTGATTAGCACTGTAAGCACGTATCTTATTAACTGTATTGTTTTTTGACATAGCACATTTTAATTCTAGCATAAATTTGAAATGGCTCATTTTGTTTCTTCAAAGGCGATAATGTACTTTAACGTTGTTTAATGAAACAATTAGTTCCTGAAGAGTGCATAGGAACATAATTTGTATATTTTTAATTGTGTGCATTTAATTACACCTCACAGGCAGCTAACAATATGCAATAGCAGGATGGATTTCATGAATTTGAACAACACACGGATTTCCGTGATTTTAGAAGCTAATAAATTTAAGCAGGCAATTTTTAAAAGCGTAAAATTACAGATAATTACAGACGGATGTATTTTGCAAACAAAACTCTATTGTAGTACCATCAACGCCGTTTAATTAATTTAACTCAATGTAACTTGTTTGATTTATCACTAAATGAAATTCGGTCAGTTGCGGACACATAATACAGTGTGCAATGTGAACATGTCAAACCACCGTAAGAAATAATTCATTTGTTGTAAATAGTTGACAGGTTATAGGTTTATTACACATTTCAGGAAACCATTTCATTAGCTAAGTGCCTACCTACAAACGTCTTTTTAAAATTTGGTTTCGATTTACAACTTAAATACACATACTGCAAATTCCCTACTGTTGGTTAATCATAATAGTTCAGGACCTTACCACATGGAAATAACAATAGTAATATTCCACACTGAAGGGATTTTCATTTTAGAAACTCGTGATTAGCATTTTAAGCATGTATCTTACTAGTTACCGTATTTCCTCTAATAGTACGCGGGTCTCTAATAATGCGCGGGTCTCTAATAGTACGCGGGGGGTAGCCGCCTCAGTTTGGATAGTACGCGGGTCTATTTAACACACTATTAAATTGCAGTGAGCGGGCCTCTATTAATGCGCGGGTCTCTAATTATACGCGGGGGGTCAAGGCTCGAGTTTGAATAGTACGCGGGGCGTACTATCAGAGGAAATACGGTAGTTAGTTACTCTGTTTTTTTGACATACTTCATTTTAATTCTAGCATAAATTGGAAATGGGTTCTTTTAGTTCTTCATAGACGATATACTTGTTAGACCTTGATTTCACTAGAAAAGTTAACAATTGTTAGCCTTAAGAAACACGCTTTCAGAGTTAACGATTGTAAAATCTGAAAGCGAGTTTCTTAAGGCTAACAATTGTTAACTTTTCTAGTGAAATCAAGGTCTTAGTTGATAACTTACTTACAAAAGTTTTGAGTTTACTCTGGAAAAAACTAGTTATTTGAAACTACACTAAAACTAACAACACTACATTACATGCACAACTCAATCAAAGTACTTAAGTAGGTAAATATGAAATATGCAATTTAAAAAAAACTTTTAACCGGTTTGACATGACATTATTTGCGGACGATCTCTTCTTTTAGTTTATTTTCTTCCTTAAAATAAATTTTAATCATATCATTTTTTAAATATGAATATAATTCCTGCGTTTTACGAACCAGGCTTTAGACGCACCACGGAAGCCAACCCTGCATTCTAACACTTGTTTTACTAAGTTTATTGCTTCTCCCTTCTCCCATTATTTAGGAAAGTTGCATATATTACGTAAGCAATTTGTTTTTAATTTTTAGACCCACCCATCAGTATTCTGAGCACCTTAACCATTAGGTAAATAGCTATCCTTATTTTATTTTAAAAATTTCCCACCCACTCTTGCAACAGACGTCATACGTGTGTCGCTCCTTAAATATGACATTCCGGATTAATTCCTATTTCCAATACGGAACCTTTTCAATTGAATGTCTATTGTTGAGTCAAAAGACAAGACAAAAAGATTTCAATCAACAAACTAATAAACAATAAAACTATGCGATGTGCGAGGAGTGTCTATCTAAATCGAACACCTTCCCATTGTGATTGTGATCCAGCTGGTACTGGATCAATCCTTTAAGCTTTCAACAGTTAACACTGAGCTCTCATCGTTTAGATTTATCTGAATATCTGACCAGTGAGTACAGGGCACAGTAAATGCCAGCGCCAGCAGCAGCAGCCATGGCCCTACCTTACTTTCATTTCCATACCAGGTTAACGGCTTCAATTTCTACTTGGACGTTTGGAGATTTTAAATTCTCTAATCTTGGGGGTGCTTAATATAGCTCAAAGAGTCAGAGTCAAAACTACGTACCTACATACTGTGTGTTGTGTAGTAAAAAATATTCTGCCTCTGTCAATACCCAAATACTCACTCGTTCCTCCTTTGATAATAGCTAATCTCTGTACATAAACTTGCTGGTCATGTCATGATCATGAAGAATGAGGGATACATTCTATAAGTACAGACTTCGTCACAAGCCAAAGCCAAGCTTCGAACTTCAAAGGGAACGCACACTCCAATTTGTAACAGCTTAGCATGACACCGAGCGATGGAGGGAAGTGGACGTCGACTAACGCATACAAATTGGAATTTTATTGGAATTTACAGATATCTTTTGATTAGCCTTCAATTTCCATTTGGACTTTGATCCGATCCGATCAGAGTCATCGCGTGCTCGTGTCATTTGAATTATACAAGGAAATTCAATGTTTAAATCGAAATTGAGGTCGTGACACGGAGAAGGTGTGACCTCTCGTCTGCCGGTGCCGGTGCCGGTCTTAAAGCTTTGGTCTTGCCATAGTTATACATATTATAGTCTCGTCGTAGACTTTAATGTTTCCCAACTACGACGCCATTAGGTGTTTATGTGTATGAAGTGTATTGTAACCTGGCCAGTTGATTACATACAATTTAAAAAAACAGGGCAAATTTTGATAATAGTACGATCCAAATTGAGGATTTGCAGAAAATTTTATTTTTGTAAAACATTTAAAAATTCAAAAGTGATAAAGTCGAAAGCAAAAGGACAATCAACTTCTTGACAACCTGGTAAAATTGAAATTGAAAATGCTTATCAAGTAAGTTGGAATTATTTCTGTTCCCTTCTGTGGTCATTTAAATTGACACGAGTGATTAGAAATACGCTAGAAGCACTGTCAAATTCTATTCTTTAATCAAATATGAACTAAAGAACCACATAACGTGCTAAGTAGGTACTATATGAATTTTTAATCAGTTAATTATATTAAATGTTCAAAACGAGATTGCGTGTTTACACTATGAAAACGTATTGTATTAAAGCAACTCATACTCTGTTACAATTATTCTTATAAAGCCACGAGAGAAGTATAAGTGATCTCAAATTATACAGTGTGCCTCACATAAGTATAAAATGCAAACGACGTTGAAGCTGCCCCACTAATAATAATCAATAAAAAAATATTTGTGTGCCAAATCGGAACTTTTATGATTAAAATACATTTAATTCGCAGTCTGTACTCCGTCAAATTTTATAAATGGACAATTTTAACCACAACGTTTACGACGACATTTTGGCTCACTTAGCAATGAAGGTGCTCCACGTCATTCACACGCTTCTATTTCATTTTGATCGAACTATCTTCGTCAAATTGATGATATTAAATGCAGGTATTTGATAAAGAATTTGTTAATTATTTGAGGATTTTTTTTGTCCAAGCACTTACTTTAACAAATTACGTGGCAACCATGGATACATTTGCTTGATTTGTACAGGGCAGTATTTTTTTAAGAGGTCCAGGAGTGTGACTTGCCATTCAACTTTCATTGAATCACAGACTTTCAAAAATTTTAATTTTTAAATATTCACAGCTCATAACAAAAGCGGAGACAAATTTTGAAATTTCTCTTCGAGCGTACTTATAGACATTTACTTCAGGATGTGTGAAACAAAAAACAGCTTTAAGTATAGGTAACTAAAGCATATTTTCAAAAAGGACGGCGTTGAAGTACAACATTTCTTTTCATTGTTGTGTTCTATCCAACAGGTATAGACAAGTTTAACATTTAGGAACTATTTAAATTTTTTAAAACGAAAAACAAGCGTCCAACAATTCTTCTACTTCTTAAAACAAACAAAATAAAACCTACTTTGTAAATATTTACACCTTAAATTACAAAAAACAAATTAGGTTTTTTTTTGTACTTTACCCGTATGATTTTAGTCTACAAACTCGCTATAAATTGGACAGCAATAAAAATAGGAGCTATACGTTGCTCGGTATCGGTTTCGATCTCGATCAGAATAACCTTTGAAATTGAAATCAGGGATCCATTTGAGTATTTTGATGACCTGATTAGTATTCAGCCAGACCAGGCGCTAGACGGAGAGACACCCAGTAAGCCGTAAGTACAATGACAACATTCTACTTATGTAAACATGCTCTTCAAAACTTTGTCAACCATAAATAGTGTACATATTTCGTCTAGTTTTATATTCAATTCCATTCGTAAATAAATCCCCTCTTCCTACTCCAACTCCCAACTCACTCAGCTCAATAATTTAACAAAGTCGGAATGAAATATTATACTGACAGATCTGTTCATAGTACTTAATAGTGTAGCAGACTCAAAGCATTTATATATGTACGAATTTGATCTCTGCTTCATCTTCATTTAAAATCAAAATAAATCCTAGGCGACAATATTTTACACTTATAAATAATATTATGTCTCTTTCCAATTTACAAATTCTATAGTTTGTTTAAATTCTATTTAGTTTCATTTTTAGTTTTAATTTTTCAAATACTGCTACTAGCATAATGTAAGCCTTTGTATTGAATTTAAATTGTAACATGCGTATTTATGACTTTTTTAAGTTTTAAATCAGCGGACATATTTTTGTTGTAGTTCAACGCCGCTTATAATACAAGCACATTTTACGTAGACCTAGGCTATTCAGATTCGTGTCCTTCGTAATGTGTAGACGGTAAACGCACATTAAAAGAGAAATGGAAGTATATTTGTCTACGAAGAATTAAAATGACCCATCTCCAGTATATGCTAGAATTATACAACAATATAGTAAATAAAATATATGCTTACAATACTGATCACGAGTTTCTAAAATGAGCAAATTGTTCTATTTACATGTTTTAAAAAAAGTCAAAATGCTCTATGTCAGTGTTTTTTAAAATTTCAAAGTATTCTATTTACATGTTTTTAAAAAGTGTAAAACGTGCTATTTACATGTTTTTAACAAAATGCACAAGGTTCTATTTACATGCTTTCATGAGTATGTTATTTTAGCTTTGTCTGTAGATAGTGCATTTTATTTGAAACTAAAATTGGATATGAGTCATTTTGGTTCTTCACAGACGATATCCTTGTAAAAAGCAATTGAATGCACCATGTTAAGTTCCAAATTTTCTTGTTCCTATTTAATTTTTCGAAAATCTATTTTCTAATAATTTCTAACCAATTTGTAGTAAAACTGCCTGGTGATTGTCATGTTATAATTATAGTAAGCCTACGGCACTACACTTACAATGCATCAACTCTGAACCTGAACTGTATTATGTCCCCATTCAAGCTTCCACTTCATAATACAACTGATTTTGTACTTTTTCTATTAGAATTCTATTTACGCAGTTCATAGTAGTTTTGAGAGATGAAAAGGCAAGATCGCCCCGAATTTGTGATTTCTATGTAAAAAGTACAAAGCAGTATTTTTTTTTGCTGTCATATATTTTGTCGTTTCCTATCTTATTTTTCTTTCCCATTTTATCGCATAACTTGGTTGGGTACCTGAACGCCAGACGTCTGGTTCTGGTCTTGGTGCTGGTCTACATTTGGTTTTGTAATATGCTACATTGACACTGAATAAGAGCTTGAGGTCGAGTTCGTGTTGCTACAATCTCCAGTACTCCAGTCTATTATACAGTATTTCTTTTTTAGATTATATAGGTTATGCTATAGAACTTGGGGACTTTACATGTGTCGCACGTCCTTCCACTTTTCCCGATTTTCAATGAGATTTCAATTTTCAATGCTATTGACATGGACAATTGACTCCAGAGTTTTCATAGGAGCGTACGTGGACATGAAGCTGACATTGAGCTCGGGGCAACTCATTTCAAAAGTACAAAGCGTGAACAACTCCATTCAGACGTGAGGACCTTCTATACCATGTAGTGTTTAAGCACGGATAGTATAGCCCTATACTGCGTGTATACTGGTACTGGTGGAAGTGGTGGTGTGCAACTTATTATTGGTAGTTCCGTTCCGGGTGTGCTAACAGCTCACAATAAGTCAAACGAAAGTGAAAATTAAAGCTGAGGAATAAATTTTGTGGGGATGAGAGAATTGGGTTGAGACCGGGAATGAGAGCCCGTGGTTGGCTCTTGGCATCGACCGGCTTCAGCTTTGTCTTTGTCGTCAATGGATTGTTTGAGGTGAAAGGATGAAATAGTGAAGTGAAATGGAATGAAACATGGGCAATTAATGTGTCCCACACTGCTTCCCTGTGGGTGTTTAGTTGAATTCCAAATATATGAGATTTTCCTATGCCTTCCGGATAGAATAAATTAAATGGTCCTATTAAACATTTAAACACTCCATTATTTTTCAGCCAAGGTTCCTGCCGCTCTGCTGTACGGCACGGCTGCACTATGTCTGCTTTGTGTACATTGTATGTTGCTGTTAAATTTTGAGACACTTTATAATGTATGTGTCTACTTTAGATGCTTATTTTAAACGTTTTCTTGTAATGCTATTTTCGGCAACTTTAACGCCGTTTTAATTATAAAACAATAAAATTATGCCTAACTTGAGCCAGATAAATGGCATATTTTGGGGTTAAATTGCAAGATATTTGTAAAAAAAACGGGTAAGGTGTAATTTTTGAGTTTACAACTTTAGAGATACAAACAGAAGATTATTTTTATCTAAAAAAAATTAAGTTTACAATTATGAAGCAAAAATTATTTTTATACGTATTAAATGCATGCATATTTGCTTTAGAATCAGCGAAAATTGTGACGACAGTATAAGCCCCAGTAGCGGATCTTTAATAGAGCAAAAGGAAACCAGGAGAAATTGGATTAGGAGTAGTTAATAAAACAATAAGAAACGAGGATCTTTGACTTGGCATGAGATTGCGCTTCATTTGTTTAAGACTCTCCTCCAGGCACGTAATGTATTTAGGTACTCAACAAATTTGCTACGTAGATAAATATGTACCTCCTACAGGTCACCTATTTCAGTTTTTTTTTCTAAACATTATTTAATATCTTAAATTTCGAACTAACGACAAGTGTAATATGCATATTTGTTTTATAAAAATCTAGTCTAAAATGTAAATTTTCGAAATAGTTGCTTATAACAAAGCTTATAAAAAAAACTCAAAAAGGTTATAATACCTTTATTTGCATCTTTTAATGCGTTTTAAAATTTAAATACAAAAAAAAGAAGTTAGAAGAGCGTCGAACAAGAAGGTCACGAATTTTTATAATTCCTGTTATTTAAATATGTAATCGAAAATCGTTAAAATATTATTGATTGCATAAAATCTATTTTTAGTGTAATACAGTCCTCACTTTTTATAATCTATGTTTATTTTCCTTCCAGTAGCAAATCAATTTGTTAAAAAATGAATTATAAGTACATTGTTGAGTCACAATAATATTAAATATGTAATGCTAGCTTTTTATTTGAATACATACATTAAAATGACAATATTTTAATGATAATTCTAATTGTGTGCTAATATAAGTGTGTAAATTTTGCTGAATGATAATTTCGTAATCAAACCTGCAGTACTAATATTTAAATCTCACAAATATGTGATTCTGCTTGAATAAGATTAAACACAAACTATTTAATACTGCGAGCGTTTTTCTGTGGCACCATTTCAGAAAGTCTTAAAAAAATTTATGTGTAGCTTCAACGCCGCCAAAATTTTTGCAGTGACAAATTCAGTTACGTTCTGCGCAGATTCCCAAGGCAAAAAGTTTTCAACCACAAAATAAAAAACGAAAACATAAAGTTGTACACACACAGCTGAATTAAACATACGAAAAACCATGTTATTTAGTTTATTTTAGTGCGAACAATGTTTTATTGATTTTTGTTTCAGGTTTTAAATCAGTTCGCCGCCGTATGCAGCGATTCATAGGGTCCAGGGGCACTGACCCGTATAATATCGAATTTATTGGACACATATAAAAACATTCAGAAAATTGAATTTTGATAAAACATTGCTAAGCAATTTATTCCTTAGAAATTTTCTAATTCTGTTGCCTTGTATCTTTTCGCTGTATTACAACGAATAACGACAGGCAGGCCCTTCAATTAAATGTACATTTAAGTGTCACGCGAATAAAACAGAAAGGGACAAAAAGCATGTAACGACTAATATGTAAAGATTGCTACAGATTTTATTTTACATCCATGCAACTCGCACTCACATAGGAAATACAACTCTAGTAAAGTGCCTATTATGAAATTTGAACACAATAAAGACGACAACGGTAACATGATTTTGGTTGTAGAATTTCCTTCTTTTTGTGTGTGTGACAGTGATAAGCGGAAGTGTAAAACAAAACTAAATAAAACCTCCTAAAACAAAATATTTATGATCTTATAACTGTAACAAATTGCATGATAACTGAACAACATTTTCCTCAGTCAGTACCACCCCCAGCACCAGCACCAGACCATAGCAAAGCCAGTAAGTAATGATTAAAGGCGCGTGTTTCCATTTTTTTCTGTATGTTTGTATTTGGCCTTTTTATTACTTAAGAAATTCTTACAGAAAGTCTCCAGCCTTCTATCCAACACACCACACCGTGGGGTCATGTCAACGTCACTGTCAATTTTGGAGCCAAAACAAACTGAAGCCTGGACTGGAGCCTGACCTGACAGGCGACAAATGAAATTATAAAATTATGAATAATGCCGAGTCATTTTCTACATTATAAAATGGTTAAGTACCCTTTGCCTTTAAAGAATCCAGAATTAGAATTCTATTCAAAATCTGTCCCATCGAAAACATAATCTAATGTAAATATATAAAAATATGAGCGGTGGTCCGGATTTTTGAATTTCCGAGACAGGATTCAAAATTTATTCAGGAATCCACAGAGACGTGTGGTAGATGTTATCGCGCGGGCATCAAAATAAACCACACTCATTCTATATAATATTATAATTTCAGGAATTACATTTTACAATAATTTACAATGCAACTATTCAAAGAATCTGAATCTGAATTTTTGAATTCATCATAATAAAATTCCAGGTTAGAAAATGTTAAAGATTTGCCTTTAAAAATGACCAACGGGTGTAGGAAGGTACTTGAAAAATTCATAATTTTCCAACAAGTTTGATTCAAATCACGAAATCACGACTGTGATAACGATCACGATCTATGATCATTTGTTGCTGGGCTGGAGATTGAAGATCTCATGTTTCCTGATGTAGTTTCACTTGGACATGGACATGGATAGCATCACTACATAAGACATTGTAAAATGGAAACAGAGGGAGAAGACGGGAAAACGGGAGATGGAAGTGGGAAATTTGAATTCAATTAAACTCCAAAGCACGTGCTGAAGAGTACAGAGACTCCACAGTCTTATCACTCATCATGATCCCTCTTTGACATTTATCATCTCCGGTCAGGTCTCCGTCTCCTGCCTCTGCCCCTGCCCCTGCCCCTGCCACTTCCTATGCTTTTAAAGGCAGAGGGTTTTAATCCATAGGCCCCGCTTATTTGTTTGTTCTGCTCCCAGAATCTGTCAGTTCTGTCTCAAGCCTGTCCGATTTCATTTCATGTTTGTCTCCACTACTTCACCATCATGACGAAGGCCCAAGACGTAGACGCAAGCATAAGACCGCAGCAGAATACGAATACAAAATAATACAATTTTCTAACATGCTTATGATCATCATGACGGTCGAGCGAAGTTGAAGTCGAAGTGGAAGTCGACCGTGCTGTAAGCATAAGGCATGCAACAAGTACCACATAAAACATAAATGGTACGGTAGGTACTACTGGTGCCTAGCACAGATCACAGAATGCTCATTAGATATCCCTTTACTGCAGTAACATATCCAAATCCAAAGTGTCATTTATTTCAGTCTGTCACTCTGATATTTGAGATTTGGATTTCATCTCTCTGTCCTGTCATGCTGCCCTCTGCCATTTCATCGTCATAGTCGTCATCTGTTTTATAAACTTAGGAGGCTACAAACATTTTGAAAAAATGTTGGAGCAACGAAATCAAGAGTACAGCTGCGCATAACTTTACTCCCAACTTTCCGTAATTTATTGTGAGCGGCTTTAAGTTGTTACAAACTCTAGGTGTACTTAATCATCATGCTTTAAATTTTTTAAATTAGTAAATTCAAATACGTAAAAATAATCAAAACCATGATAGTAATATAATTTATAAAAAATATTCACTTATAGTAAATAATCGTTATTTTATTGCCGTTTCCTGATTTTTAATATTACATTTTTTTATGAATTTTGTGTTTTCCTCAGATTTCTTTCATTCTTTAATTTGAAAAATTGTATCGTTTTACTTACATATATCAAAAACTCTGACATAGAAGAGCTTTGCAAATTTCCTGATTAAACAATAAAGCAGTAATATTAGTGTTTTCAGTATATTCAAAAATTAACTTCACTTCAAGCTTGTCACCAGTAAATATAATAATTTAAAAATAAAAAAATGACCTGTGATCAGCCTTTTTTTACTCTGCTGACTAAATTTTGAAGAAACAACCTCCAGGTGAAATAACACATTTCCTTCTGTTAAGTTTAGTCAGTGGCGGCAAAACTCGACATTTGTAATACCTAAAAAGAATCATAATAAAATAATTCAAGAAAAAAAACATTGTAAGTCTTATTTTGAATCTGCAATAAATTAAAAAAAAATCAAGATTATAAACGTTCAAGATGTATATTAAAGTGCATTCTAATTTTACAAAAATTATATTAAAATAAATTAGGTGTTGTATTTGAAGCTCAAGTTATTTTTCCTTAAATTCTTAAAGGCCCAAATATTTACTTAAAAACAAAAACTACACAGTATACGCCGCTCGCTTTAGAATTAGAAACGTCATTCGCTTTAAGTTTGTCCCATCATATTGAGGGTTTTCTGTATGGCAACCGCACTGTACTGCAATGTATTGGGCTGTAACTCAAATTTCAATTTCGAAATCAAAACCGATTACTTTACTGTGTATAGTTTGATATCAATCCTTTGATACTTGAATTTACTATACCTTCACTATAGTCAAAACTCTATAACCTATTTTCGTGCATTCGATCTGACGCATATATCATCATAATATCCAATACTATATAGGTAGTTCATTAGACCAACGCTCAACTACTAAATACCATTATGGTAATTGTAACTGATACTCAAATCAAAAAATCGAAATTGAAATCAAAGTCGAATCAAAATGAATGCGGGTTTTGAACAAACGAACTTGTGATCACAAAGCCAAAGCTAACGCACACAGGAATGATTTGCAATTTTGAATATTAATGTTTGACATGTCGTACAGCCCAGTGCTCGGATAAAAAAGCATTAAGGAGGTATTACATAATATGTAACTGACTCTCACAATCAAATCGTCGGACGTAATACTGGACTGTGCAGTAATGGCAATGGCATTCGTCCTCATCGGCCTCTTTAGCCCTCGTTTTCATTTCCATTTCCATTCAGCCCCATTCGCCACTGACCACTGGAAATGAACAAAGCCGGAGCCGTGTGTGCGACAAGAAGGAAGAAAGAGAGAAAGAAATGGACCACACGTTAAGCTTTTCTTCTCACGTCAAACCACGACGACGGTGACGGTGACGGGAAGAAGAGAGGGAACAGCACTGGGAGGGAAAAATAAGGCAGACAGAAGACATAGAGACCAACAAACTTAAATCTTAAATAATGAAATGAAAGGTGCCAATTGTATTCTTATGACAGCACCAAAGTCTGTGCACTTTTATGTTGTATCACGTACAAGTCCCTACGCCAACGCAAGCACTAACATAACACAACGTAACCTAACATTGCGTTACGGGGATTTGAAATTAGAATAATAGAATATGATGGAAAGAAAAAAGAATACGCTTAAAAAGCAAAATAGAAGCTTAATTTCAGTTTCATTTCAGTGATTGTGTCATGGCTATGGTTTCTCATATCATCTGTGAAGAACCAAAATGACACATATTCAATTTAAGCTACAATCAAAATGAGCTATGTCATAAAAACAAAATGAGAAACATGCGTAAAATGTTAATTAAGAGTTTTTGAAAAATGTAAAATGTTCTATTTACATGTTTTTTAAAAGTTCAAAATTTTCTATTTAGATGCTTTTAAGACATGTTTGAATGTTTTTGTAGATAAATTATATTGTTTCTAGCTAAAAATGGATATGGCTCATTTTGGTTCTTCATAGACGATATGTACAAAATAAAAATGCATCGTAATGTCATTACCGTTGTTACATGCCGCTCAGGAAACTAATATTACTACTCGGGATCGTCCACAAATTATGTCATTTAAATTATCACTCTTTTAGAATTCCCCCACCTCCATGTCATCACTTTGAAATTATGTAAAAGGCTACCTTTAACATTTCATGTCACCAACCAATGACCAAACCCACCCTCCCTACCGATTGCATCATTTATGGACGATTCCCTAGCAAATCTTGTACCAATATCTTAAATGCTCATCATTTAATATTTCTTTCCATTGCCCCAAAATTGACGGACCTCATCTGAACCAGGGAGAATGCCATGTGCCTCAAAATGTTTAAAGTGGCGTCTAAATGAACCGTAAAATAATAAACACATAATTGAAAATTCCCGATATTTGTAACCCAAAACCCATCCCATTTATTTTTATTTACAGCTTAAAATGAATTATAAAATAAAAGTTTTTAAATTTTTTAATTTTCAAAGTGTTTAACAATATTATAATTGCCTGATTTGGCTATTGGTAAGAAATGGGCTAAGATTATTATTAGCAAGAAATTGATTTATACCATTTGGAAAGAGTTGATTCAAATTCACACTATTTAAAACTTGTGAATTTTGGTTTTGATTATTATTGTTGTTGTTGTTTAAATTATTAAAATTATTATTATTTGCTAAAAGTTGATTAATACTACTTGGAAACTGGTTAATGCTACTAACCACGGGTTGGTTATTGTTATTGTTGTTGTTGTTGTTATTGCTATTTCCATCGTTACTATTTCCGTTTCCGTTTCCGTTCCCGTTCGCGTTTCTCAGGAAGTAATTCTGCGTGATGGGGATACAGAGTTTAGGTGGGTTTGGATTTGGTGAAGTTGAATTTTTCCCAGTTACAGATTCGTTCAGGAGAATACAGAGCTCAGGTTTATTATTCAATGGTTGGGCGAATGGTGTGGATCCAGCATTTGCAAATCCGTAGTAACCTCCGGGGAAAGACGAGTAGGGGTAGCCACTATAGAAACCACTGAAGAAATTACTTGCAGTCTCGAGATCTCCTTTTCTTACATCTTCGATTTGCTGTACGGGAACCAGTGGAGAAATTCGTGGTGCCGGTGCTGGTCGAGCAATAGCAAGGACGTTAAAAAATGCTACACATACCTGTAATGTTAAATGAAATACAAAATTTAATTTTTGCTTAGTAAAAATGTTCTATTTTAAAAATTTTTGAAAATTACAGAAAAAAAAAATTACCAAAACTTTATCCATTTTTGCTGCATATACTTTCTTACGGGGCTAAACAGCAGTTCTTTATTTTTAAGTGCAACTGCAACGCTCACTAAACGGTATCTCTGTCTGCGCTTAACTGAGCATCTGGCAAGCTTTTATATAGAAAATTCCAACTTATTTTCCACGTGCGTGGGCACACACTTGAAACTGAAAATGTTGCACCTTCATGGTGATTTGGCATTAGGACAACAGTGATTTCAAGATTTTATTTTGCTGCAGATTTCAGCAGGTGTCAACACAGTCAAAGATAATAGAAGAAATATGGTAATTAAATTTATAATTAGGGTATTATTGTATGCAGTTTAATTGTTTGGATTATTTTTACTGTTCTACGCCGCTTAATTTCAAAAGCATAATGTTATTTAATACGGGGAGAGTTGATTGTGAATTTTAAGGCTGAATTGGATGGAAATAAAAATTGTAAGTATTTATGCATGGCTTGATGAACTTGCAATGAAGGTGAAGGTGATTTATTACTTATAAATTTTTAATTTAATTTTATTCAAAAATGAGAAGTGACTGTATTGTCAACTTAAAGCAAGCATACGCGGGTCTTACTGACATTTTTAAATTTTTATTTGTCATGCAATGCATTGTAGTTTTGTGTTTTGGTTTTTGATTTTTTTTTAAATTATACTGATTTAATATAGGAGTAAAGTCCATTACGTTGATATATGTATATGTAGGTCAAATTCACATTTAATTCTGGTGACTGGTAGCAAAGAGAACAAAAAGTGGGTTACATGAAATTAAAAACGTGAGGCATAGGTGTGATAATTTGATAATTGTTTTGTCACCTAAATGTTGTCTGCATTGTCAACGATTCAAGTATTGTTTGCTGGGGACATTTGTTGTAAGACCATAAAGAAAAGAAACATTGTTATTGTGTAAATATACTAAATTTATCTCAATACTGATCTTGCTAATTGGTAATGCTAAGTGAGATAAGATAAATAATATTGTGATTATCTCTACAAAATTCCGTGTGATGTGACAATGGTTTTGTCTTTATTAGATGAACACACGGCAGATCACTGTGTACTTTTTTGTATTATCTGTGCAAAATCCAAATCACCCATATCAAGTTTTAACTAAAAACAAAATTTTAAATCACAGCAATATTTAAAAGGTCATGATCCTGAAGCCTGAAAGCATGTGCATAGCACCTTTTTCACTTTTCAAAAAACATGTAGATATTATAGTTTTTTTTTCAATTTTCAAAAACGTGTAAATAGAACATTTTTGACACTGTTTAATAATTGTTTTTAACCAATTATTGATTTGATTTGGGGTAGTGTTTTGTTAACTAGCTCATTCTAATTGTAACTTAAATTATATACCGTGAATGCCCAAATAAGCTCCGGGTCTCAAATAGGCGCCGGGTCTCGAATAACCGCCGGGATGTCAGTCTAAAAAATTTAATAAGTGCTCGGGCACTTATTCGGTCATTTACGGTGTGTAACATATTGGTTCTTCACCAGTGAACCACACTGACGTTATTCACATGATTTTAGTAATTTAACTCGTAGTGCTAGAATTGTAATACATATTTAAACTATAATGCTTACAATTTTGTTTAGTTTTTTGTTAACTGATTTACTGAGAATTCATATAAAACAAACACGTAGTTGCACGCCATTTGATAAATATTTTTGAGTTTACCAAACCTATTTACTTTGAGATTGAAGCATGTTTACACGCTATGTATATAAAAAAATTTGTTGGAAAAAGTTTCAACAACAAGTGGTGGGAGCCTCACAAGAGAATTGTTTTCGCCCTTTTGCTTTTGCAAAATTCCTGCCAAAACTAAAAGTTGTTGAAAAATCCATTCACAAGAAAACAAATATTGTTAAACATAAAATATTAGCGTATACATTTTTTAAACTGTTTTTTTCTGATAATTGTGGGATATTTCTACTATTTCTTGTTCCGTTATTTTTCCCGAGGGTTTCGAATGTATATTCCTTTTATTCGTTTTGGTGCAAGACTTGCAAAAACCAGTTTACGGGTTAGAAACATTGGTATGAAATTTTACATGTAAATCAGAATTACGAAAAGCGATAATTAGCCTAATCTGAATACGATTTGAATTTTTCAAAATGATGTCTAATTCTAATGTGTCCTGGTGCATGGTGATCACTCTTCATAATAAAAATTAATGGACTGCTTTACTTGTAATAACTCCTCGGGAGTCAGGTCAAAATTATTTTTAGACGTGGGAGTTAAAAGAGACCCGGGAGTTATTACGGGCCCGGGAGTTAGATCAAATTTATCCACAAACCGGGAAGTAATTGAAACAATGCAAGTTTAATTAGTCAAAAACATTAAAAAGCCATATATACCTCGGGAGTTGTTAGAGATCCGGGATTTACATTAAACTTAACCACAGACCTGAGAGTTATAAGAGCTTCGGGACTTGTTAGAAACCAGGGAGGTATCACAAGAAACTCGGTATAGTATTATAATTTTTTACAGCTTTCCAAAGAAGAAACCGGCACATCTTTCGATTGAATAATCTTACTTTAAGATTTTTTAAACTTAGCGGCGTTTAAGCTTGACATTAATTTAATGACTTTTTTTTGAGTAGATCGATTTCATAGCTTTATGCATTGTAACCAATGTGTTTGTTTAATTAATACAATTAAGATACGTTACTAAAGTTATTGCACTCTTAAAATCGATAAAATTTCATCTTGAAATCCCAAGATAAGTCACAGAAAAAAATTAGTTACGAATGAAAAGCGTACAATTTTACACTCCCCGTTGTAGGAATCACATGCACTTTTTACAATGCTCAATCTATACTGAATGGACTCAAAAATGTGCACGGCTCAGCGAGAAATCAGAATTTTTGGGATTACTTCTCATGCAAATGATGACCTACATGACTTTATTTTCTTTAAATTATGAAAAAATTTAAACTCGCAAAATGAAATAATTCCGTAAAATAAATTAAAAACAGGATGTCTTATAAAACGAAAATATTTTGTACGTTGATTAATTTAATTTATTTTAGTTAGATTTAATTTCAATTAAAAATTAGATTACAAATATATTACACTACATACAATGTTGCAAATTAGTTTTTAAAATTTGGGATTTTGAGTTTATTACAAAGTAAATAGTAGTAATAAGCTATTATAATGTACACATAAATTAAATTCCAGGTAGAACAAATTTGAGATTGTTTTTCCCATATTATTTATTAATGTAGCACTTATCGGATTCTCAAGGCATATACCTATAACCCAGTGCAGTTACTGTACCAGCATGTGAATGTAAACAAACATTTCCCCTCGGTATGAACGACACGAATGTCTGAACACCACCTATGGAGCGTTCCCGAAGGAAGTCAGTCACAATGCACAGCTGGTATCTTAAGAACTAAACATGTATTATAGTTTTTCCCATATGCTACATGCTTTGACTCCGATATAAATAAAATAAGTACAAATAAATACATTTTGAAATTTTCTCAGATTTTAAAAAATACTGAAAATTCTAAAAATTCCAAGTTGCCACCCGCTGATTTAATAAGCGAATCCGTGAGCATAACCCCCATGGAAGGGATATCCGTATCCATAGCCACCATAGTAACCGTGTCCGTAGAATGGGTATCCGAATCCGCCTCCATAACCAAAAGGACCGTACCCGCCCACGAAACCGCCATACAAAGAACTAGCAGTTGCGAGATCTCCAGCTTTGCCTTCAATCAATGGTTTCCCTTGGTCTACTGGAAGTTTATTCACCGTCTCAGTGGCACTGAAAGCAACAGCAACCACGGCAAAAAGAGCGACAAAAATCTGTTGCATTACATTTAGAAAACTGTAAGTTTAAATTCCGCTTAAATAAATTTATAAAAATTTACAATCTTTGGTCGGCAATTACAACTTCGATTTCGTAACTATTTTGTTAAAGTAATTTTAAAATACAACTTACCATAAGTTTGGCCATTTTGGGTTGGAAATGTCTTTGTGGTTTGCTAAACGTCAAAATTTCGAAAGTTTGCAACTCTTTAGTGTTTAACAAGCTTCTCAGTTCTGATGTCATGAAAAAAATTACCACGACTTTTATACCACAACGCATGTGATTGTATTTTTGTATTTTTTATCTACTGAATAGCACCCAAGTGCACCTTTTTTGTTTTATTAAATTTCCAAAGCTAATTAAAAATATATGAATATATTAAACTTGTTATCTAATTCGTAATAAAAATACGCGACATCTGCCATTGCACTGGCACTGTAGTCCATACGTTTTAATTGGTGACTAACCTCCTACTATTGGTATTACGCTTATCATATTTATGTGAGTTAATTTAATACCAAATTTAAATCAAAGAATTAAAAAAATATTTAAGTACGTTGGAGTTGGAAGGACGGATAACAATAGCAGGAGAGACAGTATCAAAATTCAGAATCATCAAAAACCAGGGAACAATTAACGTACCTGTCGTCGTAAATTGACAATTGGCCTGGTCACTACATACGTCGTCATTATTAACCGTTCCTCACAAAATGCGCTTATACAATATGCTAATTTAATTACGCATAAAAACAGTGCTATGCTCCAAGTGCAACCAACGCTGCCATGCGTGGCTGTAATCTGATTAAAAATATGTGTCATTAAAATTACTTTAATTTTTAACCCATAGTGGCCCGTACTAACTCAACAATGCAAATACATTATTTTAAACTTTTAAATCTTACGAAACTGTCTACAATTCATTTAAATTACGTTTGCACTTTGAGCCTCCAACAAGTCCCAAAAAATGGAGATATTTTGAAGACGTTATTTATGCACAATCCCAAGTATAACAATACTAACTCAAGATATTTGCTGAAGAATGCAAAAAATTTATTTAATGCATACAGATTTGAATAAAAATTATCAACGTACCTATATCTTAATTTCTATACAATTCAAGTTTAGCTTTGCCTAATACTTCTTTTTTTATCTTTGCATTTCCTAATTGAGTGACAAAGACAGACAGAATGTCAGGATACAATACGTGCATAATGAAATAAGATAATTCTGAGATTTAAATTGTAATATTTTACGCAAGGTGTAAAACGCAAGTATTTTGGTATTAGCGTGTGTAGGAATTTGGGCAGTTTTGGGAAGTTTTGCGCTTGCTATTGTTTAATAGTATTGTTGTTGAAAGCTCGCTGATTAGTGCGTTAACATTGTTGACAATTTTCAAAGTTGACATAATGCACTATATGCTAACGTGTTGTGTTCATATTATGTCTTGTGCCCTGAATTGCCTAACAATACCTCTTGGGAAAACAAAGGACCGCGCCAACGAATATCTTGCCTCAATCTTGTTAATTAAAATGTCAAAAAAATGTATTTCTGGTTTATTCATAAATTAATTTTAATTCTAATTTTAATTCAAATATTTTAATTCAAATTCAAGGTGACAAGTTAGGCGTCTCTAAAATATGCAAACAGCCTGTACCACTCAAATCTTTGACTTTTTGGGGACATCCGCTCAGTGTCTGTCTGGGGATTTAGTATAAAAGTCGTAAAAATATTTTGAATTAGTATCAGAAGCATTTCAAAGTTTCAATCTTTTGGAATTCTCTTTTCAACTAGTTCATTTCAGCGTACTGTGTTAACCCACAAATATACAGAAATCAAAATTAAAATGGCCAAGCTTATCGTAAGTGTACATTTAAATAGTATACAGAAATTTTTAAACTTATTCAAAATTTGTGCAATTTTAAAAATTGGCGCCTTTAAATACAAGAAAATAATTATATGTTTTAGGTTGTTGCCGCTCTACTTGCCCTCGTGGCAGTTGCCCTAGCTGCCCCCAGACAAGAGGCTGAACATCGGGAGCAAACTGGATCCGACGCCACTGCTGCCTCTGGTGACAAAAAAGATCTGGACACTGCTGGCTCATTCTATGGAGGGTATGGTTATGGTGGATTCCCCGGCTATGGCGGTTATGGAGGCTTCGGATATGGCGGTTTTGGAGGTCCCTTCTATGGTGGTTATGGAGGCTATGGCGGGTACGGTGGCGGGTATGGATATGGCTACCCCTATGGTGGCTATGGTGGATACGGGTTTTATTAAGGAAATGTATTTTTTTTAAATTAATAACGATTTAAATTAATTCTTAATTTGTAACTCGTCATGTGCATATTGTACGATTGTGATTTTTTGCATGTTTTACAAGCACTAATTTACCTCAGGACTTTCAACAATTTGTATATAGTATTTAAATTGTAACAACTTAAATTCTTTACTGCTCTTACAATTATATAGGCTTTTGTACATTTCTATGTTGTATTAGAAATAGTGTTGTGTCAAAATTCAAAATTTTGTAACAAAATTCTAAATTTCCAATTTGTACAGAAATTTTTGAAAAACTAGCATATATGGACAATTAGACAATGTATAAAATTGGAATAAATATACAAAAAATTCAGCATTCAATATATTTGTATTTTTTTCTTTTGTATGTATCTATCAAGTTGCGTCCTACCATTCAGCTGCGCCCAAGACTTTGTAAAAATAGCAAGTAAAATTATAAGCGGCGTGAAAATGCAATAACATATCATGTTATGTTCCACAAGGAAACACAATTTGCCACGTTTCAAATTTTTCATTTTTTTTAAATTACATAAACGCATAAGTCAAATCATTTTTGTTTGTACCGTATTTGAAATTGGCGGGAAATTTCAACCATTTAACAATAATTTAGATGTCGAAACGTTTGACTTCTCGCAATGTCATATTTAACAAGGCTCATATTTTATTACTAAACTCAAATGGAAATCAGGAACTGAATATTTGCTTACGTTTTAATGTCACTACTAAAATATTGCTTCTTCTATTTATTTTGAAAATAATTACTTACATTCAAACTGGTCTATTAGTATCTCACAAGAAACTGTTTTCTAAACGCCTAAAGAAAAAATGCCAAGCCAAGAAGATCGATCAAGAACTTGCCTTTGAAAAATGACCGACATCATCAAAATACACATTACATAGAGCGTCGAAAAAAATAGAGAATTAAATTACATAACAAAAATTTGAATTTACATTTATAGAAAATGATCTCGAGAGTGCTTAACATGAGATTGCTTTTCATTCAGAAGACCTTAAAGAAAAAAAAACTAGTTACATACAAATTTTACTGTACAATGAGTGCTGCTAGTTGAAATTGAAATGTGTTTAATTTTGTCTTTGTTTTTAGGGATGCGTGTAGATCTTACAGATCTGTCTCTTTCGTTCACTATGCTTTCACGTCACGCTCAAAATAGAAATAGCCATAAAGTGTTAACAGGTCCAGGTCCAGGATCAGAATCAGTGATCAGAAACAGGATTTCTTACAGTTGAGATCCTCATTGTTAATTTGTTTCCTTGCTTAGAGTTCCGTTCCGAAGATGTACAGTGCAGTGGTTGCAGCTAATTCTAATCCAGTACTGACTCCAGAACTCCAGACCCAGACTTGAGAGAGTGAATGTAAATGAGATAGTAATTTGTTATTTGGTCTGAATGTCATGTAATGTTATTTATTTGAACGTGTTATTTGTTCTAGCGATTAGGATTACAATGCGTAGGGCTATTGTGTGCTGGAAGGTACATATGTACATATAGCAGCGTTAATATAGTGTCGTCGTATTTTTGGTTCTGTTTTCTATTGTTTTTATTTAGGTTTTGTACATATTTTCTATATAATATCGTGAGTGAAGAATCAAAATGACCCACATCTAATTTAGGCTAGAATTTAAATGAGGTATTTCAAAAACTTCTAAATGAGATAGATGCGTAAAATGTTAATTGTTACGAGTGTTTTTTAAAGTGCAGAATATTTTATTTGCGAGATTTTGGAAAGCACAAAATACTGTGTTTACAAGTTTTTGAAAATGTACTTAATGTTCTATTTACATGTTTTTCAAAATGTGCAAAATTTTCTATTTACGTGTTTTTGAAAGTGGCAAATTATTTTATTTTACGTGAATTTTGAAAATTGCAAACTATTCTATTAACAAGCTTTTCGAAAAGTGCGAAATGTCCTATTAATGTGTTTTTGAAAGGTGCAAATTGTTCTATTTTTCATGCTTTTGAAAATTATAAATTTGTCTATCTACAAGCTTCTTGAAAAGTTCATAACGCTTTATCTACTTGCTTTTATATATGATCATGATGTTTTTTGTAGATGGTGCATTTTGTATTTACTTAAAAATTAAAATGGTTCATTTTGATTCTTCACTCACGCTATCTATGCATTGGCTATAAATTGCACACTACCATCCAACTACTCGACATCTAATAGTACAGCTATAGGCCAGTATATGGCACATTGCTTGCATAGCCACAGTATAGCAACCAACCGTAATAGATAGTTCCCCTTTTTCTTTTTAATAGCCTCACTTTGTATTTCTAATTTCAATGGCTCAGTGTGGTAATTGAATGGAAGGGTTAATGGTTAGCATAATATTACTGAATATAGACAGTGGAGAGTACTAAACAAAGACAAAGGAGGGTACACCACGCAGTGGAACGCACCTACCTGCCTACCTCTACCTATATAACGGCAAGCTAAATCGAAAAATGTTCACTTTAAAAAATGGAAGAAACCGAACCTGATGTTGCTTGTGCTAGTCGCACTGGGAATGGTACTGGTACTGCACTGGCCAGTTCCAGCTCCAGAATAATATACAAAGAAACAGAATGGGCTATGTGGTCGTGGTCTTAAAAAAAAGACAGCTATTAACTTTTCTCTTTAACAAGATATTTGCTTTAGGACGGACACGGCGTATGGAATATGGTGAGCGGAGATGTACATTTAATTTCTTTTACGTTCTCAGCTCTGAACTGCCTTGTTTTCTCCTCTTGTATACGGGTAATGGGTATCTGCATTTCAATTTTAGGATGAGACACAAGGGAAACGCTCTAAAAGTCGTTTAGAAACTCGTTACTGACGTTTACCTGTGGTCTCACTCTTCCTCTTTTCTTACCAAGATAAACATTAGAAGGGAGTCTGTCAGTCTGTTTGTTTGCCTTCTCTACACACGGAATACTCCGATGTGGATGTGATATAATGCCAGACTGTTTCAAAACCAAATAGAAAAATAACCCTTCCACACTTTATGTACATAGGCCTATTTGTACTTTACAAATTACGGTGCGTTATACAGTGCATAATTTAACTTGGTGCTTAAGTGTATATTCGTATACTTAGGCATAGTTGTGGCCGTGGTTGATATAGTCTATTAGCAGTATGCTGCACTCGTAGGCTTGCTGTATGGCGTATGGCATATATGAATGGATGGTTCAGCTCTGGACCTTTTGTGCTTTTGTTTAAACAGCTCATAAATCTCAAAGCCTGCCTGTCATCGTCAGAGAAGAGTTTGTAATAGGGGAACATGGACAGCTTCCCATGTGTAAGAACAAAGGGACACACTGCATCGGATTTTATCCGAATTAAAGTAATTACGGGAAAATCGTTATATGACAAAATTTGAGATTTTTGTTTAATGTCATTTAACCTATAGACTGACTACATATTGCATTTAAGGATCAAACAGAGCTTTGTTTTTTCTTGTATTAATTTTGAGTGCAGTTCATAGCACTTTTTGCTGTCAATGAAGCTTGATACAAAACATTTTCGTTCAGTAACTATTGGGACTTGGGACCCTTTGCAAGCAGGAAAATAATTGATAGTTACAATTTGACGCAGACTGTATTACTCCACCAACTCATGGAGAATCTTCACCTTCAAGTTTAATACAGGATATTATTAAGTTTGAACGGCGTTCATTCCATGCAATTAGAGTGGTTGGATTAAGCGGAATTAAATCGGGAGCCACGTGTTATTAATTATTCAAATTACAAATGACGTAAATTGGTGTAACACTTATAGGATGTTAGCATGCATAGTCTATAGTAGAATAAATTGTAGTAGTTTTAAAAATGTAATTATTTGGCTTTAATATCATGTGTTTTAAGTAGCTTTAGAATTTCCATTAAAATTCAGTAGTTCACGCCATCTATGGTATCAAGGGTGAATTAAACATACACATATTGCTTTGTTCACTTTGCAAACTCTAAATTACTTTCCAGTAAAAGTTTTTCCGTCATTATTATTCGTTATTTTTGTGGAATGTTTTAGGTAATCGTTATCGTTTTTATTGGGATTTTATCAGGGTGTAATATTATGGTAAGGAAAATACGAATTATGAAAAAATAAAAAGTAAGTGGGTCTTTACTACTAATTACTAAGGCTGTAAGGCTGTATTAAAGTTGTCAATGGATTTTGTACAGATTTATGTTTCTGTAAAATTACAAATATTAGTTTACACAGCTTAATGCCGTTTGCCTATATTATTAGTTAAAGTAGTACTGCAACATTGAAAGTTGTGTGCCGTGTAGTCCGTCAGGGAAGGTATATTAAAACAGAAATATTTTCTAATAATATGATTATTAATTTAGCAATTACAGTTTTGAAGCTATAAAGAAATTCTTAAACAAACGCAAAAGTACTACAACATTAGCATTGCCGGAAATTGTTGCTGTTCCTTTTTATACCGTTTTTAATTTTATGCCAGAAATTGTTTTGGCATGAGACATTAGATGTATTTTGAAAACAAATAATACATAAATAGTCATAGTGTAATATTATCATTTTATTAATTGACACAGTTTCCTAATGTATAATTTATTGGGCTACTACCTACATTTGTAATTTATTTAGCATTGCGTACAGCAAAAATTATTTATTTTGTCAGTTTTCCTGCAATTGCATTGACATTGGCATTGACTTTGAAATTTATATTCATCCTTCATTAACTCAATTAATAAAGGATTTAATTCGGTCTATTGCCATACAATTACAAACACCATATCCTCCTGAACATTTATCGTCAGCCCAATGATCAATGAAGCGAAGCAAACCAAACAGGAAAATTTAGAGTTATTTAAAAATAGCCTTAATTTATGTTGACTGAAGTGTTAAACAATATGTGTGACAGGCAGGATGTTTTCAAAACTATGGAAGTGTCGGACAGATGTTTAGAATATTATCGTTCTTTTATGACTAATTCAGGCTATTCATGAATAATATTTATTAATATCTATGATTTAAATGTAAATGCATACCAGGAATTTGTATTTAACGGAAGGAAGTGGTAATTTGCCTATTTATTTTGCCACACTTTGCCTGTAACTTTCTGGTATGTAATAAATAATACAAATATGATTTATTTTTGTCGTCATGGATTTTTTGCATTATGACTTTAAGCCACCTTCTTATATAAAGGAATCAAAGTTGTACAATTATCTGCACTGCAGTTTTTAAGGTGCAATTAACATTATCATATCTTACACTCAACTAGTGCAAATTAGAATTGAATTTGGTTCAAGTTCAAGACATTTTTAGTGTGAATTCTGTAAGCAAAAATGTTGTTTAATTTTGCTGTATCTTTTCCACTGGTAGTAGTACTACTGCAGTCAACATTACCTGAGGCTCAGGGGCAAGTTGAAATTGGAGGAATTTACAAGATCTGTGCAAGGGACAGTACTGTAAGGATTCTTTACGTTTATTTTGCATATTTATTTAAAGCATCCGCATCCCGAGAATTTTCTTCATTTTATCAGATCTATAAAATTTCTAAGTAACATTAACGTCACTTAAAAAGTAAAATCGCCAAATTGCAAATTCGTTTATTACCAGGTTACTGCCCGTCATAGCTTGGAAACGTTGATACCAATTTTTTATTGTACCTAGATACTTTAATATGAGGCAAAGATGAATGTCTTTCAAATCGTTACGCACACACACATTTCAGAATTTAAGTACCATAAAGCTTTTAATAACTCCCGAGGGTAGTGACGTCAACTTTTGCTTTAGAACCAGGATTAATTTGCAATAAAAAAAATTCTCTCTAGTTGATTCAATGCTAAAGACCCAGGGAGTTAGTGAAGACCTCGGGAGCAATTAGGGCCCTGGGAGTTATTAGAAGCTTTAAGGTACCTACAAGTTTTGCAATTAAGAAGTACATATTTTGAATTTGTTATTTCAAAGTTTAATATGTTATATGATATGATAACACGCTGGTTTGGCTACTAGAGCTCTATCAGTTTAAGCAATTATGAGTGTGAAATAAGGGTATAGATACATACTACGTAAGCTATTAGGGTGGGTTGCAGTTTTTCAGTCTCATGTTAAAGATAGTCATATACGCAGTGGTTATTGTATTGTATTGTATTTGAAGGGATCTCCCACAGTATAATTGACTATGCGAGATGCCGCTCAGGCCACTAATACGCCCATTGCAGACTACCCTTATACTATAACTTTAATTTAGGCATTACGCAAAACGACCTGTTGCCATTGTTACGCAGTGGTTAAGGTGGTGACAATGGGCGTGGGTGGGTGCCAGATTTTTAGAAGAATTTTTTTTACATAATATGTGTCTCTTCTATAAATCATAATTTCTTGGCTTTTAACGTCATATAATATATTTAACAAGATTGACCGAGGTTGATGTAATCTAGATAAATTTTTTCCACTCTTAGCTATAAATAAATCAGCCCACACCGAAAATAGAAAACCTACTGTCATTGCCCATTAGAAAATATACAGTAAATGACCGGATAAGTGACAGCCCCCTGCTTATTTGAGCCCTGGCGCTTATTTGAGACTTGACGGTTATTCAGTCATTTACTGTGTTCAAACAACGCCGAGTAAAGTAGACAGTAGACGGCAAATTGAAAAAAAAAATCAACGTAAAACAAGTAGTAAAAACATATTTAAAATTAATCTAACGTATGCAATTTAAAATTTCTTTTCAAGTATAATTTTTTCGTTTACAATAAAATATGTGTTTCTAGAAAAATCTAATGTAATTTAAATAACTTTTGACTGCCAAACTAAAGAAAAATTAAATAATTGCCAGGCAGTTTACAGTGTCCCAGTTTATTAAAAAAAGTATGGTCAATAATTCAGAAGTAGGATTTTAATGTTTTCTCTATAATATGCGTGTTTATTATTAATTTTCTGCAACTAGTGCCTGAGTGCATTTGAAGAAGGAGAAGAGGGAAGGTTCTTGGGGAAGGTGAGCACTGACAAATTTCGGGGAAACTGGAGACAGCAATGGAAAGCCAACGCTTATGATCCAAATGATCGTAATGGTGCGGTCAATACAAAATAAGCTCAATATTAATACAAACATTACAATTAAATACTGTAACGATGATAGCTTATAAAACATCAAATAATTTTTAAATAAACATAAACCAACGATTTTCCAAAATTTGCAAAGTAAATATTTTTGTTGTAAATTTTGTAATGTAAATATGGCTTTTAGATCCCAATCTGGTCTGGCTGACGAACCCCAACCCAGACCAAGACGAGGATCTATTTGGAGATGAAGAAGATGAATCACTAGAGAATATAAATTTAAATAATGTTGCCCAGGTTCAAAATCGGGGATCACCCTATGCTACTGCCATTGGATGGGAAATTACACTCCATGATGATAATTTGTACACTCTCCGTGGGCGACTAACGCGACACCGGGACAACTCCAAAAATGTTTTCGTATGTCTTCAGTACATGGGGTAAGATACATACGTTTACGTTTATGACACGTATGGTGCGTCTATAACACTTTAAAAATTATGTGTGCTTTATTTAAATTTTTATTATAGCAAGGGACGCTACGCAAAACTAGCAACTTGCAACGCCAACCTTCGAAGTCAACGCTGGAGCATTGAATTACTGGAATAATTTGCAAGCATAGAAAACTGTGCTTGCATATAAACCTATGCATTAAAATAGTTTATTGGAAATTATTACAGGATGTAATATACTTATATAATGAGACTAAACTTCTATAATCAAAATTATTTTTAACTCAAACGAAATTGCATCATACCCATGTATGTACAATCTGGCACTGATTAACAACATTCTTTCAGTAAAATATTTTTGCAATATATAATATTTCCACATATTGAAATAGTATAAAAGAGACTAATTACTGAAAGTCAAAGTTAAGCTATAGACAGAATTCTGAGGTAATGTTGTTGCTATTATACTCAAGTATATGTACATTATGTATAAACAATAAATGAAAAACTAAAATACTGTCCAATTATTTTATTATTTCCTTGTCTTGATTCATTATCATTTTCTCCACAATCCTTAAGTACAGAACTAAACTGTAGAAGCAGTATTGCAATGGACCAGATTTAATCACAAAATCGTATTCTGTACATATTAAATTAATTAAATGAAACGATACTAGATACATGCTACGATTCTTGATTGACTATTTTTGTATTTAATAATGCGTACGCTATTTGCGAGTTAAAACTGTATTAAATAAAATAATAAAGTGCAATGTCCAGCAGGAAATACCAATAATTAATTAAATTGAATTTGTAATCTTTTTAAATTTTCCAGAACTGCTTACGTAGTATAGCTAAGGAAATAAAAATGGTTAGATAGCATATTGCAGTGCTGTGATTTAAGAAATTAATTAATGCCTTGTGCTATGTCCTGGTCTTCTCCTGCCTCCTGCAATTAACTTGGGGTTTTCTATGTTTTTCCAATGAAAAATCTATTTGAGTGATTTTTGTAATTTTTTGTAGCTTTAGTTGTTCAGTATAAAAGGGGGAAACTTCGTTCTAAGGTGATTATTAAAAAAATAGCGTGATTTAAATTTTTCTGACGATGAGATTCGGGTTCTAACAAAATTTTTAAAATGAAGCCTGTACTAATTATTGCCTCAATTCTGCTGGTTGTCACCGTGAGCTACACAGCTGCAGCCGGATTACGGGAAGTAAGACAAAACTGTAACTGTGGATTTCCTATTCCTTTTCTATACTCTCCTGTTTGTGGCTCGGACGGTCGGACATATTCAAGTGAGCACTCTGTGAGATGTGAAAGAGTTTGTCGTCCAGGTCAGTATTATCAATTAGCAATAAAATAAAGTATTAAAAAATTAATTTTTTCATCTTTACTGCTATGCTTTAACTAGAAATAAAAATAGACAGTGCAATAAATTATGTTCTGTATTTTATTTTATTTCAGGATTGCGAATTACAAGCCGGCGAGAGTGCGGAATTTGGGGAGGATAGATTAAGAATAGTATGTGAATAACATAGCCGAATTATTGACCAAATGTTTGCATTTCTTCACCCCGTTTTTAAATTATCTTTGTAATTGTATTGGTATTTTCAAAATATTAAAACACGTTGTTTTATTGTTACAATAAAATCAAAACTTTGCATTTACAATGTTTATTACTGTGTTTTAATTCTGTAATATAATAAAATGTAAAACTATAAAAGATAAGAGGGAACGTATAGGGCAAGTTAGTTAGCCATGTTATTTAGTGCTGTTGATTTACCTTACTCAACGATCAGTACCCTGAGGAGCCCCAATCTGTGGGTCCATAGGGGAAAAAATCATAGTAAAAAAATCAAACGGCGTCTTTTTAAGAAAATTAAATTCGAATAATTACCATTACATTAATTGAAAACATTTAAAAATTACTTGAACTAGTTACTTATTAGATTCTTAATTTTCCATCACATTCTAATAAATGCTTGATGCCAATATCATTTTCCATCAAATCTTTATTTGGAATTAAAAACTAAATTCTTTCTGTGCATTTGGTAACATTAAAAAATTGCAAACTACCTCAATATAAAATGTTTCAGTCTGCGTGCATATTTTTCGTTTTAATAATGTCAAGAATATTTTGTTAAATCGATTTTTATCAATACTTGCAAATATCAGAACAGGATTGAACCAACCCTCTTTTTCACCGTTGCTCATACGAGCTATTTGTCTTAAAAAAAACATACAGCCGACGTCAAAATTGTTTCAAATCTTTGGAAAAAGTATAACCTAATTTAATAATTTTAGAAACTGTAGTAATTAATTGGTTTATGTTCGTAGTTCTTATAGGATTGCACTTCACTTAGCTTTTCTAATAATTACATTCATCACATTATACAATATTTACCATCTTTTTACGACGGCGTACTACGTTGAGGTGTTAAATCTCTGCATTCGTTGGACCTCATCATTTTATACTACCTAATCGTTATTTTTCGATGACTGTCCTTTTTGTGTCTTAGACCTTGATTTCACTAGAAAAGTTAACCATCGTTAGCCTTAAGAAACACGCTTTCAGAGTTAACCATTGTTAAATCTGAAAGCGAGTTTCTTAAGGCTAACAATGGTTAACTTTTCTAGTGAAATCAAGGTCTTAGGTACTCAGTATTTAGTTATTATCAAATTCATTATGGTTTTCTATACTTTGTTAGGTGTGCTGCCTAATACCAGGCATTTATTGTTTGTGGAAGTGTGAATCCCACTGGTTCTCTGTAATGTCGTTGTTTAAGGGGCAAGAGTATCTATTTATGTGTTTGCTATACAAAATTAAATCCCACATCAGCAAGAATCAACGTCGTCTAATATATTCGCCGTGCTTGGTTAAATAAGAGGACCAAGGTTTCGACCGTGTCTTCGTTTCATAATTGTAATCTGTGTAGGGTCGTGTGCTAAACTCACAATAATCAGTAATAAATCTACCACGTGCAATCTAATGAATGCATTATTAGTAACAATTTGCACAATTTAAAACTAATAAAAAAATTACGCACCTCCCTCATTAAATATTCGTTGACATAGTTCATTTATAATCTAGCATAAAATAAATTGGGTATAAGTCAGTTTGATTCTTATCCCAATTAAGTCGCTATTAAATACCTACTTTTAGAAATGTCTGTACAGTGAAGTATGTTGATAGGAACGATACTACTTGAAGTGCATTCAATTTTAAACTACCTAATTTATGCAGGTACCTTCCATGGTGATTACCATTAATAACACTATAAATGATTGGTGCTTTATTTCATATTGTATTACAAGAAAGGACGCCACGCAAAACTAGCAAATTTGCAAACGTCAATCTTCGAAATCAACACTGGACCATTGAATTACTGGAATAATCTGCATGCATGGAAAACTGTGCCTGTATATAATCCCATGCATTAGAATAGTTTATTGTAAATTATTACAGGATATAATATGCATAAGGCTAAAATTAAAATTCAATAATCACAATTTTAACTCAAATGAAATTAGGTCATATTCATGTATATGTAAAATTGGGCACCGATGAACTATGTATATACTATGTATGCTGTTAAATATGCGACATTTTTACTACTTACTTATTAATTCAATCAAATTAAAGGCTGTAAATAATGTCTCCTCATATCGAATTAGACGACTATGTTATTACTATTACTAATTATACTGTATAATATTTAATGGCATACAAGGAAGTCATTACTGTAAGTCGCGAAAGTCAAAATCAAGCTTTAGCCAGAATTCTCAGGTTCTATTGTTGTAATTTTATTGAACTAACGTATATTTTTTGTAAAGAACCAAAATGACCCACATTTTTAGTTTCAAACAAATTGCACTATCTACAGACAAAATTAAAATAACATATTCATGAAAGCATGTAAATCGAGCCTTGTGCATTTTTCAAAAACAAGGTAAATAGAATATTTTGACCTTTTCAAAAAAATGTAAATAAAAAATTTTGCACTTTTAAAAAACACTTAATTAGAACTGACCTTTTAAAAAATATGCACATAGGACAATTTGTTCGTTTTAGAAACTCGTGATTAGAATTGTAAGCATGTATCTTATTTACACTTTTTTTAACATAGCTCATTTTAATTCCAGCATAAATTGGATATGAGTCACTTTGGTTCTTCATTGACGGTATACAGATGTATTATATGATATGATTAGATATGTCATTAAATGTATGCAATATAGGAAAACATTATTACTGTAAAATTAATTTATAATTTTTTAATCCTATTTTATGATCATTCAGATCATTGTCTATACAACCCATAAGTTTAAAACTAAAATGTAGAAACAGCATAGCAATCATGCAGATTAAATCACAAACTCGTACTCCGTATATACTCAATTATTTAAATAAGATGAAACCGCAGTTACCCAAATTAATTAGTGCTGTGAGATAGGCTAACTACATATTATCTGCTTATGTGGAAACTAATAAAGTAATAGTAAAGAAATCAAACGGCGTTTTTTAAACTAAAGCAAATCCAATAATTACAATTACAAATTCAAATTGGAAACATTTTAAAATAACTTAATGCTAGTTAAACATTAGATTCTTCATTTCCCATTCCATCCTAGTATCCTAGTGAATGCTTGATGCCAGTTCTACCAAATTTTTACTTGGAATTAAAAAATTAAATCTTTTTGTGCATTTTTTACCATTGCAAATTACAAAACTAAAAATCACTTTTACAGTGAAATGTCGCAATCTGTGTGTATACTAAAATTGTCGTTGTAATATTTCGAAAAATATTTTCTGCCATTTTGATGATTATCTATAATGTTGTTATGATGTAGTGCTTACACTCGTAACGCGATTAATACTGTAATTTCGAATTTAAAACATTCAAGCGGTGGCAAAATTGTTTCAAGCCTTTGAAAAAAGTATTGCACTAACCTCAATCAATGGCTTTAGAAATTGTAATAATTTGTTTTTGTTCTTTATACGATTGCACTTCACTTAGCCTTGGCAATATTTTTAACATACTATTATGTTTGACTGTCTATTAGACCTTGATTTCACTAGAAAAGTTAACAATTGTTAGCCTTAAGGATTCCGCTATCAGATTTAACCATTGTTAAAGTTTAAAGCGAAAACCTTAGGACTAACAATTGTTAAATTTTCTAGTGAAATCGCAGTGTTAGAGTTCAATATGTTTAAGAAATAATGGATATCAGTATCAAATAGGTCCTAATCTTATTGCTTTTAACGCCGTTTAATATATACAAAATGTTTGCACAATCTACTCAAGTTAGATTAAAATCACTTTAAATTGTGGGATGTGTGTATGTGCGATGATGAGCCCACGATAAACAATAATTATACTGTGTGCCCTCCAATGAAAGCATTAAATTGGTAACATTTTGGACAATTTGAAACTAAGAATTCAACTAAAACGAATCTCTTTAATATATTATTTTTATACATAGCTCTTTTAAATTCTAGCTTAAAATAATATTGGATATAGGTCATTTTGATTTTTATCTCAATAAAGCCACTATTAAATAGCTCCTTTAAGGAAAAATTTTAAAGTATGTTAGCAGGAACGAAACTACTCAAAGCCCATTCAAATTTGAAACTACATAATTTGTGCAGGTACCTTTCTAGGTAATTATCATTAACACTATAAATGATAGGTGCTTTAATTAATCTTGTGTTATAGGAAAGGACGCTACGCAAAACTATAGCAACTTGCAACGCCAATCTTCGAAGTCAAAGCTGGAGCATTAAATTACGATAAGAAAATTTGCAAGTATAGAAAACTGTGCCTGCATATAAATCTTTGCATTAAAATAGTATATTGAAAATTATTACAGGATGCATTCTACACGATATAAAACTAAAATTCGTTTTTATCAAAATAATGTGTAAATCAAACGATATTGCTTCATATCCAAGTATGTACAACAAAAAGGGCGGGCACCGATGAACTATATCGTCTGTGAAGAACCAAAATAACCCATTTCCATTTTTAGTTTTAAACAAAATGCACTTCCTGTGCATTTAAAATATAATGCATAAAATAACATGTTCATGAAGGCAGGTAAATAGAACCTTGTGCACTTTTCAAAAAACATGTAAATAGAATATTTTGAACTTTTCAAAATTACTTAAATAAAAAATTATAGACCTTTTTTTAAGTATGTAAATAGGAAATTTTACACTTTTGAAAACACTTAAATAGAAAATTTTGAACTTTTGAAAAACATGCAAATAGAACGCTTTGCTCGTGTTAGAAACTCGTGATTAGTATTGTAAGCATGTATCTTATTTACTGTTTTTTTTTACATAGCTCATTTTAATTGCAGCATAAACTGAATATGGGCCATTTTGGTTCTTCATAGACGATATACTAAACGCTGTTGAGTATGCGACATTTTGTTCTACTCACTTATTTATTTAATAAAACCCGTTAGAGTATACAAGGAACTAATTACTGTAAGTCGCGAAAGTCAAAAATAGGCTTTAGCCAGAATTTTGAGGTTCTGCTACGTACTAACAATATAAGAAAACAATATTTACTTTCAATTTATTTCATTATTTCCTTTTCCTGTTTTAGGATCATTTTCTACACAATCAGTAAGTTTAAGTTCAAACTAAAAATAAGAAGTAGTACATATTGTAATCAACCAGATTTAATCACAAAACAAAATTAAACTATGTACATATATACTCAATTATTAAAGTAAACCGGATGTTGATATGTACATAGAAGAATTATTGATTGATTGTTTTCATATTTAATAAAGCGTACGATATTTGTGTTCGTGATAATACATACATTGTACTAAATTAATCAAGGAAGTGCAATGTCAAGCAGGAAATCAAAATTAATTAATTTAGTTTTAAAATATCAACAAATTTTCCAGAATTTTCCAAGTAGTATATTGCATATAGCAGTGCTGTGATGTTAAGAAATTAATTAATGCCTTGTCCTATGTCTCCTCCTGCCTTTTATTTGCGGTTTTCTACGTTTTTCCTATAAAAATTCAATTCTAGTTATTTTCGGGATTTTTTGTAGCTTTAGTTGTTCTGTATAAAAGGCTGAACACTTCGGGCAAGGGTTCACATTTAAATAAAAACTTTGATTTCTATTTTTTTGAGATTCGGATTCTAATAATTATTTAGAATGAAGCCTGTACTAATTATTGCCTCGATTCTGTTGGTTGTGGCCGTGAGCTCCACAACTGCTGCCGGACTCCGGGAAGTAAGACAAGGTGATTGCAACTGTGGATTTCCTATACCTCTTCTTTACGCCCCCGTTTGTGGCTCCGACGGTCGGACTTATTCGAGTGAGCACTCTGTGAGATGTGAAAGAGTCTGTCGTCCAGGTATGTACTTCTAATAACATAAAATATTCAAAAGTCAGGTTCATGTTTACATCGTAATTGCTATGCTATAACTTCTACAACTTGAAATAGACAATGTAGGTATGTTCTGTATTTTCTTTTATTTCAGGTTTGCGAATTATAAGCAGGCGACAGTGCGGGGTTTGGGGAGGATAGATTATCAAGAATAGCAGGTGAATTAAATTGTCGAATTATTGACCAAATGTTTGCATTTCTTCATCCAGTCTTCAACTATCTTCGTAATTTCATTGTTACTTTACAAATTTGGGAATTTGTTCTTTTGTTGTTCAAATAAAACCGAAACTTGGCATTGAAAAAGTCTGGTGTTGCTTATTTTAATTATTGCACTATTTTAATGTAATTTTAATAATTACAAAATGGTCGCTTCCACAGCTATGCAACTATTTTTTAGATTTATTCCCTTACAGTTTCCATGAGGGTAGCCTTAGTTATCTATACAAAGTAGACATTTAGGAGAAATAGAAAGAAAAAATCAAACGGCGTGTATTGCTCAAACCTAAATCACATTACTATTGTCAATTTAAATTGACATTCTGAAATTATTTAAAGCTAGTTAAAAATATAGGCTCTTAATTCCCGAACACATCCTAAAAAGTATTTGTTGCAGTTTTCATTTTCCGCCAAAGGTATACCCGGAATAAAAAATTGAATTATTGTCATGCACGCTCGACCACTGTAAGCAGCATTAACAAAATAGTGTACCAGTCTACATACAATTGATTGTCAATTTAATATGTCGGTTAAGTATATTTTGTAAATTTAATTTTAGCAATTGAAAACTCATATTATCACTAGATTTGCTGCTTACAACTTACATGACTTACTGCACTATTGGTATGACATAACACACAAACGTCGTCAAAATTGTTTCAAGTCTTTCAAAAATGTAATACACTCACCTCATTTAATAGTGATGTGTAGAAATTGTAATTTAAATGGTTGATATTCATAGCTTGTTTGAATTTAAATTCACCATCACTCATAATAATTAACTGAAATAATAATATCCGTGAATTTAAAAATATAATTTACAATTTATTTATTTCGATGTATGCTGAAAATGGGGAAAATGATTAATTAAATTAATAAAAAATTCTAAATGTACATTCTTTTACATAGTCTATTTTTGCAATATCTCTGACGACATACACCATTCAGGTATATACTTATACCATTCTGGTCTAATTACTAATTGAATTTAGACCATCATAAAGTATAGAGTAATGGTTTCAATGGTATTTTGTAACATTATGCATCTTCGGAATTCTTATCCAAATCTTTTAATTGAGTTAAAATTTTATAGAAGTTTTATTGCAATGATTGCATCCATGATAATTAATTCCGAAGACAAATATTTTTTTAGACAGAAATTCCAGAAACGGGTTATTTACAGGTATGTTATTTAGGTTTGAAATAGAAAAACGACTGAAATTAGTAATTTTGTATGTGTAATTAAACCTTTATTCGTGAGTTACTGATTTGCGTTACTGATTTGCAAAGGTATCTGCAATAAAGTTCTCTCAAAAATTAAGGTAAAGTAGAGAATTCGTTGGGATTCGCATGACAGTTTTAGCTGTGGGAAACTGCGATTACTACCGTCTGGCTAAAGGCCTTTTTTATCTTCTACTAAGGTGTTAGCTACATCATGTTTATATTGTCGACCGTCGTTAAAGTTTAACTTGCGTACACAAAATAGTTCAACTCAATTTTTGAAACCAATTTTTTGAAAGTTTCATTATACAAAATAAATATCCTATGCGTGCCCTCTACAAGCTAAAGTTCTATTACCCACACAATGAATTACAAACTTGAATCGAGTGCAAAGTGTAGGTTGTACAGCTCACTAGCAGATGGAAATAGTGGAGTCAACAGGTGATTTTGTTTTTACAACATTTATTTGACATTCTTTGCCTCATCAGCCAGTGCTACGGTGCAGCACAGCAAATTCTTGAAATCGAAACAACACAGTTACATAATTAAATAAATTTATTTAAGCAATCTAGTTTTAATTTAATTAGTATATATATTCACCACCAAATTTCCAATGTGATTAAATTAAAGTTGAAAGTTGCGAGTTTACATAGTGTGAATATAAGAGGAGGTGGTGGTCAAGATTTGGATTTTTGCCCGGGAAGAAATTTTAGAACGAAGTTTATAAAAAGCTGAAAGCTGACGTGAGTACGTGAGTACGTGAGCAAAGCTGACCTACAAAAAAAGTTCCTTTTAGAACAACAGCGAAGTAAATTGTGGAAGTTCAAGTTTGAATTTGAAGTTGCTATCAGCTGTAAAATTATAAAATGATTAAGTTTCATATAATTTTAAAGCTCGAATTGACAACTTCGGCTGTGGGCATATTGACCACTATTTCTCATTGTGCAAATCGTGCTGCTTGAAAGTTGAACGTGAGCTATTTCTTAACAACAATGATACTAGTCTCATCTGTGACCTGTGAAAAGTCGACAAGTTATTAGTTGTTTACATATTTGACTGATTGGCTAAACGTAAAGTCTCGAAAAGAGGATCTCAGGAGGAAAATGGTACATGTAAGAATGGACTCACTAACGGATGATTACGAAGCCAAAGAGACAAGTCCTGCATTACCAGTGCAGTCTCAAGGTTAGTTCATAGTTGTTTATCACATTTCAAAATTCAACATTTGATGATTGCACATTGATTAAATACCTTATAATATCAAATATAGTTTACTACACTTTTGCTGTATAATTGGTTTGACATTTGGTAATTTACATTTTTAAGATATTTGTGTGATACAACTTTGCGAAACTTACGGTCGGTCGTCGACAGTTGACAGTCAGTCGACAGTTAAAAACATTCGCTTGCAACTACTTTAACTTGAACTATGACATGGATTGGCATTCACATTGAATTCTTTATTTGATAGCTACACATATAAAGTATAAGGAAAAAAGACTGACAGCTTAATTTTTGAGTTGATTTTGTTTCACATGTCCCATTGTAATCTGCATATCCTGCACAATGATTTCCTTACGATTGACGATGAATAACAATCAACAATGAATTATTATGAAATCAACATCGATTTAATTGTATCCAGGTTTTCTTTGTTGTTTGTTGAAATAATTTCAGGATATTATGCGGTTTGAACGAATTAATTATAGCAATTATTGATTTAACATCGTGGGAAATTTTCATGTCAAAAAAGGTATAGCTTTTCAATTCTGAAAAATACCTGTTTTGGCCTGCGTGTCTTGGTAGTAGTTTTTAAATAGCACACTTAAATTTAACATTTTGTTCGTCAACTAATTACTACGTTGAATTCCTTCTCAGCTTTTTAATGATGCTGACTACTACTCACGTTCAAAACTGAAATTCCTAAACTAAAATCTTTTAAGGTTCTGTCCTATGTTTTAAAATCTAACAATTTGATATTTTTATGAAGGGCAAGCATTATTATTCAGTTGTTCCCATTTAATATTCGACTTAAGTTGAGATTTTGGGATCCAATTATAATAGAATAAGGCATTATTCGATGCACTAGAATTAGATAGGGACAGTCTGCAGTAAATGGTAAAGCACAATATCACGCACCTATATCTGCAGCCTCTTGGCCTTTCCCATTAATTTGTGAAAAGTATTTCATCAGTGATTGTAATTAAATTCAGCAATAAGGCGCTTTTGTTTGTGCTTTGATCTGTAAAGTGATAATACCAAATACAGCATATCACTATGAAAAGTGTAAGTACTATACAGTAAAAGGCTTGAGTCTCACTATAGTCAGTCAGTCAGTCTGCTACATCGCACATCAAATTATAGTGTTTGAGATTCAACTGCTGACTGCTTCGCTTGTTGCAGGTACCTTTTTGATTGTTGTTGTTCCTTTTGTACTCGATGTCATGAACGTCTATGTCTGGTCTGACTAGTGAGCTGTCTAAAGTTGAATTGTATCTTCTATTGTTATTGTTATGCAACAATGGCATGTGTTTTTCGATCCCATATCTGTGCGATCCACCCAACTATCGATCTTTACTTTGACTTCGGCTCTTGTCGAATGTACTTCGTGCTTCACAGTTGACTCAAATCTTGAAAAGTAAGCACGTTCAGATAACTTAAGTCAAGTAGGATAAGAATTATTAGTTGAATGAAATTAGTAGAGGTTGAACTCACGAATGGACCAATAATAGCGATAAATACGAAAATTTGCATATTATTTTGTATTAGTAAGAAATATTCTTAAATGGAAGTAAGCAAGCTAGGTCATGGTCAGTTGTCAGTGAACTATTTTTACTTGTAATTTATTCAGTTTCAGCCTATTCAAGTTGAATACTAATAAGATTGTTGTTGATAGTGTTGACTGTTGATAGTGAAAGGTGATAGTTTAATAGTTGTTGATGTTTTAGATATTTCTGCTGTTGCACCTTCAACAAGGCACGCGACCGCGACATGCGAGTCTTGATCTTCGTAGTACAAATTGTGCCACTGTCCACTGGCTACTGTGGAAGCATTGCTAAAAAACATTGTTTTGTGTGAAACAAATACCTGATTCAGTTTGGTAAATTTTAAATATCGTTAATTTACGTGTTCATTTTTCGTTCATTTTTCTTTGCAGCAAACCCACCACAAAGGCCAAATCGTATAGTAAAACTCTTCAAAAGCTGGAAAATGCGTATTTTCCTAGTAATCGCTGTGACGATTCTCCTTTGTGGGGTCACGGCAGCCTGTCTGTTCCGAAATCCAACAATTTTCCAGTACCCACTTCATGCATCCTGCAACATTACGTGGTGAGCTAGCAGCTAGCAATCAGCTTAAAATTTTTATAAATTAGTATTAATTATTAAATTAACTTGTTATGTCAGTCAGTTAGCTGATTAGTTTCTACAGTCACAGTCATGTATTTCTTATCGTTAGTCGTTTTTTGTACGCATGTAATTTATTAAGTACGTGTAAAATTTTGAAAGCACAAATGGGTGTGTTGATTTTGTACACGGTATAAAAAGTGTGAATTATAAAGGGTAAGAATTTTTCAAATTAATGAAACTTTACACTGCGTACTGAAGATACAGCGTTGACTTAATTACCAGTAATACAGGATGTTTGAGTTTCTCACATCCTGCAGAGCCTGCAGACCTTGATTTAATTATTAATTTATTGCTAATAAGACAAATCCTGACATAGCATTACATTACTGTAGCCGTAGCCGTGCGTATCTTGCATTTTGGGCTTCGGGTACTGCAAGATATAAAACCATGCAGAATGCAGACAAAAACCACTTTTTACCTGTTGAAAATTCGCACTTTTAATTTCCACTGTCTTGTTTTGTTAGTTAATAATTATTGTTACTTAAGATAAGATGTTACAGATTAGACAGGTTTTTCTCTTAGGTTTGGATTTGGTATTTGCTTAAGAGTAATTTTTTATGGCATAAGTGCTTTCCTTTTCCATAGTGATGGACTATAACCTATAACTATTGACACAATACACAAATTCTTGGAGCACGTGTATAGAGTCAGTCTTGAGAAATATACGCTTTAACTTTAATATTGTTTTTTTTCTGTTTCAGGACTTTTAAGGGAGACTGCACTAAAGTTGCGAATAAACTAGTCAGTCAGATTGAAGTGTGGAAAACAAATGAAACTTGCGGAACGGGGCAGAAATGTCTTTATGGTGTAAGTGTACATATCATCCAATATCAAAATACCAAGAAGATGATAAGATCAACAACAAATTCTCGTGTGTTTATTAAAGTATTATGTAATTAAATATATTTTTTGGAATTGTTTATTACCTACATTCTTAATAGCTGGAAGAAATTAATGGGAACGTACTCAAAGCAACACATACTACACCGGTTCAACACTACATTGATGACATGACGTTCACCTTCTATCCCAATTCCAATACTAATGGGTGTAATGTCGTGGTAAAGCAAAATTACATTACCTATGCTTATACTAGACTTATATTTGAAGTAAAGTAAAAGTTATTATGAAAATCTGACGAAATTAAAATGCCATAGAATGTAAATTAATTTGTATTAATTTGTTATGTTTGTTTCATCAGGGTTTCTCCTCATCCCGCGTGTGGTATGCCGTCCTAGATTTGGGAACCAATTACTGTAACCTTCACAATCTTGTGGATGGGGCTGGACTGAGAGAAGATGAATTGTACAGTGAATTAACTAGGGATGAGGTCTGCACTCAGTATACCAGTTCGAATTGTGACAAGTATTAGTTACTTCGTCGTCTAGTTGGAGATATTAGCTAAAAAATAGAACCACACATGTAGTTACTATGTCTATGTGTTCGTGTTGAATCGAAATTGTTGTGTAGTCTTTCTCATACTTGTATAACGTTATTTTGAACATGTGTGCATTCCCAGCCCTGGCCCTGTATCAATAATTATTATAATTATAGACACTTTTGAACTGAGCGTATTTGTGATATTTCTTGAACAATACAATGTAAATTACTATATAATTATTGTTGCTTCTGAGTTATGTACTTAGCTCAGTTTTATTTTTAACTGAGAATAACACTATAGATGTAATAGATACATACATACATCTTGATCACAAAACAGTATTTTATAATTTTAATAACGAAAGTTTTAACCTAGGTAATGATATTTGATTGTTTTTTTATCAAGGTAGCATCAGTAGCATGTCTCTTAATAGCCTCTAATGAATCTTAATCTACCCTTGTGCTTGAGTACCAAAGTCAAAATATTGAACTAATTCCTAGGACAGGGAATTTCCAAATGTCGAAAGCAGCTCAAAATATTAACGTTTATTTTAGTCTTTAGTAAGTATATTCAGGCTTACGTAAATAACTATTGCTAATTAATAACTGTTAGGAGTAGAAGTATTAAAAGCCCTCGTTTTAGTAAATGGCTTTTAGATAAATAGATAACAGATTTCGTGTTTCTTTACCTCTACGTTTTAATTTTCTTAAATTAGAACTCTTTTGTAGCATGTGCATTGTGTGTATCTGTTTCCCTGTTACTTAAAGTGCGTCTGACGTTGAGAAAGGGAGCAATCTCAAACACAAGTTCCTGTTGGCCTGTTTAATATTGTGGTAAAGTTTACCTACGGTATTTTGAATTTTGCCGTCAGCTCTAATCACATCAAAATCCTTGTGTAATATTAGCGTTCTTGTTCGATTTTTTCCGTATTGTTAAAATAAAAAGTTTTTAAATGTGACACACAGTGACAATTATTAGTATGAATTGGTAATAATTCATTTCAAATTTATAGCTAATCGAATGTTTACAAAATAATCACAGCAAGAATATTATATTTGGCACGAAATCAATATTACTTTTTTTCATGTGTAAGTTGCAATAACATCAATACCAATATTTACAATTAGCAGAATTCATATTTGTGGCAGTTGTAATTTGAAGATAAGTAAAGTACAGACTTGATTTCGATCTACTTGGTTGTCGGTGTCGGTTGGTTGGTTCAGTGTCATACTGCCCGTCGCCGTTGGTTCAAAAATTTTTATATTGTACTATTAAATTAATTTCCTCAACTTGTCAAGTAACTGTACAGTGTCTAATCTACAATGGGATGGAATTGTCTATATTATGCACGTAAACTACGTTACAGAATGTAAGTACAACAATTTAATCAGCTCATTGTTAGTCATGTATACAATTCCCAAAATATGCACATTATTTAATTGATTTTACTTTTTTGACATTACAACAATTATTCAAATATCACTAAAAATTTTGTGAATGATAGCCGAAAAAAATCTCAAAGAAAAATGGTAGTTGAAACTGGTTTTCAAAAATTGAGCCATACTTCAACTCCTTGTCCTTATGCGGCAGCAAAATTGGAAACAAATCCAAAAATATATCTCGCCATACCAAACGGCCCAGTTCTCTTTTATGTTTATCGATAGCCATTGATTTTACGAAAATTATTACCACACTTTTAATTTTTTAATGTAATAATCGTAATTCAATTAATTAGTAATAATTACATCTTTTGCATTTTTTCAACATTTTGCAATATGTATTGGTCTTGTTTGTTGTATGTAGTAAAAACAAATTACAAATGTTTCTAGTAATTTAGCAAAAATAAAAACTACTTATCAGTGTAATGTGCATTTTACAAAAATTGGAATTACTGACTACAGTTGACCCCGTTTTGAATTGCACCACCTCGCATCATATGTATGGTGGTAAATCCATTGCATGTAAACTATAAATAAAAAATTTAAAAAAATGTATCTTTAAATTATTTCATATTTCATTCGATATTCGGGCGATATTCTGTACTACGTGACTTGATTGAGTATAATGTCATAATATTGTCACCTACCAGATAATTTTGTATAGACGGCGAGCTGTCCTTTCCCATCGCCACAGCCGTCCGTGTAACTTGCAATGCCAATTTGTGTGCCATCATTATCCTTGCCTCGGTTATCGTCTATCAACGGGCTACCAGGTTCTACCTACATATAACAATATGCATAAAAGCAGTGTTAAAAAAATTAATAAAATAAAATCATTTAAAATTAGCAAAGTTGGACTTACTACACAACCTTCCACCCCCGGACGATCAAACCCAGCACAGAACATCCGATCATTGAGATCCCTTTTGAGATCTTTCTCACACTTTTTATTGACCAGAGCTGGAACAAATACTTTATGAAGAACCCGGGTATTAGGAGGATTATGTTCATCCGTCAAACTCCAGCCAACGCTCGTTAGATACTTCTCACCCAGCTGATGTTCAGTGTCGAGGTGAGGTGGGAGGCAGACTGTGGTCAAATCCTTATTTGCCTCTGCAAAATCCAAAGGTTGCCAAAGTCGGAGCAATGCAATATCAAAATCTAGCGTTTCTGGATTAAACCCTTCGTGTGGGATGACCTTTGACACGGCGATTCGCACTGGAGGATGGCTATGCTCGGGATTTCCAAGACTTCGGCTATCGATATGGCCATGCTTTTGTTTGGGATGGTGACCTAGGCTTCGATGGTGACCATGAGCGTGACCGTGAGCGTGACCTTTATCATGACCACCATTATCGTGACCTTTACCATGGCTTTTACCATGAGCTTTATCATGACCTGTATCAGGACCATGACCCTCACTTTCCTTTTTGTGTGACCTTTTCGACCTCTTCGGCTCCTGTACCCTCACCAAATCGTTAACACCTACAAGGATGTCTAGTTTGTGCCTGCTTAGAAGGGCACCCTCACTATTCAAGAGACAACTGGCACTCGTTAAAACGTAAAAATTATTAATGAGGGTCCCACTGCAACGGAGGGATGAAGTATTTTTTCGTACAACTGCCACGTGCCAAGGATACTGGTCAATAGTGGAATTATGTTGTGGTCGTCGGCGGCCGCATGCTAATGTACAAACAAAATCTGAATTAAAAATTGGAACTAGTAAAAGAAACCCTCTGTGGGTCAGGTAAGTAGCAGTAGAAGTAATTATCTTTCGAAAGATTGCATGTGTATAAACCATAATCATTATTAACTGCAATTTGGGTTGGTCCTCCTTTTGAACCCTCGCGGAACAAGTCTGGTGGGAAGGATGTTTGGGTGCTTCCGGCGGCAAGAGACAGTGCAATTGATGCCTCGATAAGCTCTCTCAAATTCTGTTTTTGGAGAGGTTTTGAGCTCAAAATAGAGGTCATATGCAGGTCTTGAGGGGAGAAATGGATTTTGAAATGAGTTTCGATCACATGCATAATTATGACCACCAAGACCATCCGTCACTTCCAAATATTCCTCTTTACATCTTTCAAAAGTGTATTGAGCCTTGCTATACACTCTGATGTCAAAATCTTCGCACTCCAGTAGTGGTCGGCAGTAATGGTTGCCCTGAGGAATCAATAACATTAATTGACGTGGGTAAATAAATTACACAATAATCAATAAATATACTCGGTGAAGAACCAAAATGACCCATTTCCATTTTTAGCTATAAATAATATCCAATTTCTACAAAAATATTGAAACATACCTTGAAAGCATTTAAATTGAATATTTTACACTTTTTTAAAACATGTAAATAGAACATTTTACACTTTTCAAAAACATGTAAATAGAACATTTTACACTTTTCAAAAACATGTAAATAGAACATTTTACACTTTTCAAAAACTCATAATTAACATTTTAAGCATGTTCCTCATTTTGTTTTTATGACATAGCTCATTTTGATTCTAGCTTAAATTGGATATGGGTCTTTTGGTTCTTCACAGACGATATGCTGGAAGTTTCTTTTTGTTAAGATTTTACAGAGTAATAATTTGAGTGGCATCATTTATGAACTATCACTGATTGTGAGTTCAGATTCTACTTGCTGCCACTTCAAGAAAAATTAAAAAAGGCAAACTAGGTTTTTAAATTTGCAGATTGTAACACAGGGCGTAAATTTATAAGCTTACAACAACTGTCCATGTACATTTAACCCCTGTCACGTACTTTCCATGCGTAGAACTTGGTGTTGTAATAATTGCGTCTCCTTCATCAAGGTCAATGACGGAGCCACATGTTGCTAAAACAATTAAATACAAATTACTAAAATTAATTACAATTCCAGAAATGTGAGTAGCCACTTAGCTTGCGTTTGGTATTTGAGTCGAGGTAGATGGCGTACTTAAAAATTATGACAGAACACAAATTAAACTCGTAGAATGACCGCACTAAAGGAAGTTATAAAACTCAAAATGTAAATCCAGTTTTTTAATATTTGTTTTTTAATTGTCTATCTATTTGTGTAATTTAAATGTGCAATACACAACACGTAGATATTTTAATCAGGGCCAGTAAATGCGGCCAGCACAGGCAGCCCCCTCTGACAGAATTTTTCAAAAACCTTGTATTTAAATGGAACATTTTGCATTTCTTTAAAATATGTAAATGAATATATTGAATTTTCTAAAATACGCATTAAAATTTTTTTTGCATATTTCGAAAACCTGAAAACAAAATATTTAACACTTTTTAAAAATCCATGTAAATAGATCATTTTGCACATTTCAGAATCAAGTAAATAGATCATTTTGCACTTTTCAGAATCAGGTAAATAGATCAATTTTGCACTTTTCAGAATCAGGTAAATAGATCATTTTGCAATTTTCAGAATCAAGTAAATAGATCATTTTGCACTTTTCAGAATCAGGTAAATAGATCATTTTGCAATTTTCAGAATCAAGTAAATAGATCATTTTGCACTTTTCAGAATCAGGTAAATAGATCATTTTGCAATTTTCAGAATCAAGTAAATAGATCATTTTGCACTTTTCAGAATCAAGTAAATAGATCATTTTGCACTTTTCAGAATCAGGTAAATAGATCATTTTGCAATTTTCAGAATCAAGTAAATAGATCATTTTGCACTTTTCAGAATCAGGTAAATAGATCATTTTGCAATTTTCAGAATCAAGTAAATAGATCATTTTGCACTTTTCAGAATCAGGTAAATAGATCATTTTGCAATTTTCAGAATCAAGTAAATAGATCATTTTGCACTTTTCAGAATCAGGTAAATAGATCATTTTGCAATTTTCAGAATCAAGTAAATAGATCATTTTGCACTTTTCAGAATCAAGTAAATAGATCATTTTGCACTTTTCAGAATCAAGTAAATAGATCATTTTGCACTTTTCAGAATCAAGTAAATAGATCATTTTGCACTTTTTAGAATCAAGTAAATAGATCATTTTGCGTTTTTCAGAATCAAGTAAATAGATTATTTTGCACTTTTCTAAAAAACCATAAATACAACATTTTGGTTTACCAAAGAAAACCTTTAATAAAATCAAAATGGTAATTTTTGTATGGAAAAAAATTGCTGCCTCAAAGCAATTTCTTCGCCTGGCCCTGATTTTCAATAATAATTGGTTGAATAATTAAATCTGAAGATAATTACCCATGTACTGCGTCAAATTCATTTCGTTCATTTCAACACTCCTTTTAACTCTTTTCACGGATTTAAATGAATTTACGGAGATGTCATCCTCCATTGGAACACTAGAAATAACCTATAAGAGATGAACACGTTCTATTAATTTGTATTTTTCAAAACATTTTTCGAATTCTCAAAACAAACAAATAATGTGTGACTAATCATCTGCATTTAATTCTCACCTGGGCCACTCCAAATGTTGCAAATATGAACACAAATACATCGTACAAAAATGACCCCATAATTTACACGACTAACACTTACAATTAAGTGTGTGATTTAAATGATATAGAAAATTAAATTGAGCGATGCGATTTGTCTCTTTGAATGAGCACGCATTATAGCGAGGGCTTCGAGTACTGACTACTAGGCAAGAAGAAACTTTAGACCGAATATAGTTTGCAATTGTTTAACAATGAAATAGTATTATTACTAACTAATAAATATTTGTGCAGTTATTCACTGTCAATAATGACTACATATTAGAAATGTTTCGATTGATGGCTCATTTTATTAGTCATAAAATCTTCTTTTCAGATAATAATGGATTTACATTAAACAGAAATTATATGCTTTATAGATATACGCATATAGTTCAATTATTATTTAAGGGCTCTACGGGGGAATCTACGCTGTATGTTGATTCCAGTATTGAAAACGTAGCCAAGCGAAATATCACACGTTAAATTTTATGTCAATTGTTAATCATTTAAAGTTGTTATAAAATAATGCTCGTAGAGGCCGACAATTCCTCAATAATATTTTTACGAATAGATATGATTCTTTTGATGGTTGCAATGCTGGTGGTTGTGTCTACATTAAAATCGTAAAAAGTGTCTTATACATTGAAACCTTCAGTTTATGCATTGAATAGAATACGATTGAGACTTTACATCATGACCAATGGACAGTGGGGGCTACATTAAAATATTAAACGACGTTTAACTTGGTGACAAATATTTTACAAAAGTAAATTGGTTAATAAATTATATTCTTTAACTTAAAGATTTTTAATAAATTGTTTTTATTTTGATTAATTATTTGTACTCAGCAAAATAGAAATTGAAATACACCTTTACATATGCTTGAAAGAGTAAAAATTGAAAATAAATTTATTACTTCAGAAGTAATAAACCAAGTAAACAAGTCAGACCTGCTGGGAAATAGTTGCTGGAAATATTTGCAGTTGACCTTTAAGCGATTCTTAGGCCTTAGGTGCGCATATTAAAAATCATTCACACTTATAATTAGCAATTCCTAATATTACATTACGAAAATTATAATTAGGTTGAAAGATGTGAATAATATTAAAATGTTTGTTTTTGATATTTCATTACAGAATCATCCTAATTTTTTCGGGATAATTTTTTTGGATGGTTTTGGGATTGGACCAGTAATTTTCGGCCCCTTGCCGCCCTTCTTGGTGTAAAGTTTCTTTCTTTCAGGCCATTTCCGCTCACACCATATTGAGTTTGGTGTATTGTGATAAATCCATGGAAGCAACACTGTCAATTAAGAAATTCCCCGTACAAAATCGTGTGGTATAATCTCTATTACATTTTGCATAATTAGGTATGTGAGGGAAAAAGCGCCTTATCTATTGATATCAATATAAAGAAAATCAAACGTGCAAAAATACCTGAGACTTTAGTAAAGACACCCACTCCACCAGCTCGACCACAACCCTCTCCAAAGCTTACGATCCCGTGTTGAAATGCAGTTTGGTCTCTTTTCTGGCCTTCGAAAAACAATGGGCCACCACTATCCCCCTTTACAGTAGTAAGAAAATATAAATTAGTTTAAAATAAAAAACATTTTGGTATATCTTACTTGTTAATTAGTTCTAAAATTTGGACGCTAAATAATTACTGTGCAAGCATCTCTATGACCGTCAGTATATCCACCACACATCATTCTGTCAGTGAAGGACATCTTCATTTTAGCTTGACACAAGTCACGTTTTATGTACGGCACATAAGTGTACTGCAGTTTCCGAGTTGAACCTCCCGCCTTCTCATGAGCGAGACCCCAACCAACCACGCTCATTTTTTCAGCCCCATGCTCACTCCCGTCAAAATGCGACCTTACATCCGGGAGACATATGGGAACCACGGGGGCAGTCTTGCTAGCTAAATTCACAGGTTCTTCTAAGTGAAGTAGGGCAATGTCATAGTCAAGGGAAGTAGTGTTGTATGCTGGATGAACAAGAATGTCGGCGACCACGGCGCGTATTGTATTCTCGTCTGCATCGGTCGTATCTGGGAGGTCGTGACCTGGGGTGAGAATGGACCCCTTTTGGCCCAGCGTCACATTTCGAGCCTTTTTACCTTTGAGAACCATGTCCAAAACATTTGCATGGAGAAGGATATCGATCTCCTCCGCTCCCAAGACCTCGGTAGGACCCACTACAACACAGTGCGCAGCTGTGAGGATGAAGCGATCATTGATGAGTGACGCGCCGCATTTCAAATTTCGCGTCCCTTTGTCCACCATTGCTGCTTGCCATGGGTACTCGTTCAGGAAGGCATCTTTTCCACCCACGATCCTCCCGCGCTTGCGCACACCGCATTCTTAAAAGACACGTGGCTAATTAGTAATTCGCTTATCAATTTTGGAATTAATTTATGTGGGGCGATGCAAATGTCTTAGAAGCAATCTAATTAAGTATACATTGGGCATGCCATTTACTAAACAACAGACCCGCGTACTAATCAGTTTAGTCGTGCTAATAAATTGTGGAAGCTCCGACACGCGTCCTATTAAATTTTAGAATCCTCAGACCCGTGTACTGTTAAATATTAGACTGCTCAGACCCGCGCACTATTTAATTTTATACTTCCCAGACTCTCGTACTGTTACATTTAGACCAATCAGGCACGCATGCTATTAAATGTTATACCTTTCAGACCCGCGTACTGTTAAATTTAGAAAAATCCCTTACGCAAACAATTAAATTTTAGGATGGCCGGACCCGCATACTATTAAATTTTACACTTCTTAGACCCGCGTACTGTTACCTTAAGAATAATCAGGCACACATACTATTAAATTTTATACCTCTTAGACCCTCGTACTATTAAATTTAAATTAATCAGACACGCATACTATTAAATTTCACACTGGCCAGACCCGCTCTCCATTGAATTTTAAACTTTTCAGACCCGCGCACTATTGAATTTTAAACTTCTCAATCCCTCGCACTGTTAGGTTGTGAATATTAGGCACGCGTACTATTCAATTTCAGACTGGCCAAACCCGCACACTATTAAATTTTAAACTACTCAGACCTGCGTACTATATCTGACCCGTGCACTATATAATTTTAGTCGTCACCGATACAAGACCGGTAGCACCTAAGATTTATTTCTGACCCTGACATTGCCATAAATTAAAGTTATTGTTCATTTAATTGCGATCACTGTTGTTCTATTTGTCTTACCGCATTTCTTATGAATATGACTGATTCCGTTTCTCAAAATCGGCAATCGCACAAGTTTACTATCACCTGGTTTAGGAAAAGTCACAGTTAATTTGTAACACGTAGCAACACAATAAAATCCATTGTAATGTCGGCCGAAGTCAGTTCTTTCGGATGTATTCATGGAAACAACGAGGTCAAAACTGTACTGCGACGGTCTGTAGGCATTATTATGTCCATCTTTCCCGCATAATTTTATTTTCCCGCCTAAACCATCTGATATCTCGAGGAATTCCTCCTCACAATGTTGACCGAATCGACGAATGTCGAACGTTTTACAGGTTAACATTGGAAGGCACTCTTTGTGACCCTGTTAAAAAAACAACATGTGACATTGCGTACAACAATTTAATATTGTGGTAATTATAATCAGTAACCAATTAAATTAATCAATTAAAAATTCATTTTTAGTGTAATATGGCAGAAATAAAATTACGAAACAATAACACACAATTTAAAAAAATTATTTACTAAAATTAGCCAGGCACAGCTCACACCCGGCAAATATGTGCCATCCCGAGTTTCTGGGGTTGATATTACTATTTCTGGGCGGGTTGAAAGGTCATACGATGTTTCACAATTTTCTGCAAAAATACGCCGTTTGAAAATAATTTACTAATTAAATTAAGTAAAAATAAGAACAAGTTTAATTAAAAATCTCATACCATTATATTCCTCAAAGTTCATTAAATTCATTGGCTTGTTTACTTCTTCTTTCCCATCGTCTGTAGATTTAGGCTTTTAAAATCAAAATTTTAAATCATTCTACTACCGAAATTATCAACCTAGTTTTAGTTAATATGACTTTATTGTTATTTTTATCCCAACTATTTTTACCTCAGTCTCTGTTAACACAGCCCTAAAACTACCAATAATGGTGACCAAAAATATAACACTAATGTGAACAGACCTATGAATAGTGAGGGTCAGGGTCACTGTCTTTTTTAAATTCAGCGGTTTGAAATCAGTTATCGTTTTCATGATCACGTGATTTCTGGCACGCTCAGGCAAAGCTCAAGGCATTTTACGCCAAACTAATTAACTTGAATTTAGTTTGCATTAAAGTTTATCATGCATGGCATATTTTACTGAACATCACTTAAAAAGCTTACAAATCACCAATAATAAAATATTGACTATATATTTTGGGTTAAAATGCCCTAACATTAAAATTGCAATTATTATTATGAAATACGTTGCAAAACAAATTATTCTTTCAATGCCAGTGTATAGATTATATAACATTAACTTTGCATAGAGGAAAACTGGCAAAAGCTGAAGGAATGTTTATACTTGATATTTTAACTATCAATTGTGTCCCAGTCACAATGCATGAGATGTTGTTTTTATTGTTACAATATTCAATGTCAGTTTCATTTCTGTCAAATTTTGTATTTTAGGCGTCTATAAGATTTGCGATCATTACTCGCCCCAGTTTTTAACTACATACCGCATCACCCTTTATTTATGCAGAATACAAATATAGTAAGTTAGGTTTTAAATTGTGTATTAAATATATTTTATTATTGTCAAAGTAATTGAAGTCTGGTGCCGTTTAGAAAATTGGAAATGGGAGTTTTCACACACGTCGGTGAGCTTGTAGCGGATTGAGTGAAGAAACTTAAAATCGTTTCAACCACGCAATGTACATAGTTCCATAGTTTGCCGAAAGATGCTCTCAGATGTGGTTTGAGTTCGGCGTCAAGTAAATAAATTAATTGTGTGAAACGTGGGTTTAATACCATGGTTTTATAATTTCCAGCAATAATATGAAATTACAAATTACAAATCCGCTGGTTGGTGAAAGTATGGTAATGAAAACGCAACTAATAATAACGACGACATAATGTTATCGTCTGTGAAGAACCATAATGGCCCCTGAGCTACAACCAAAATGCATCATCTACAAAAATATTTAAATATCATGATTTTGAAAGTCCTTAAATAGAGTAATTAGCACTTCTCAAAAACAAGTAAATATAGAGCGTTTTACACATTTTAAAAAACATATAAATACAGTATTTTGCATCTTTAAAAAATGTGAATAGCACTTTTTAAAACTTTTTAAAGCATGGAAATAGAATATTTTTTGCCTTTCAAAAAAATGTAAATAGAACATTTTACACACTTTTCAAAACATGCAAATAGAATATTTTTCACCTTTCAAAATACTCGTATAAAACTTGTTCTTGTACCCATTACATTCTATTTTTGGATTTAGTGAAGTTTTCTACATAGCTCCTTTTACTTCTAGCTTAAATTGGATATGGTTCATTTCGATTCTTCACTCACGATATGATACATATTAAGCTCTTGAAAAACAAAACAAAATGTGGAAGCTTCTTTTCTTCAAATTTAAATTCATACCTTTCACAGTGAATAGTTAGCTATTACAGTTGCAACTAACAAGGCATTGTAACAATTATTAAAATAGTGATAAGCTAAAGTATAGTTACAAAATATTACTGTTATCACAAGCATCTTGTAATTTTATTTCGCTATAATGCACATACTACAGGCATGAAGCCTGGAGCACATTTTGAGGTGCAATTTATCTCTTTTCATTAATTACATTGTTGACTCACTTATGTCGTGTGAGCTTCTAATTACAGGTGGGTTACAGTTAATTGAAGCTGATTCATATGTACCACAATTTAAATGACGTAGGTTTAAACACAATTAAAATGTCATTTAGATAACTGAAAATTACAAAGAACTTGTTGAATCAGAAGGAGTTTACCATGACCCCTACAATATCCTACATAAAGATGAGTTCATTTCAATGTTGTAAATTATGATAGGCCTCATTAAGGATTTAATTACTTATTAATAACATACGCAATCCCATAATAGGACTTGTTGTTAGTCCTTAATTCGTACTAAATTCCAAATAAAAGCGCAGTTTAGCTTCGTTCAATCCATTCCATCTCCAATCTCCAGCAAGGTGTATAGCACTGTCATTATTTAAATAAAATTTCTGATTTACACAATTTCAACTTTCAAAATTTCATTTTAATTTTCAAAATTTGAAAACCATCATCATGAAATCCATCGTTTCATTATTTTGTCTTGCAACCGTTGCGCTCTGTGTCCTGTCATCAGTGGGAGCTGACAGTCCCCCGATCGTAGACGAAATGAAGTCATTAAAGAGTTCCACAGCCCATTTTGCGGATACAATCAAAGCATTCTTGGCCAGTAAAAATGCGAATGCTCAAGTGAAGGATCAATTAAAAGACTTGGGAGCTGAAATGGGGCAGGCAAACCAACAGTTGGCTGAGCAGATGGGAGCTTTGGGAGACTTCCTAGGCATTCCGAGACCATCGGTAATTCCATTTTTTTTTTTTTTAAACTTCAAAATTGGTTTAAATATTTACTACTATCCTTTTATTAGTAATTTTTTTTAGGAGGGAGTAGTTGTAAGGAGTTAATTTTTTAATAATTTGTATTTTATTTTTCGGTCGCCATTTTACATGTAGCCACCACCCAAAAAATGATGACTACTAAAATGTAAAAATGAAGACGTACCCTTTCAATGGACTTGATCTACCCATTTAATAATTTGATTATAAAAAATTGAGAAAATAAAAGTTGAATTAATAACGTGCTTATTTTAAAAGGTCTGTTGTTATTTTTTTTGTATGCTTCATCAAGCAAGTTTGTATCGCATCTCACAAACTAATGTGACCACAACATCTGTTATATCAATTGCACAACTCTTCATTGTGAAAATTTTTAAACGGCGTTATTTCAGACTACCAATAAACGGTAAAATCTAATAAACAATGATTTTGCACATATTTCAAACATACAGGTATTCATATAGAGCATGGGTACTAATGATTTTGAAATATAGAATTTAGCAACTTAAATTAAATCCCCGTGATAGTTTTGCTTTTTAAGGCTTTTTAATAATTGATTTTTAGTACTGAAGTCTATTAAGAATTAATCTATTAGAATTGCACATATCTGTATTGTAGAGAGAAAGTAAATTTAAAAAAATGAAACATGGCACAGTTCTATAAAATTCCTTTAAATGTCAAACTTAAACTTAAGCCAATAAATGTCATGACGTTATGAATATCTTGGACTTTGTTAAGCGCTTCGACATATTCGTATGCGAAGAATAAAAATGACAGATATCCCATTAAAGCTAAAATTAAAATGAGCTATGTCAACAAATTACCAGATGAAATTGACACGTTAATAATTATTACAAGTTTTTGAGACGTGCAAACTGTTCTATTTACACGCTTTTAAAAAATACAAACCGCTGCATTTATCTACATGCTTTTGCAAAGTGCAAAATATTCTATTTACATGCTTTTGAAAAGTGTAAACTTTTCTATTTACATGCTTTTCAAAAGTGTAAACTGTTCTATTTACATGCTTTCAAAAAGCGCAAACTGTATTATTTTCATGTTCATGTCAATTGCAAATCATTTTATTTGCATGCTTTTGAAAAATACCACAAGTACAATGTATTTCCATGCATTCGGGAAAATGCTATTGTAATTTATTTGGTATATACTACACTTTGCTTTTAGCTAAAATTGAATATGGGTCAATTTGATTCTTCACTGACAATGTATTAAAACTTGTATGATGCAAACATTAGAATCCACATGACTAACCAGCCCCTGTATCAACCTCAGGTCTCAGATCAACCCACACATTCTATAAATTATCGAATTTCCACTCAAAAGACGCGCGCACGCACGCACGCACATAGGTACACAGACAAAAATAATTCAAACATTCTAATTCCTCATTAGCTTCATCCATGCAAATTAGCTAATTAAGATAAGTGATCTTTCTTAATATGATTTGAAACTGGAGCTAACTTTGAGCCCTCTGCGCCTTCCTTTTCCTTCCAACAGATACCTCCTAACTTTGTACCTTTGTAAGAACATCTATAATCTACAAACAAACAACCAGGAAGAAGGACCAGGATGAGCGCACAAGCAGCAGGAGCAGTATAATATAGAGGATCACACCAGGACCAGACCAGACACACATCAAATCACACATGGAAAGTTTGAATTGAGAAATGACAATTTTAATTAGTGCAATGAAACATGAAACTTTACTTTTCGATCCCCTATTCCTCCTTCTCTATCTCTCTATGTCTCTGCATTAACTTACCTAATCGCAATTTTCGTAATCGGCAAAGGGAAACGTACCCATTTCATAATAACTCAATATAAGAAGGTTGTATATACAACAGTTGGGGTGCATACTTACTCAGTGAATATGTATATAATGTAATTTAGATAGACATAAAAGCTACGTATTTAATTAGACATATTATTTTTAATACACTGTAACTTTGCCTACTAGGCTATAGGGAAGTAAGCTCATTACTTAATACGCCTATAGCCATTTTTTAATTGAGGTAGATGCATATAGAACGAAAGGTATCTATTGAAATATCTTCAAAACGAACATATACCTTATATCCTATAATAGTACGCCGGTCTGAGAGACCGCTATATTAATAGTACGCTGGTCAATTCAAAATACTATTAAGTGGCAGCACGTGGGTCAGAAATACTGCGCGGGTCTGTAATAGTACTTGGGCCTGACAAAGGAATGATTCCACATTTTACCCCTTCTTTTACCCCCTCTTCAAAACCTGCCACTCACAAAAATCAAGCTAGTATTAAATAGCACAGATCCAAAGTAACTCGCCCGTACTTTGCGTCTTTCGGTCACAGTGGCCCGCTAAAGTTTAAAAAAAATTCAAATTTTGATTTTTTGGCACCCAGTAGTTACTAAATTTCTCATCCTATTTTGACGAAATTTGGTGTTGGCTAATACTTAGACAGTTTTCTAAAAAGTACCTTCAGGATTTTTCAAAATTTGAAATTTTTGTTGTTGAAAGAACTGATTTCAAAAAATGGGCCTCAAAAGTATTATTTTTTTGCATTACTTTGAAAACAATTAAAACTTTCAAATTTTGAAAAATCCTCAAGTTACTTTCTGGAAAACTGTCTAAGGATTTAAAAAAACCAAATTTCGTCAAAATAGGATGAGATACGGTAGGTATAGGTAAGTGGATAGAGGGTGGTAGGAGATTAAAATCAAAGTGAAATTGAAAACGAAGAATCTAATTATTAGAAAAGATGCAAATGAGATGTTCTAATTTCCAACATAAAAGTTTTACTAGTTTTCAACTGTTTAGTCTGAAGTGGTTCAGTAGCCCATGCTAATTTCTCAATTTCTTAGGCTGCCTGATTTTCATCTACCAAGTCACTGACTTTTAATTCACATGTTTTACACTTGTAAACTTGCAGAAATCAATATACTCTTATTCTTATAGTAGTTTGGGCTAGTGGCAAAATTGAAGTTTCAAGAATAGACCATTGCATTAGTTACTTTGGTGCAATTTAAAAGCACAAAAAAATTTTGACTAAAAATGACAGGTCGACATTTCAATTTTTGAAGAAATTACTGAAATAGTAGAGTAAGCTTAGCAGTTTAGAACCCGCGTGGGAAAAATTTCAAATTTCTAATTTTCTGAATTTATTACATTTTTATACTGTTGTAACAATCAACATTATTAGCCACATCAGCTGAACACGAACCAAAAAGAAAAATACAAATAAATTTTCCAAATGCATGTGCCTTTTTTTAAAGTCTGCAGGGCGCAGTATTAGCAAAAACGCATGCATTTTATTCGCATATTCATTCCCCTATGAGATTTCATTGGTGTGCATCAGTATCCCCGTACTGGAAGCCCTGGATGCAAACTTTGAATATGAAATAAGCTCAATATTAGAATTAAAATATCAAAGGGATGGTCCATCGATGACGTCTCCAAAAATAAAGTCTCTGTTAGGACCCACCCATCCCAATGTCGTGCGTCACTGTAATCACATGGCATGTCATGTATTTCTGGGTAAACCCACTCGCCCAATCGATGACATCATTTATGGACGATCCCTAAATGAATAAATAGAGCTAAATTTGTAAAGTTTGACTGAAGAAAAAAGCAAGAAAATATATGAGTAATAGCCCTTATACTATAATGTACAGTACATTTCGAATGCAGAATACTGAATTGGATATTCAGAATTATCATAATATCATCTGCCGTACAATTAAAATATGAATCGAAAATCGAAACGAAGGAGCGAGCTCTCGCCTTGCAATTTGCAATATCCAATATCTCCCTGTGATGTAGTTCATAGTTCATGCTGCAGCCGAAGTCAAAGTCTTGCCATGTCTTAAGATGCCATGAAAATCAGTGTGCGTAGAGAATTGTTAGAGTAAGAAGAAAGAGAGCGAGCCTGTAGAGGGGCGAAAGTAGGGAAGATAGAGGAGGTCTATAAATAATGATTACCTTTGGTGATTTGGGATTAAGGTATCATTCTTCAATTCCTTCACGAGTTCCACATCAGACTCATAGGACTCAAACTCTCAAAGCTCAACATTCAAGAATTCAAGACCCAAGACTCAAGACGACGGTCCGTTATTTTTTGGACATGATTTATGTCCATTTGAATTTCAAATCGCTCCAGCCACTATCACCATTACATATATCAACAAAACCCGAAGCCCAAAACATCCATAGATTTATATGCATAACTTTCACCTTCTCCTTTTACGTTCTACGTACTTATATGCAGGGTGCCTTATGCCTTATCAGTCTCGCACTTTGAGTCAATTTTGAACGGGTGACGGTCTGGTCAAATTTGAACAACGGACAGTTTTTGCAACAGAATCATTTTTGAATGCAAAACTTGTTTTTAAAGCAGGCAATAAAACGTTAGTAAATTATTTGTTCAACTCCTGCATTTTAGCTGTTGAGAAGAGAGGATGGCAATGATTTATGGAACACACTTTAAATAACTTATGAATAATATAATTATGCATACGCATCGTCTGTGAAGAGCTAAAATGACCCATATTCATTTTTAGCTTAAAACAATATCCACTATCTACAAAAATATGGCAAAATATGTCTTGAAGCATTTAAGTAGAGCATTTAGCACTTTTCAAAAACATGCCAATAAAATATTTTACACTTTTCAAAAACATGCGAATAAAACATTTTACACTTTTCAAAAACATGCAAATAAAAAATTTTACACTATTCAAAAAGATGCAAGTAAAACATTTTCCACTTTTCAAAAACATGCAAATAAAACATTTTCCACTTTTCAAAAACATGCAAATAAAACATTTTGCACTTTTCAAAAAAATGAAAATAAATCGTTTCGCACTTTTCCAAAAACATGCAAATAAAAAACTTTGCACTTTTCAAAAAACATGCATATGTACAATTTTGTACTTTTCAAAAACTCTTAATTAAGATTTTACGCATGTTTCGAATATTGTTTACATGACATATAGCTCATTTTGATTCGAGTTTAAATTGGATATGTGTCATTTTGGTTCTTCACAGACGATATCTCATTTTTACGAAGTGCCTACATACAGTTATACGTGTGTATAATGATGAAAATAAATTTGTAGCATCACTAACAGGGAACCTACCTTACTTGAAACTACAGAATGAAGCGAAACTACCCGGAACGTATACTACCCATATGAGGGACCTCGGCTCGTATAGTCGTTCGACTGCAAAATTCGTTGTTTGGGCGCAATCGCGAGCGCAATTTCAAAAATATCGATTTTTTCGAATTTCAAAGCGCTCTAGCTCCCACAATTTTTGTCCGATTTTCAAAATATTTGAAATACAACATCTTTGTATGCTTGCCTAAAAAGTAATTTCAGGAATTTTTAAAATTCGAAAATTTAAATTTTTTTGGAAAAATTAGATACACTCTCTGGGCCTCAGAAATATACATGTTTTGAACTTTTCGAAAAAAAAAATTAAAATTTTCGAGTTTTAAAAATTCCTGAAATGACTTTTTAGGCAAGCATACAAAGATGTTGTATTTCAAATATTTTTAAAATCGGATAAAAATTGTGGGAGCTAGAGCGCTTTGAAATTCGAAAAAATCGATATTTTTGAAATTGCGCGCGCGATTGCGCCTAAACAACGAATTTTGCAGTCGAACGACTATACGAGCCGAGGTCAATCATATGAGTAGTATACGTTCCGGGTAGTTTCGCTTCATTCTGTAGTTTCAAGTAAGGTAGGTTCCCGAGTACATACTATCACGGAAAATAATGTAATATCGGTTTCGACTTTGATTTCCATGACATCAGCATGCTATGGCTTTTGGAATGGTTCGGTTTTGGTTTGGTTGGAATTCGTTTGTGGTCTTAATTTTGGTTTGACTTTCATGGCGTTTCATCCCTTTCAGAATGAATTTTAATTAAGCGTGCATCCTATCAATATTAATATAATTCATTAATTCAAACCAGCTCAAGCAAGCAAGGAGGCAGTCGGATCAGACACCAAATTATACCCACGATCACAATCCATACAGTTGTGCTAAGTTGCAGCCCTTGAGAATGTACAATACCAGGAAGGTACTTACATACTATAGGTATAACCTTGTCGTTTGATAGGGGAGCGTGCATAAATTACTTAGTACCAAAATCGGAAATTTTAAATCCCTACCTTGTTTGGTATGTACGTCCATGTTAAAGGATAGGCAGATTGAACCCCCCCCCCAGACTTACCACGTAATTTATGCACGCTCCCTAGGTCTGGCCTGGTATCAGTATCAGTCACAGTAGCAGTAGCTTTTGTTTGTGCGGCTTTGATTAGTTCCTATAATGTAATATTCGAGTAGTATTTATACACAGTAGCTTTAGCACTGTGTGGGTATCTGTCTATGGCTGGTAAATACCATTTACAATTGTACGTATGTACATACCTACCACCAATATAAGAAGATCATCAAAGAAATTAGTAAGTAATCTATTCAGTATTTAACAGCTCAAGTCAAACCAAGGAATAAATCTAGCCCAAAAGTCAAAAACAAAGTGAAATCATGAATAAAAATTTAATCGAAATCCTTCGCCGAATCCAATTCTTGTTGCTAATGGTGTGGGTGGTGGGTGCGGCGTGTGTAGTGAGGTATTGTTTCATGCTGATTATTGATATTACATTTTAGTGACTGAAGAAGCAAAATAGCCTAAAATTGCACTAATTTTGTAAACCCGCAAAAACACGTGCCAATATTTTTTCTTCCACATGCGAATAAACGATTTATTAAAATCAAACATAAATTTTAAAACAAATGTAGTAATCCCCGTTTTATCTGACAAACCACAGCCGTAAAGTACCCGAATCCAAACCTCAGTCTTCAATTTAAACTCACGATAAGTATACACAGTCTTTGGTGGATTAGCTGATGAATTGCTTCATGATTAGCAACAAAGCCTTTTAAATTCAATTATTTTTACTTATGGTCAATAACTCCATTAATTTTCATTTGTGACATTAATCATTATCATCATTACCATTAATCAGTTAATATATAAAATATACCAACACCCTAATGGTAAATTAAAATGCACTGTAGTAAAAATTGCAACCCTCGTATTAAAATTTGGTAACCGGCGAAAAATTTGTATGAATACCCAAATCAATACGAGAGAATATGTAAAGATCTCAATTTTTTTTGAAAATTTTTATTTTGGTGGTGAGATTCAAAACTGATGCAGTCCAGAATATTTGGGACCATCCCTCAATTGGGCTGCAAATGGAGCATTCTTGTCCGTGACTAAGCTCCTGAGGATCTCTGGTGGGATTGGAGGGGATGTTGGGAGGTGCTCACCCTCGGCATGGAAGCCCTTGTTGTCAGCTACCCATTTGACAGAGTAAGTTTTTCCATTTGGTGCCTGGAATTCATAGGAACCATCCAAAATCTGGACTGGACCATTTGGACCTCCATAGTCTTTAAGCTGGCCTCTCTCTTTGAAGATCGAGCCGTCAGCTGACACATATCTGTTTAAGTTATTTTATGAAAATTTATATTTTGAAACAAAAATAATTTTTATGACTACAAATAAATTGCAAATGTTAAGGAAATATGTAAAAAAAATTCAGCGATACAAATACAAAATGGCAAATGTTTAAAATTACAATAAAATTTAAATAAATTGAACACTTTGAAAGAATTAAAATTTAGTGCGTTTTTGCTTAAAAAGAAACTGGAAATTAATTGTGTTAACTTTGATTGCTACTATTTTTTCAGATTCGATTTTTTTTAAATGTTTCAAAATGGTTGTGAATTAATTTACACTTACTCGACGTTGAAATCGCCCTTATTGTTGTTGGTCTGTTCCATTTTTAAGATTGGGATTTTGGGCTCTAGTGGAGCTGCAATGGCGCTTGCAGCGCACAAAGCCAATAACAACAGCTAAAAAATCAAAAAAATACACCCTTATTAAATTTTTTACGCCAATACAGTTGTAATTCCTAAGTAGAAACCAACGATCTTTCTTTTTAAATTAAATACTTAAAATGGCGTTGAACACACACACAGCAAAAATAAATCTTAGAAAACTTACTGTTCTCATGACGAAAATTGAAGCTGAAAAATATAAGGCTGAAAAAATGAACTGGTAATTCGAATTATTGAAGTTGGTCACACCCGGGTTTGTAAGTTAGTACTGATTGAGTAATTGTCCCCTCGCGCCCACCTATTTATACTTTACCACAAAAATTAAAACCCTACCAAAAGCTTTTGTTGTTACACAAAAATTAAAATCCGTAAACAATAATACATTCTTTGATGATATTATCATAATAATTGTTATTGTTATTACACAGTATCTTTTTTCAGTTTTAAAAGCTCATTACTTGCTAGTTAATCGGCGGAACCTTGAATCTTGACACGGATATGGACATGCCATCCACACGCATGGATATTGAGACCTATTTAAACGTACTCATGTGTATTTGCTGGTAAACGGACATTTGCTACCCGGACATTTGCTACCCGGACATTAGCTACCCGGACGTTTGCTACCCAAAACCCAACGTAGGACATTTGCTACCCACGGCCAAATCTAGGACATTTGCTACCCATGGCTAATGTAGAAATAAATTGCATAAAGAATATTTATGAGTACACCACATGGCATCGTTGAAATAGTTTATTAAGGCTATTATTTTTAATGATAAAACATGGTTTAATTGTAGACAGTTGCTCAAAAATTATGTTTAAAACTTTTAAAAGTTACATAGATACTATCTTTACAGTTAATTTTTATAATTAATATACCCTGCATATTAAGATTGATTGCCATATAAATGTTAGAACCAGGAACCAGACAACAACAAGCCATTGCAGACACGCTGAATGATATTTAAAAATAATATATATAATACCTGTACAATTAATTTTTCTAATTAATGTATCCTGCATATAAAATTCAGCGTAGAATGCATAGAAAAATTCAGCAAATTGTAATTTTTTGTGTACATGGGTACAAAATATAAGAATTGTTTTTCTGACATAATTATGGTAAAATGAAAGTTCCTAGTTTTAAGGTTTAATTTACTTATTGTTAGTATATATTTACTTCTTAGGTTGCTTACTTACATTTAGACTCATGTGGAGTTTTATGTATTTTATTAGAATTAAGATTACGTTATGATTTTATTGTTACCGTTTTTTGTCTTTTAGTAATTATTGTATCGTTTCTGCAATAATGGCTTGTTGTTGTCTGGTTCTAAAATTTATACAGCAATCAGTTTCTATATGCAGGATATATTAATTAGACCAATCAATTGTAAAGATATTATATATTTAATTTTTAAATATCATTTCTGAACGACTATCTTCAATTATACCATATTTTATCACTAACAATAATAGCATTAATAAACTATTTCAACGATTCGATGTGGTGTACTCATAAATATTGTCTATGCAATTTATTTCTACATTAGCCATGGGTAGCAAATATCCTAGGTTTGGTCGTGGGTAGCAAATGTCCTAGGTTAAGGGTAGCAAATGTCCTAGGTTGGGTTTTGGGTAGCAAATGTCCGGGTAGCAAATGTCCGGGTAGCTAATGTCCTAAAACCGTATTTCCCTTTTTGTATTTGTAATGTAATACCGTGGTGCATTTTAAATTTATGTTAACATGCAACTCATTAAACTATCAGTTGCTATGTCAATTGTATCGCTTGACTTTCAACATTGTTTTTTGGCCACCTAAGTTACGTTATGACTGGAATTTTGGGTTGCTGGGTGTTAAACGGTTAATTTTTGTATCAGCGATGCGGACTGGCTACAGTAGCGGATTTAAAGTAAAAATTTCCATGCTGGTTCCCAACTAAATATCGAAAACATTAAAAAACCAATAGTACAAAAAAGAAGTGTAATTATGACATGGGATTTTTGAGTTACGAAACAATATTAATTGAAGTTCATTATTTGTTATCACATGCAATACTCTGAAAAGTTATAAATAATTAACTGACTCATAAATCCATCAATGCCTGTGCAGTGGAAAATTTAATTAATTACTCTAAGGGGAGTGCAAAAGGTAATTAGAATGTAATTGACTTGGCTTTTCATTGATAAAAGTACTGCATTATTTTCAAGTTGTCACGTAGGACCAGTCCGTAATCTACGGTCCCCTATTTCCTGATCTTGATTTGTTAACTACACGTTATGCAAATATCTGAGAGCATGAGCAATTTTTCACTAAACTACTAACTCCATTTAATTATGTATATTTTCCTAAGATATACTTTAAAAATAAAAACATTTTTTTGCGATACACGTTTTTTAGATAGAACATGCAATGTAACGTTTGGAATATTATCTTTTAGAGATACGCTTCTACTTTGATAGCCGAGAAAAAAAATCTCCCTTCCATTCAATATTGCACTTAGCACTTTACTATCTTTAAACGACAAATGGTATCAAAAACAGTACAATAACAATTATCACTACTCTTAACTCTAACTATAGGTACTGTCAATATTTTTTTTCAAGCCTTAAACTGTGGTGTGTTATGATACTGACTAACTGACCAAACTAACTCTTATTTTCCACACGTTCATGGCCACGGTCCACGGCGATGATTATTATTTATCGGTCTCGGTCTTGGGGATCGCCAATGAAATTAATCATGAGCACAAGTCTCTGATTTTAACGCCCAAACTAATTGAGTACGTTTCTTATCCTTCTGTGGAACTTACTTGTATGGAAAATTTGTACTTGCTAATTGACGACTGGAATGTTAATGGTTATCAAGGCAATCGTAGAAAAAATGTCTTTAAATCTCCATTACTCTAAAAAGCAAAAGTAGTAAACTCAAAATTGCAAGACACAATCTATCTTGCTAGTAAAGTATCTTGCTTGGCATTAAATGCAACTTTTTTTTGAAAGATTTTTGAATTTTCACCTATGTTTCGCATTTTATATTTATAATATGAATGGGTGAGGTGCATAAACGGTCTATTATAAAACTCGAAAAATATTAGTTTGTAGTTTCTTAGTGGTCTGGCGACTTTCGACCGGAACGACATTACGTCGACGACAGTTCGAAGAAAGACATTTTGCCTAAAGACATTGCGTCGAGTGGACATTGAGTCGACGACGTTGCGTCGATAGACATCAAGTAGGAGACTGTAAGTCGACGACATTACGTTGGTAGACTTTACGTCTAATTAATTTACGCCGATAGACATTACGTGGTTGTTTAATGCAGTGCTAACTGAAATGATGTAATTTTATAAAAACGAAAAGAAAGTGAGGAATAGAGATAAAGACAGCTTTATGCAATTAAATTCGGTCTCGTACTGCAGTACAGATAGCACAAAGGCCTCAGTATACATGTGTGATAATCTACATTTTATTTTTTTCAACTTATTAAGAAACTAATTTTTCGAGTAATACCAAACAAAGTAAAATATGTGAATTCAGTTATATATATAAACACCAAACAACAGAACAATGTTACCCATGGCCCATACTCTGTAAATGAAATTAAAATTAACAATTAGACATAAACCAGCAGAATCTAACATCAGGCCCCACATTTATATTTGTAATTTATGTACAATAGGTACGCCGTAACTGTTTGACATACACAATAAACGATATAAAAAATCTGCTTGCCAATCACATATTCGTGTTTCCGCTAAAACTTTAAAGTATTATCTAAATAGTACTATCGGACTGAATAACTGTGTTCTGCAAGAATTCTTTCGTAAAAATAGGAACGAACTAAAAAATATTACAAAATCTTCTTTATACCATTGACGTCTTCGTCTTCATATATACATTTTTTTTTCTAAAGCAATAAAAGTAGCATCTAATTATTACTAGTGTAATGAATTACTGTACTATGAAATAACTTCATCTTAAAATTAAACAAACAAAACAACGCAAACTACAAATTACTCACTGTCGCTATCACTGGACACAACATTGGGACCAGAATAAGTAAACTGAAAATTGAAGGCAATTCCCTCCAAATATTCTTCGATAGACTTATTAGAATACGAAATAAAACATTGCTTAAGCCTTTGTGTCAAATCTGCAAAATCTTTTATTTGTTTTCGGAAGGAGCAACGAAAATATTTTTTTTCACTATCTTTTTTGTTATCGCTGGTGTACGTGTAGTAATCACAATCCACCAATTTCTTCTCGCCGGCTTTTGAAGTAACAAACCAATGCGAATTAATACTATTAGAAACCTGATTCGATGCCATTCTGAAAGGCAATTATGGCAGTAAATAATTATAACTAGCAGGCGCAGAAAACAGGGAACAACTGAACATAGTTTTAGATATTTTTGTTTCAGAATAAAAGTGTAATGCCAAAGCCAAAATTTAAATGAAAGTAAAAATAGCGACTGACGATATGCGTGAGGTAAATTAAACATTAATTTGTATAGGATATGATTGAAATATGCAAAATTAGAATATAGCTTGCTTGTTTTCATATTCATATGATTAGATTTAGTTATGAAAATTAAAATTAAAATATTTAGATGCTCAAATGAACTACTTAAGGAAATATGTTATCGACGGACTTTATTTCAACGCATTGTCCGTCGGCAAAACACATTATACGCAATGTCTTTCAACGAGATGTCTTCGCCGAAGAGTCCACTACGAACTGTCTGACCCCGTACTGTCGTGAGCACGCAAAGTCGCCTACGTACTGTCGTTCGACGAAAAGTCGTTCCGGTACAAAGTCGTAGAATCTTCTTAGTAATAATTAGACTATTTCATGACAACTTTAATTCACTCGCACATGCTTTGCATCGCTGCAGTCATTATTACAGACCCACCTAGTGTTCTGTATCTAACTTATCAGTAAAAATTATTTCGAATGGCGTTAATGTAACATTTAAATATTTCCACCGCACGTTCTTGTTCTTACTCACATGCAGCGTATTTAGTAATGTCGTGTTTTAAAACTTCCACTAAAAACTACTTTCAGTTTAAGGTAATTTTTTTAAATCAATGTTTTACATATTTAAAAAATTATTTATGGTTTCGAGTTTAAATCTAAAATTCACACTTTTGCACATCCACAGAATCCCTGTCCAAAGCAGTGTGCAAAATTTAACATTTTCAAAAATATTTTCGAGTTCAATTCAAGCATCTTAGAAACTTCACGCACTTACATTACATGTAAGTAGCGCTAGCGTACGAATATGTATATATGTGTTTCAAAAATATACTATACCTATACTTATACTTATACATGCTCAGATCAGACTCCTATAGGGGTGTTGCCGCTGGTTATTTCTACCATAGTATATATATGTATTTCCGTACGACTAAAATGTAACATGTGAAGTTTGTACACTGTATCCTTTATTAATTTTCCTATAAAAACGGAATTCGTACGTTCTATAGAAATCCCCACAGAAATTAGACTCACAAATCATACTCAATTTTCACAAGTCCAACTTCCAATCCAATACACCAATAAGTCAACGACGTCAGTTACGAATTACTTCTATACGCTTCTCTCCTACCAACTACAAATAAGACTATAAGACTACTTCCAACATCAGTTTCAGTCTTTCAGTATCAGTATCACTATCAATGTCAGTAGGGAAGTAACCATGTCTATAATATATTTTGGAGCTCGGCGCGTGGTCTTAAGATGCATGTAAGTCACACTGCACTGGAGACAGGGAAGTGTAGCCAGTCTATTTTTAGCATCGTCCACGTGCTCTGTAAGATTCTGATCAGATTCAGAATCATGAATTTCTTTGTACAGCTACAAATAAAACAGAGCATCTAACAGAATTCGGAGAAAGCTCTGCACAAAAAATCCAAAGCAAAGGAGAAAACAGCTCAACTTTCATCACATCACATAGCAACTGTGCTGGATCGGTTTAGAGTTCAACATATAGAATAATATGAATCAACATTCATATATGTATTACTTGTATTTCAAATTCAATCTGTAAAAAAACTCAATGCTACGTACTGGGAAGCATGAAATAGATACTAGAGATAGTTAAGTCACACAGTAGTAGAGACTCGTGGACAATTTCAAGCATCTTTAAATTTAAAAAAATTATTGAAAGTGTGTGTTCCTGTAAACTTACGTATGTATAGGATTTAAAAACTAAAAATGTTGCTTATAAGGTACCTATTAATGTTTTGTTGTGTTTTAATTCAGCGCCACTTGCCTCTTTGCTAAAAACAAATTGAGGCATGTGACAACAACTCTTGATTGCATCATTACTGTGTATCATTTTTTCAGTTTTTCTATTGCTTATTCCTGAACTACATGGAATTATTATCTTTTTAATAATAAATCCACTTGTGCTTTCAAAACACTGTGAACGTCGCCGAGACCGAGATTTTGTATTTTCTTTAAAAAACGTTTTTTTTTAAATTGTTACTATCCTGAAAAACAAAATTTTTTTTACTGTAAAATAGTATAAATACACTTTGACGGGGTTTTCAGAAAAAATCGGCATCTTATTTTTTTTAAACTATATGAAATTTCAACTCTCACAGCTTCGCCTACAATTAAATCGTCTTCTTTCAAAAATAATAATGTTTTAAAATTTGAGTAATGAAGGTGAATGATGAAGTACATGCGAAATGATAGGTGGGTAGAAATTTAAAATCTTCGAAACTGACAAATTTTGGCGGGGAATCTAAATTTTTGTTGTCAATATTTTAACTACATACTTTGTCCCCTCCCTAAAACTTGTAGTTACGACTTCAAACCGAATAAAAATGGTAAATAACTATATACATATTTAGATATTTCTTTTTGAATCGGCAAACAATGCCTTGAAAAAACTTCTTTTAAAAACTTGATTTAACGCCGTTGGTGCTAATAAGTTTTAGTTTTGTCATCACTATGTCAGTGGCTCTTGGCTGAACAATAACTCAATCAGGTAATTCTGAACCTGCATTCCGTTAGAGTTGAATAAGTTGGAAAAAAATCACGAATATCACCCAAGAAACAATTATATATTACGTAACTGTACAAAGCAGCAAAACCAAAACGCCGTAATTTTACAGACAGACAGCCTTTAGCTTCCATAAGAAGACAGCAAAATAAAAACATTTTTTGAGGATAATTTTTGCGTAATGCACTATTTAAAGGTGGACAAAAATAGTCAAAATGATTCGTGAATTACATTACTTTGCTTCGTCAGTAACAAAAGTGTAATTCCAAATAGCTTTTAAGGTTACTATTAGGTCATGGCTCCCTTATAAATTCCGGGTCTGAAGATAAGTTTGAAGCAAATTCCACTTTTAGAAGCTATATTTTGCACCCTCAGCTCTTAAAAAAAGCATTCAAACACCAGGCAGAAGAAAAAAACATTAACATCTTTGCGGATGATGAGTCTGCTTGGCTTTGGCTTACGCAAAATCTCGATAGAATAAAAGTAGTGTATATCTGTCACTACAATATTTTATTGTGCAAATCTAACTGTGTTCACACTACAGAAACATGAAAGTCGACATGTCTTATTTATTTCCTTCTTGGGAAATTTATCCTGTCAAATAAATGATTTTTATCGAACGTGAGACGTGAACCAAATATCTTATCTTCTTGGATTTATCCAATGACTCAAAGTCACAGCTTGACTCAGTATCCGCTTTCCTGTTTAGAATAGAAATACAAGCACAAAAAGGCAGGATTTAGTGAAATGTTTGGAGTGCTAAATATTTTTATCATTTGATACGTAAAAACACATCTAAATTTAGAAATCAGCAAACGTTCCTATGTATTTATTGCACTACACACATTTGACAAAAGCTGCTTACAAATCCATATCTGTAAATTGAGTTGTGCAATTTCTTCATGATAAATTGCAATCGACGCTGAAACAAAGGAATCTTCAAACTTTACTGTTAAGTATTGCCTTTTTAAATTTTAAAATAGGAGTTTGCTTTTATCATGAGTTTGCTAAAATCAAATGATATACCAGTAATACACAAGTTAATTTTTTCCATTTAATAATAATCTAATAATCAATACATTGGTAATTAGAAGGTGAAGTTAAACATGTGTCCTGTACTACGGACACCACTCTTTTTGGACCGACACACCCCCTATCTCATCATTTTTAAATCGTGTAAATTAATATCATTAATAGTGCATGTTATTAATACGCAACTAGACCCACCCACGTCATCGATGATATCATTTAATGACGGTCCCTCTGCAGTATATATTGTCCCGTAAATTGTCAAACACATTATCACTTTAACTTAATAACATCTGTGTCTCAACGTGTGGGACCACTATATCTGGGAACAATACCTCCAACTAGTATCAAAATAGAAACTTAACGGCACTGAAGTTGTTCATTTAAAAAACGGACGTTATATTACTGCTTTACACAAAAAGGAAAAATTTATTTTTTACATTACATATTTTTACTGAACTAGGCAAGCGCGAGATTCAAATATATAACCATTGCCTCAGGCACCCTCCAGTCTCCAGAATGTATGGGTAAATAAATCAAGCTTCGTAATTTCTCATTTCCTTTTCATATTTGAAATTCCTAAATCCAAATCCAAATACGATGGAGAGTGAAGACGCGAAAGTGGGAACGTAAATTGAAAATCCAACATTACAGTAGCTCACACATAGTACACTATTTGTATGAAACTCATTTGTTTGTTCGGACTTCCATCAGCACATCACAGCTTCTTCCCACGCATTTGAAATCAAAATCATCGATATACGGTGTGTATAGTCATTAAAATTGAAATTGAAATTTGGATTTTCCATTCTACGCTCTTCTTAGAATCTGCAAATCGACCCATGTCGGTCCACAGTTAAGGATGGAATACATAAATTTTGGCAAATAAATTAAAATATTTGCATTAACTTTTAGGCCATAGGTCTCGCTTCCGATATACATATTTCGCATGCCTGGTTTACTTTCTCTCAAGTCTCAAAATCAAATATTCGCAATTCTCAATTCCCACTGATGGATTAATAAGTATTTATATTTATTACGAGTCCCTCCAAATTCGGAATCAATTCCTCTTCCGATCGGTAAACAAATACTGTGAATAATTATTTACACTAAAATACATCAAAAAAATAGCAAACCCGCTCCGCTCATTAAATATTGACACTTACTCAGCCAGTCGTCAGATTAGCAGCTTTAAAATCAGACTACTGGACTGGCGACTGGTCACTGGGAATTACAGGCAGAAGTATGCACAGGAAGGCTTTCAAAATTCTGGGCAAATATATTATTGGTATTTCCGTACATCGTAAGCCTTAAGTGTATAAACAGCATTTTAAATACGAGGTATTTAAATACTGTGGATGAATGTACACCTGAACTATCTTATTTGAAGAATTCTTAACTTGGTATTATTTTCGATGAACAGCGTTAAAGCCCTTCATATTTTTAAAATCCTTAAACAGCAAATATAAAGAAAATAATACTGTTTTATATCTATCTTACATGCAAACCATTAAAAAATTTAAAAGCACAATTTAAATATTGTACAAAATTTGTAAAACCAACAACCTGCGAATTTTAGAAAAATTATTTTAAAAAGAATTTTAATTATTGCGCTTTAGTTTTAGGAACAGCATACAAAATGGGTATGTGCCCCGTACAAAAACGAGTGCTTGCATTTCACATCTTGATTTCAATTTGTCTCTCCTATTTACTCAAGACTGAGGAATTGTGAGTAACTCAATACGCAAGTACCTAGCTCCATAACTCGAAAAATTAAAAACAATGGGTTTTTCTTCGCTACTTATCTCAAGTCTGTTTGTCTTTCGTTAGAACAAAACTGGAAAACTGACAACTGGAGGGAGGGAGGCAAAAGTAAAAAACGGAGGGCGAAATATGTATGTACATTAAATATCTCGACTTGTGCAGAGTAAAAGTTTTGTTTGTCAATCGTAATGGTAATGTAATACATCGTCATCTCATCGTAGACCTTCCCTTTTCCTGTCCTTCTTGGCATTGGCTTTTGACATAATGGGATGAGATGAGATGGCCAGAGGGCATAATTTTACAGAAAATAGAAAGCGCTCCTTCTGCCGCTACGTACTACGTACAAGTATATAAACGCAGTGAAACGTCCAATTTGAAGAAGCCAAGTAATGTACAAGCGCTGTCAGAATAGAAATATCTCCGTGGAACAAGACCGCTATCAGGTTATAGAGAGACGGAGGAAGATGTAATATTTTTGTTTGTATTGAACTTTCTCCAGTTATCCGCGTTTCCCACTTTTAATACTTTTACTTCCTAAAGCCTTCCGCCTTCTGCCTCTTGCCTTATGTCCATAGTCCACCCTCCATCCTCCGAAGTATTATATTGCTATTGCTACTTTTGTACTATTTGGCTTGGCTTCCCGTTCCCGGATTTGGAGATTCGGGGATTCGGACGCGAAGACTTGAAGTTGTGAAATATTACAAGACGGCTCGTTTACTCTCAATGAGAGAATCACTCTAAATATTTACCAAAGGATGCAATTTCACAATTTTAGACGATTACGACTTTCACATCGGCATCAGTCAGTCAACCAATATGTATTTTGGAGTCGGTCCCGGTCTCGGCCTCGGCTTTGGCTTTGGCTTTCCCAGTAATTCCCAGCCGCTTTGTTGGACTGCAGCTTGAAACTATAATGACGATACGCTATTTTGTTTAGCCTTACTTAGGTATGTAGTGAAGCGGCAGTCGTATATTTGAGCGTGTTACATATAAGTATTTGTAAATGATACAGCAGTAGAGATTGCTTAAACTGTTGAGAGTCGGCTGTTTTATACTTATGTAGATATTGGTATATATCTGTAATTTGTAAATGGTCGGTTGTAACGTAAATTGGTAGTATCGTATTGTAGTGTTTTAGATGCAAAAGATGTTATGTAACCTTTGTCAAAATTCTGTTATTCAAAAACATATTTTCAACGCTGATTTAAATTGTTCATGTTTTTGCAACAGCTGATACATCGTAACCTCTGTACACTCTCACAGTACAATACTGCCTTTAAAATTTAAACGACGTCAAAGCTAAGCAAAATTTATTATTTTGTCTTTGCAATAATTTAAACTTAAACATTCCAATATACAAATTAATTTAGATATTTTCTGAATAATTCAAAGGAACTTCTAATGTTATCAATTTTTTTTGAATACTGCTGGAAATAGCCTAAAAATACGCTCCCATTAAATACTCATGTCATAAAATTGCTCGATGTTTTGAATAACGCATTTTTCGAATTACTTATTTTAAAGTTTTTAATGCTAGATTAATTATTAATAATGTGATGGAAAAAATACTATGAAACATAAAATCAGTAGAATAAATTGCCCACGAAATAATTTTATTTGTATGACATTTAATTCTTAGTGATAAAATGGCGGCAAAATTTGTATTCAAAAATGAGTACAAAACTCGGTATAGCTCTGCATACACGGTTCATATATTAAAATATCTCTTAGCGGTGCAATAACGTTTTGTTAAAATTGTAGGTAAGCCATTTTGCTTCATCACTATTTCAAAATGCAGATATTATCAGCTGAAGGTTTTTTCCAAATGTTCAAATTCGGTTGACGGTATATTTCATCAGTAAATCTGAAGTCTGTATGATGATATTTTATATAGCTACTATAACATGTAAACCAAACTGTATTATTAGTCTGTTTTGAGTTTCATTTCAAGCGAGAGCGTAAACTAAAAAGGAAAGGATTCCCCGCCGGATTTTGAGCGGTGAGTTAATATTCGGATTCGGATATTACTTTATTTGTACAGTGAGTTCCGTTGATGTTCTCGTTCTCCCTCTCTACATTTTCTATGTTTTCCTGTCGTCTCTTCCGTTTTCAGTTTGAGCTGTAGGCTCTTGAAGCTCGAGACATGTTGACCGCTCCAGGCTTTTCATATTTTACATGTTTCCGGATTTACTTACGAGGAAATAGGCCCAGTGCTTGTGAGTGTGACACGTGGTCCTACAAGAAGTCTAAAATGAAAATCAATTTTAAAATTTGCGCTTTAAGTTTTACTTATGCTAGTTCAATATCGTTAGTACGTTTTTAAAATATTCATTTTTGTAAAAAACTTTTAAAAGAACATGTTTGTTTAGATGTAACGTCAATTTTTTTTATGTGTGATTTGCTATCCCTTGGAGAGTAGATCGTTTGTAATTGAAATCCCTGCGTTTCGACTATAAAACGCCAAACTTTACAAAAAATGTACATTTCCCTTCACAATGTAAATCTAAGATTCTTCGAAAAATTGTTAAGAAAATGCAACTGAAAGCCTTATGATTGTGACGATCACCCACACAAAAACTAAAGGAAAATGCGCATTAAAAATTAAACTTTGAGCATTCTCCCGCTTACTTTTCGTAAATGAAATGGTTCTAGCAATAACAATGACTAAAAAATAGGAAATTCTTGCTTCCCCAATTTTAATCTTTGATCATTTACTAACTAAAGCGATGCGATGAAGGGATCATGTCAAAGAAAATTAAAACCATTCTCTGTGTGAGCTTCATTCCCTTATACAAGTCTGCATTCTCCATAATTAATTTGACGAGACTTAATAGGCCAATAAAAAGCATTTAAAGCCCACAAAGTGCTGATTGAAAGGGAAGGAAAGAGAAAGCATATTATCGTTACCATCCTTCTTGTTCTCCTTCATCTTTCTTCATCCCGGAACTAATTCATCCACCGCATGCTTTTCACTCCAGGCTTATAAGTAATTCCCTATAACATTTTCAATGTCGACGTCGACCTGCTCGCTCACGGTACGGTGAGGGTTCCATGTCAAAAACTGTCTTTATGCGGCAATGCAAGCGGCACTAACAAATTCAGTTGTAAGACACACACACACACACAAATATATTATAAAGCTATTTCCCCATCCCCCTGGTCTGCTACACAATGAAACGCTCATTGTCGACGTCGACATTTATGCATGTTGCAGGTTACGTGTGTAGGGAACCCCCAGGCATATTAAGACAAAGAGTTGAGCTTCGTACAATATGCAAAAGTAAAACCACATGCATAAAAGTCTGGCTCTGGAAGTAATTTACATAATCAGTTCTTTAGTTTTCATTTTCATTCGCTCATTTTCAAGGGCCAATGTAAAATGCAAGCGTGGGATAATAAAAAGGGCAAAGCAAGCCTAGGAAATGCAGCGAAGCAAGCACGACTTGGATGTTGCGTTAAGGTGGTATATGTATCAGTATATGGTGAATCTAATAATAAAGTTTGGTGGAATCTTATTAACATACAAAGTAATACACAGGCGCGGATCCAAAGGGAGGTAACAGGACAGTTGCCCACACAACGGTACATTTAAAAAAATAAAAATATCATAATTCTAAAAATACTTGTAAATAGAACATTTTGCATTTTTCAAAAGTGAACAGAAAATATTGGAATTTTCGAAATGTTGTAAATTGAAAATTTTGCAACTTTCAAAATGTTGTGAATTGAAGATTTTGTCATTTTCAAAAACATATAAATAAAACATTTTGTAATGTTCAAAAACATGTAGATAGAACATTTTGCACATTCAATAAAACACAAAACAGAAAATTTCACACTTTTAAAAATCACGAATAAAATAGAATGTTTTTAAATTTTTTAAATAAGTTAAATAAAATACTTTGCAATTTTCTAGAACAATTAAATAAAACATTTGTTACTATTAAAAACACTCGCGATTAACATTTTTTCCACATTTATGTCATTTAGGTATTTTTAACATAGCTCATTTGAATTCCAGCTTAAATTGGACGTGGGCCATTTTGCTACTTCACTGACTATGCGTATACGTATGGCCCACCCCAGACAATAATTATAGATCCGCTCCTGATCGTACTTAGAAGTTCATATAAGGGCACGAAGCCCACAATGCCAAGGAAGGACGCATTTAAAATACCACATGCACATGTGAGACACGAGACCCCAACCGCCTTCGACAATCGACTGAGGTAAAGGACACCGAGCTCGTGACTCGTACAAAAAAAATGGAAGAAGGGAGAGTGCATCTTGGCGTAGCTGGAAAAGAAAACAGTGTGTGGAAAGTAGACAGTAGACAGGAGAAAGTACGAGTGAAAGTCTGGTTGTGGTCCTGGTCCTGGTTCTGGAGACTGTGGCTGGGGATGGGCAAGGTATAATGTTGAGAACCAAGTCTGGAAAGAGATTAGGTTGCATAGGATTCTCTGACATTTATATTGGATGAGAATGCGAGAGACTTGAGACAAACACACGAGCTCCCAAGACACGACGAGGCTTCCCTTCCTTTTTCCCTTTTGCATTTGCCGTCGTCGTCGTACAATTCCTTCTATTCTTCATGTTCTTTCTTCTTTGTTTTTGCATGGGATCGGCGATTGCTTTGCTTGGAATGGGAGGGGGAAGTTGAATCAGCATTGCTGGCAATATGTACACAGCATAGCACATGCATTAGTCTATTTTTACTGTTGAGTTTTATTCTTACTTGTGGTAGTCCTTACTTCCTTAGTTCGTCTTTGCCTTATCTTTAGCTTCATATGGTCTGGTCCGGGAGTCGGGGATGAGTTTTCTTTTCTGTATTTTCTGCTTTCATTCTTTGGATTTCACGTTATTTGAAATTTGGATTCAGTTTTGTAGCTCAGTCTTTGAGTTTCTCGGTATTTGGCAATTGGAATTTTTTCTTGATTTATTTTTGTAATGAATAAATAATAATGTGATAAATTTACGGTGTGTGCGATTTTGAGCATATTGAGCGATGATATTAATTTCCAAGCTTACAATTTTACAAGATGTTATGATTTCTGTAAATGATTACATGGTCAAAAACTATGCCATCTAAGCAAATATGACTAGCAGTAACATGTTTCAAAACTTAAACAGCGTTGAAGCTGCTTTAAATAATTCTAACTATTACTTTAATTTTGTGAATTGTCATGAATTTTCTTGTTATTGTGATTAATTAATGGCTAATGGCCGTTGTTTACCTATAATTTTATGAATGAACAATGCTAGTTCATTTAATTTGATGCTATAAGATCGGGAACTCTGATCCTCGATTAAAAATTCAGGAATACTATAGGTTCGACGTCAGTCATAAATTAACAACAATTTTTTTTGACATAGTTAGTATTAGGTGGAGGTTTGGTTCCATTTTCATTTAAATGGCGATACCATAGTCATTGTAAAGTGTGAAGAGCAGCTAGACAGTCTTTAAAAAATTAAAATCATACATTTGCCTGTGCTTTACACTAACATAACTTAAGTACAACGGATACTGGCGCCTCAAACAGCTATAAATAAGCGAATTTATGACTGCAATGCCAATACCACGTGGAGTGCACGAGCAAAAACTAAATTTACAATGCACAGAACGGATACGGACACACCGCCACAGAAAAACGGAAGTAGCATCAATCCGAATAGGAATCCGCTTCAATTCTCGATACACTCCTCCGCTTTAATCTTGAATGCCCTCCCGTCCCGTCCTTTCCCTTCCCATCGCCCTCCCAAATGCATGTTGACACTAATCCAGATCCAGATCCAGAAAAAGCGGTCACTTAAAGAGTGGTTGGTACTGGTACTGGCACTGGTGCTAGTGGTGCCGTTAACGATGTATGAAAGAGGGAAGCAGTCACATGCTTAGGAAATAATGCAATAAGAATGTATACAGTATATATACACACACGGGACTGATGGGCCCAAGAATCAATAAAAAAAAAACAGGGAAGACTGATGAGCTTGTGTCTTGTTGGCTGATGGTTTGGTTTGTTTCGGTTTACAGATTAATCGTAAGTTAGTTCCCTGTCTCTGCTGTAGATAGATCGATGGGGTAGGGTCCGGGGATGGTACATTTAAGTAAATAGAATTAACTGCACACACTGCACAGAAAACCGTCTAAAAATACTATCGCCAACTATTTTGCTATTTCTTAGTTATTCCATTCCAATTTTCAACAATGTCGCTTTGCTATCTCCACAACAGTAAAAAACATTAACACAATTACACAAGGGGATTACATTCTGCACAGGGTGCTTAATGAATCCCCATCATAAAATTACTATGCAAAATTATAGCTCCGAAATTATTATGTATGTATATCCATGACCGGACCTGCGCTATTTATAATTTCTAATGAGTAAATTGCATATTATGTTTGCTTGTGATTGCATTATGCATAAATTGAAATTGCAGCTTAATCGTCGGGCGTTTCAAACTGCAGTGGTCATAAAATAGAATTGCATTTTATAATGTATAAATTACAATGTCATTAGTTGGAATAAATGTTTTAAAGAAGCATCAACATTTAAAATGCAAAATCCTCACGACGGGTGGACCATTCCCCACATCAAAGCTTTCCTACTCACTCCTCACTCATCAAAGGCAAAGGCAAACAAAGACTTGTGCAGAGTCCGAGGCAGACAGAGGCAGACGAAGTTAAAATTAAGCTAACGATTACGATAACTGTAAACTCTAACGATTATTATGCATTTCCTGAATTTTTAAACAGGGCGAGATGGAGGAATAGCAAAACTGCAAAAACAAAGCAGCCCATTTGAACTTATACTTTTACAGCATGGATAATAATGCTTTCCCATAATATTAAGTATGTACAAACTACATGGCCGTCGTCCTTGTCTGAATTTTTCTGTTTACATTACAAACCCTATGCATTAAATTAAAATAATGATATCGCTCTTACTGCTCGGCTTATAGCAGGAGCACAGAAAATGGTTCTTTTTGGATTTTTGGAGAGATGCAAAATGTTATAAATGTGTAACTGGGAAATATATTTTTTACAACTGATTTAAAATGTTTAATTTTTAATATTTCGCAAGTTGTACTTCGATTTAATTTTGCATTAAAAATGTGCACTATGGTTAACATTGTCCGTCCGCATGACGGGCCGCTTCACTTGATTTACTACAGTAATTCTTTTTTTTAAATCACCCTCTAATCAAAATTTGGCAACGGATTATCTTTGAAAACAGTACTTCCTTTAATTGCAGTATATAATTAAACGGCGTATAAACTTAACATTACAAATCATATACGACCAACACATACAGCTGACAATATTATCTCCTGTTAAAACAGTGTATCTCGCAAAATGTAGTTATCACATTTTGGACTTTAGAAATAGAAAAATGCCTCCTGAATATCAGTACAATAGTTACGGTTATGATCATGGTCATGGCCCGCATAAAAAGAGCATATCTCCAGATAATCAAGTCTCAACATTTCACCCGCCTCCGCCGCCGACTCTCTCTCTACAATGATTAAAAACATTCTAACGACATGAAAATGGAAATGTCTCGGATTTAATTAACATTCAAAATATCCTGCTAAATCTTATCGCTGTTAGGCTCAAATTTCCGCCGATGATGATGCCTATACCTTAGCCGAATCCCAGTCGGTGCAGAACACACGAAGAAAGAAATGACGGAAAATACAAGAGGGTGAAGACTGCCTCGTGATCATAAGAAGAAGCAGTAAAGTTGATTGTCTAATCACCATTCAAAATTTCCATTCAGATTCTAAAAAACATTACTGAAGCTGTTTCTATGGCTACTGCAGGAATTAAAAGGAGGGGGAGTAGAAAATACATTAAACATTAAACTTTTTGTATGTCGTTTTTGTACAACGACGACGACGACGACGCTTACTTTTTTACGTTCGCTGAGCCATGTCCGTCGAATTCAAAAGAACAAGAAAAAGATAGACAAGAAAAATAAAATAAATGATAAGGAATGGTCCACAAATGATGTTACAAAAATTGTCATTCTTATTTAGGATTAGGACTCACCCATCCCCATGTCATTGCTTTAGTATTACGTAAATCGCTACCTTTTAACATCAGTATCTGACTAGACCAACCCCCCCTGCAGGTGGCATCATTTATGAACGGTCCCTAATAAAAAATTGACCAAGAGCATCTTAGGCCCCAGTTATCAAATAAAAATGTATGGACTTAGATATGAGTGTGAAATAATTGAATTGATATACCACAAAGTCAAAGAAAAAAGAAAGGAATCTCGCCTAAATTATTCAGCACTGATAGCAACAAATCAGGCGTGTTGTCCCGTCTGATCTCTGATCTGATGCTGGTGCTGGTGCTATGGTCAAATGGGAATTCCTTATTATTGCACTCCCCGCAAAATCGAATAATTCATAATCTTCTGAACGTGGTAAAGTTTGGCATTGGTACATGTAACTAATAAAGGCAAAGGTGGTCGCAGCGACACTGTATGTGCTGTGTTTTTTTGTTTGGTTGGTTTCAGAACTTTTCTTGGATGTGTAATGAATAAATTGTATTAGCGGTGGCGGTATTATTGAAGCATGATCTGGGAACGGGAAGGGGAGAGGGAACCGTCACATTAGCAGATACTAAACAGTTCCGTAGATGTTAGGCATAGGGGGCAGGTCAGCTGTCTAATGTGCATCATACAAAGTTAATCAAAATTGTGCAGTGGAACTGAATCACATCAAAGATCAATGTGAAACTTCAAAGAAAGACCTATGTTTGTTTAACACGATCACTGTCAGCAGGCCTTACTGACTTTTCCACTTAATACTCGCAGGGATTACCTTTTCTTTATTTATTTATTACAATTCTAAAGCAGCTACATATTTCAAAATTCGATATTGCAAATTACACCTTTTAAAAGTAAAATAAATTTCTTACTTGAAATTATTGTGTACTTGTACGACTACGAATATATTTTATAAAAGTACATCTCATCAACAATAATGTACATAATTTTGAAGCAATTTAATTTTAAATTTTGAACTTTAAAGTCGTTCGGAAGTAAATTTTATACGAAAGTAGGCCATTATTGCGAAGATGTGTAAGAGTTAAATTTGTCGAATGTAATACAAATTTGTAAAGTAATACAAAATGAATACTAATGTAGTATAATATATTGTAAAACAATTAATTATCAAGTTAAAAAGAAAAATAAAAAATTGGAAAAAACTTTCATAATAAAATTACAAATTACCTAAATATAAGACAAAAATACAATTATTTTTATTAATTTACGAAACGCAATATTAAATTTAAAATCTAAAAATTCGAAAAAGCAAAATAGGTCAAATATTTTTAAACCATGAATAAGCTGTAAGTTAACTATTTTTCATTTACCAGCTCCGTACTAAAGACAAAATTATTTGGAAGTGTAATTTGCAGTTAAAGTTAATCGCTCAATAGTTTTAAATGTGTAATAATTACTGTGACTGACAAACCCATATAAAAAATAAAAGCGGCGGGAAAAAAAGAAGGGGGAGGGGGGGCAGAAGGGTCAAATAAAAAAGAATTGTATTCAGCTATGCGCACTGTTCGCTTCAAAGTGGAGTGTAAATTGAAGTGTATGAATTAGTAGTAGGATGATAAATTTCGTAATAGTCTCTGAAGAAGAAAAAAAGAAAAAAAAAAGAAGCGATGTCAGCTTTGAGTCTTTGAGTTGCTTTTTCGGTCTACACGATTTTCGAGTAAGTGTGTGTGTGATGCGGATGTGGCGTCCAATTCTAAAAGAGCGAGGCAATCAGTCAGAGTCAGTCGTCAGTCGCCTCGTTTTCCATTTCGTCTTGTCCTTCGTCTTTCGTCTCCAACTTCATTCAAGTCTTGGACATGAACTTTCTCTCTCTCTCTCTCACTCGCTATCTCTCTCCTTTTACTTCAACTTGAAGGCTATCAACAGTGCGTATCTGTCTCTCACTCACAGTCACAGTGCTGAGCACTGCACTACAGATATTCCACATTTACATCTCAACTTTCCCCTCAGTCAATTCTATAGCATTTCGCACAGCATTATATTCCATAGACCATAGCAATGGACAGCTACAGCCATGCAAGAAATGCTATCTTTCTTACGCACTATACTGGATCGGGATCGTCCACAAATGATGTCATCGTTAGGATGGATGGGTCTAGTTGGGTATTGATGACACGCCGTGTTAGAAACAGCCGTTTTCGTAATGCTAAAGTGATGATATGGGACGTCTCACGTCTCTAAGGCGTTCTCTCTCCTGGCATGGCATGAGTTTGATCTGTGGTCCAAGTTGGGATCTGGTTACAAAAGTAACAAGAAATAAAATGCAATCGCAATCGTATCTGGGAGATTTGGATTCGAAGATGTAAAGAGTCTCTGACAGACCCATGACAAGTACCAAATTGGACTTTCAAAAGGTTTTTATTCATTCTTGTAAGAAAGTGGGAGAGACAGAGTATTTTATCCTATGGTCCTCATGTACGTACTATGGAGTATAGACTGGATATATTATGCACAGTGAAGAACTGTGAACAACTGAACATGGACCTACGGGACGCTGGACTTCGCATCACATCCGAACAGACTAGAAATAAAATTGCTGACAACTCTTAACAATGTAACCTTTTCAAATTTGGATGTTTGGACCGTGGGACTTGGACAAGTTCAATTTTATTTTTTTATTTTTTTAAAGCTGGTTTTATTCCCTTTCTCCATGTTGTCTCCAGGGACATGTTTTTAAATTACATTGTTTAAGGATTTTTTTAAAGGATGCCAGGTGTAATATGCAAATATATAAAATTCGTTGTGCTACCAGGGCATTGTACTTAAAATTTTAAAATCCGTTAAAATCCGCCCAGTATTTTTGTATAGGTAATAAATTTTTGAATGCGGGAAGTCACATTAATGAATCCTAAGAACTTTAAATTGTGATGTACCGTCAAGCCTCTTAAAAAATTAAAAGGTAAAATTAGCCTCAGACCCAAGAGTTATTAGAGACCCGGGTGTGATTAGAGACCCTGGAGTTATTAGAGACCCGGGAGTTATTAAAAGCTTTACAGTAGGTAGGTGCTGCCATTATTCTAGTAGTGCTATTATCCATGTGTTACAGTGACTTTCACGCTATCGCTACACATTAGCTGGTAACGTAAGTTTGGAAACAAATCGAGCAATATCTTAACTGACGTGTAACCTCAACAAGTAAAATCACTACTTACGGACATAACATCTGCGCATCAAATACAACAACAGAAGATTAACCCTATAAAGTAATTATAATTGTACAAATGTGTGACTGTACAAAGCTTGAAACTTTATTAATTAAATTACAATGCATTATCTTACTTTATACTATTTTCCAACTTAACCCAGCTTCAAAAGATTTGAAACCTCCTCTCAATAAATGCATAAAAAAAGTGGCATTTGACGAATTTAATCGGAAATCGGATATGCACAAAAAAAATTATAATCCTTAAGCCGTTATTGCAGTAAAGATTTGCATTTATTTACCATTACCAGAATCGCAGAGACGAATAAAATACATTGAAGATGAAGTAGAAAGACAGTCCATATATGCTTACCATTATCCAAAATCCAAAGTACCGCCATTTCATACGCCGATTCATTTTTTCCAATTTCAATTTCAACTTCAATGTTAATGCCACACGATCACGGTCTCACGACAGTTCCTGAATTGTGTATTTAAACTGCATTGCCAAACTACCATCAAAATGCAAGCGAGATCGAAGTACCTAAACTTGAATGTTCAATGCATCAAGTTTGACAGGGACTGGACGACGCTTTCTTCACCGCCTTCTAAATTTCAACCTTCTAGATTTCAACAAGAATGACCATTATATTTCTGTAGGTATTTGAAAGGCTCTCACAATTCTGAACTGGGCATTATTCGTCTCAAGTAGCAACTTCCCTTTTTTGGGCCCTGTCCTCGCCTTTCACTTCCATTTTCCCATCCGTGATCTTTAGTAGGTGCACCATTTACTGGTTCTGGTACTGGTACTGGTGCTGATATATCAACGTTCCCGTGATCTAATGTGACTTGATTGTGAACCTGTCAGTAAGATTTGGGTTTCGGATTATTTCTATGTTCTATACTGTACATATAGTAAAAGAATCCTCATCCAATTCACTATATATATTGCACATAAAAAAACAGACAGACGCTGAAACAGCTAAAGAAACTCTATTTTTTTTCCTGTAGATCCCTTTAGAAAAAAGGGCAAACTGCATAGTGCACACTGCACCCAATCCCAATAAGTACCCGTATCAAAACTAGTTCCAGTTCTGTCTATGGCCATTGCAGCGTCAGTTATGTCCTATTGCTACAAATGTAATGTACATATTTAATATAGGAAGTGGCATGGGCCATAACTATGGATGTACATAGTTACGCATTTCATGTCATAGAAAAGGTCCTGGCGAATAATGGAAGAAAGCAGAATAAAAAAAATGAATGGGATCACAAAGGGAAATAAATGAAGGGAATTTAATGCAGTCGTTTTCCGGATTCCTTTTATGGGCTTCACGTAAAACCACAAAAGAAATCACTTATGGTGAAATATATACACAGGGAAAATTTTACATGCTCAATCCACGAGGCAAGGACCCACACACGCCAGGCTAAAACTCAAACCAGAAACGAGTACCAAAACCAGAGCCAGAACCAGAACCAGGAAGTAAGGAAAATTGTATGTATCCTCAAAAATTCAAAGGACTTGTGAGAAGCTCGTGCCCGGGATCGCGGTACCGGAACCGGTACCGGTACCGGTACCGCAACGGAGATCTCGAGTTCTCCTTCCGTCCAATTCATTTAATGGCTTCATTATCAAGTTTTTCGAATAAATTGTGTCTTATGCGGTTCGGTCTCGTAGTCGTTTAGCTTAGCAATGTATATGTAGCTTTGGCCTCCAATTTCAGTCTCAATGTCAATGTCAATTTCTAGTCAACAAAGAAAGACTGCATCTGTGTTACATAGGAAATCCGCTATCCATATCATGCACTGACACTCTTTCAAATTCTATTGCAGGACGTTTTACGCGTAGTTATTTTTTTAGATGAGGGATAATGCCATTTGGCTATATTGGAATTTGCTATAATGCAGCTGCTATAATGTCACTAGTAGAAAAATCATGGTAAATAATTTGAAAAATATTTAATTGGCGTTTTAGTAAATTCCGTTCGTCTATATCAACACATTCGTTACCAACTTCCAGATACCAACAAACTTGAATACAATGAAAAACCAAATTTTGCAAATTTATACAAACGGCATTAAGCTACACCAAAACTAAAAGTCGCGCAAATTAAAAATATTAGCCAAGTAGTCTCTTTGTCAATTTTACCCACTAAACAGTAGAGACGACATCATGTTTTATTCTTGAAACTTGAAATCACACGCATTACATACCGTATGACCGTATTTCGTATTGCAAAACTATATTTTATGATTAACTTTATTTATGACTTCTTTTTTAGCCTTTATTGACGGGACACATTACAAGATATAGAAGAACTCTTGTAGTTGTCGCGTCCGCTCTGTGGTCTGTGACCGGGATCGGTACCGGGACCGAGACCGGGCTATAAATACGAAATTTGTCAACAGTTCAAGAGAACAAGGGAAGGAGTACAGGCGCAGGAACAAAACACGGAAGAACAAACAAGTCATCCGATATTATTTATAAAGAGAGAGAAACATGACAAATGTTTCACATTAATTTGGAAGAAAAAGTTGTGGAAAATGAAAAACCGAAACCGAAGCGGAGAAAGAAAAAAAGAAGATGAGCCATGTCAAAAGAATGAGGAAAGCAATTTTTTCTCATCCGGCATATACAGTATCATCCCCTAACCATCGGGACTGGCACCGGTACCGGTACTGGGACCGTTACCCGGGTCTCTATCTTTCCCTATATCATGCCTCTGCTATCGTAACTATGTTGGATAGGACGGTAGCCAATCGAGGCCCAGGACCAAGACCAGCGGACCTTAACTCATAAAATGAGAAATATTTACACAACGTTTAGATGTTACAAAATTACAATAAGCTCACAATTTATTTCCTTGCACGGTTGCATTTCTCCCACATATTTTCCGGATACTTAAGGAGGAGATAACTCTAGACTGTGGGAGTGTGTGTCTATGTACGCACTTTTCCCAACCAAATATATCCGGGTATTTTGCCTACTACGTACAACAACAAGGACGTCGAAACCACCGCACCGTTCCGATTCTACCACCCCCACCACCAACCAGTTCCAGTTCCAGTTCCACACCATGTGGGAAGCTCAATGACGGGTAATAAAATAACGGCCACCCTCAAGACATTTCCGGGGAATCTATTACTCATAAGGAAACATAAAATTCTTACATTCTTATTTCTTTACTTTCACTTGTTCGCTCATTCGGGGCTCCCTCCCCATGAGTATGTTAACACGGGATATGAGGTTGTGTGTTCCATACAAAACAGAACGTATTACGACTACGACCACGGGACGGGGTATTACATCAACTTGGGTTTCAACTCCGAAGCGTCCTTCCTTTCGTCCCCATCCTCATCTTCGTCTCCCTTCCTCTTATATAAATTGACATTATTTATAGACCACATCCAAGGATCCAACCAGCCATCCCCATCTTATGTTACAGAGACCGACCGCTCGTAAATAAATATGAATACAGATAGATAGACAAATACATACTTCATCTGACAGTAGGCAGTGCGGAAGCTTTTTGGGTATTTGGATTTGAGCTGTGGCTGTGGCTATGGTCGTGCTATCAGTCAGTAGTCAGTACATACATGGTAATATCTGCCCTGAAATAATACCCGGGCTTTCTTGTCTCCCTTCTTCGACTTTGTTTTCCTTCCCAGTTTCGTTTTGTTGGCTGGACAACGTTGAGATGATGCAGTGAAATGTAATACAGAATGAGGAGTCGAGTTCTAGCTGTATACGTCCAGATCCAGAGTAATAGATTGTGGATGGAATAGGAAAGGAAATTTGTCATTATTTTTATTACGCCAATTTTTCTCACTTTCATAAACTAGACTGGAAGCAGTAGGATGTATGTAGAAATGTGTGGGATGTTTACATGCATGTGCGTAAGGAGTAGGGAGAGTTTGCAACTATTGTTAGCATGTGCGTGGATAAAATTTGTCTGTGGGCTTGGCGCTGGCATTGCATTGGCATTGGGTAACAACATTGAGGTGTTGTTGTGCGTGCGTTTCAAATGTTCTAAGTGCCAAATTTTCTCATTCTTCAATCACGCCGTTCAAAGTATTTTGAAGAACTTGACAAAAAGTTTAGTATTGCATATGAAGAACTAAAATAACCTATTCCCAATTTAAGCTGGATCAAAATGAGCTACTGTCAAATCCGTTTATAAGGGATCCGGATTTAAGGGAAAACGGCTTTAAGGGACAGTTTTAAAATATTTGGTTGGCCAGCCTATGATTCAATGTTAAAAATATCCGGATATAGGGGAACCGATGTAAGGGAAAATCGGATATAAGGGACTGTTTTTATATGCATTTGAGGCCTTTTTAGGTCACTTATAAGGGAAATTGTAATAAAATGAGCCGAGTTGTACATAAGATACTCTCTTAATCACATTAAAGTAGCCTTCCTGCCTCCAAACGTCACCTCCTTGATTCAACTCATGGCCCAATGGATTATAGCTAATTTGAAGCTTCACTACAGGGACGCAATACTATTAATGCAATTAATTAACTGGACCAAAATTTTACAGCGAAACAAGTGAATGTTAATCTACCAAATATCTTGCAGCCAATTATGTGGTTGTACGAATCATGGAAATTGGTCACTGAAAACACAATACGCAATTGTTTGTGTTTTTAGCGCGGGCAAATACTGAGGATAACATTTTTTCAAATCTTCATAATATTAGTGTTTGTGTTCGTCAAAATGGAACTAAAAAGAGACAAACCGCAATAACTGACTTTTTCATTGAATCTTAATAAATATATTTCAACAACGTTGTAAATACCTTGCCCCTGACATGTATTTGACTCAAAATAAAATAAATTTTAAAATTGTAAATAACGTTCGGTTAATCGGGAAATCCCTTGAATGGTTAAACGGGAATCCGGTTAAACGGGACAAAAAAGGTCGGTCCCCCCAGTTCCCTTATAAACGAATTGGACAGTATCTCATAAAAACAATATGAAAAACATGCGCAAAATGTTGATTAGAAGTTTTTGAACAGTGTAAAATGTTCTATTTGCATGTTTTTGAAAAATGTAAAATGTTGTATTTCATTGTTTTTTTAAATTTGCAAAATGTTCTATTTACTAGTTTTTGAAAAGTGCAAAATCTTCAATTTACTAGTTTTTAAAAAGTACAAAATGTTGTATTTACATGTTTTTGACAAGTGCAAAATGTTCTATTTAAATGCTTTCAAGAGATGTTTGAATATTTTTGTGGATATTGGATATTCTTTTTAGCTAAAAATGGATATGGGACATTTTTGTTCTTCACCGACGATATATAAGTTTTTTGAACACAATCGAATCTACTAAATTGACAGGTTTTTGAACATCAAAATTTTGAACACAAATTTGAGAGCAAACGACACTACCCTAAATAAAACTTGAAAAATAAAGTTTACTACTAAACACTGGATTTATTAAACACGACTGTTTGTAATAAACTGGCATTTTGAGAATAATACACTTAAACATGACTATTAGAAAACCTGATATAATTTTGAACTTAGCATTACTGAGCTCCAACCATAGGATTCAGTAACGCATGGTGATTAGTGATAGTTAATGTCGCAGTAGTGGAGGGGTTGCCGAGAGTCGAGAGTTCAGTGGAAGTATGCAGTGTATGCACATGGCAAAAGTAGACACGTGGAAATAAATCTGGACATTAATAGAAAATAAATTGTAATAAAAAATTAATTGTCCAATAATCCTCGTATTTATTACACGTCTGTTATTTTAATTACAATTTTTACCACATGCGTTTATACCTATGAATAGCCCAGAATTTATAAAGGCAGAATAATGAAAACAGAATTCCTTTGAGCAGGAAGTTGCAGTTAAACCATTTTATTGTGTGGGTGCCATTAATAACAGCTAAATTTATTTCAATATGTAATTAAATACTGGAAATACATGTGCAATAAGCGTATGTAGTAGGTTGCTTTAATTCCAAAATTACAGACTGTAGTGTGTACAAATACTAGATACTACTGACTTTATTTGACTTTCACAAAATTCTTTGTATGCTTAAGCCTAGTTACGCTGCATACATATTTTGGTTCTGTATTTAAGGAAAGGTAGCTAATTAGGCAAGCAATGACATTAAAATTATTTTCAATTAATGAAATAGAATTGGCGTCGATACTTTTGATTATCTCTTGCGTTACTTAACCTTAAAACCTTGAATCTCTCAACACAATTAACGACTACGGTTAATATACAAAACGGGAAAATTCTATGAACGGATGTAAGCATCAGCACAATATTTGCAAAAGCAAACCTTAATAATTAACTATATTATTAATAACAAATACGACACATTTGCGAAGCAATGGCAATCTATACATTTTAAGCAGCAATTTTTGTCTATTTAAAATATCTAAAATTTGTGTCAAAATTCCTTTGAATAAAATTCCAAAAACTACAGTGGCCCCTCCAAACATCGTATAGTGGATACACGAGTCTCATAATGATATTGAGCTTCATGCTTTGTCGCCGGTAAACTAAATATTTAAAGCATTGCTGCAATTACATATCTAAGAATCAATATGCGCAATTTAGGCTCATTAAAAGGCAAGCGTTTCGTCAAGTTTTAATATTGGCATAATACTGTTTTTATGAAATAAATTTTACAAGTACTTTTTTGAAAATTAGTGTGATGATTTTTATTGGTGCAACATATTTTTTTTGGAGGTATTTCTCGTATTTAGAATTTGAGTAGTTTATTCAATGGGTCTCCGACAAGTTCCAGATGACCCTTTAGGTTCATGTAGGCAAAAATTTGAGCAACATTTAGTCCATTTTCCATTTGTTTGTTTTTTACAAACCTGGCCATTTTGAGCACAATCCTTTTCAAATTTAAAATTACAAATTTCAGTGAGCTTGAAAGACAATTTTTAAAATATCAAATATGTGTTTGCACAATTTTAATTTTTAAGTACATATAAATAAAATGTATTGATTTGATTTCAAAAAATAAAATTTCGTGGTGATACAAATGAGTTTTGAATTTGTGAAAACTATGCGATTATGTTAGCTTTAGTATATTATATAAATTAATAAATTAATTACGTGCTTACTGATCCCAAAATAGCTCCAATGAGGTCGTCAAGAACATTTAACTGGGAGGAAACAAGATTGCAGACTAAGAGTAGGACGCCTAGTATTCGAATAATTGGGTAAGTTTTCATGTCTACCTACGGTAATTATTACGAGCTACAAATAATGACGAGAGAGCTCCGCTTTTATGATGACGTATTGAATAAATGTAGGATTAAATATATCTTTTTTAGGAACGAACAAATTTTGTTTAAGATTGAAAATAAACTTACATAGACCTAACAGAAATCTACTGTGAATGAATGAAACTAATAAATTTGAATGGAAATTTTACGACTTAAATTTGAATAGAAAATATTTAATACAATATTTAACTAACTTTTTATGCTTGTGATGGGTGGTCATAAAATTTTTACACATGTCTGCTGTCATTATGGATGCTCAATCTATTCTTGACGTCATATTATGCTATGTTTAATTAAGTATAATCAGTACAGATCCAGCTATCACAATTTTAATAGTTAAAAATTTGTGAATTTGGTCACATGATTATTTCTTGGAAACTTTGCTCAAATTTAAATGGTAAATACAGGCAAGTATGATAATAATTATTATTTTTGTAAAAAATAGAGTGAAATTCTTCTTTTTAAGGAAATGTCGGAAACCAAATGAGTGGCCTAGTATAAAAAAATTGCAGGTGTAATATTATTGTTCTAGTTTAAGATTTTAAGATTCGTGGGAAGAGCGTTTTGGCAAAGCATGATTTGTGAATTATTTTTTGTTTTCAATCACGTGATGCAGTTATTTATCTCCAGCTTCAGGTTCACTATCTTTGGTTGCAATTATTAAACATCAATAGGATCAACACTAGGTGGATCTTCTTCTGGAGCAGGCTCCTCCACTTCTGGGGCAGGCTCCTTCTCTTCTGGAGCAGGCTCCTCCTCTTCTGGAGCAGGCTCCTCCTCTTCTGGAGCAGGCTCTTCCTCTTCTGGAGCAGGCTCCTCCTCTTCTAGAGCAGGCTCTTCCTCTTCTGGAGCAGGCTCCTCCTCTTCTAGAGCAGGCTCTTCCTCTTCTGGAGCAGGCTCCTCCTCTTCTGGAGCAGGCTCCTCCTGTTCTGGAGCAGGCTCCTCCTCTTCTGTAGCAGGCTCCTCCTCTTCTAGAGCAGGCTCTTCCTCTTCTGGAGCAGGCTCCTCCTCTTCTGGAGCAGGCTCCTCCTCTTCTAGAGCAGGCTCTTCCTCTTCTGGAGCAGGCTCCTCCTCTTCTGGAGCAGGCTCCTCCTGTTCTGGAGCAGGCTCCTCCTCTTCTGTAGCAGGCTCCTCCTCTTCTAGAGCAGGCTCTTCCTCTTCTGGAGCAGGCTCCTCCTCTTCTGGAGCAGGCTCCTCCTGTTCTGGAGCAGGCTCCTCCTCTTCTGTAGCAGGCTCCTCCTCTTCTAGAGCAGGCTCTTCCTCCTCTCCTTCTTCTTCTTCTACGGCCTCCTCTTTTGGCGCGCCATCATCGGCCTCCTCTGCATCTGCAATGTTATGAATAACAATTCATAAAATTTACAGGTTAGTTTTTTTGCACCTTAAAAAAGTTTCTCTGAAGAAATGTCCAAAATACCCATGCTCTTTAAAAGTCTATTGCTATACTGTGTATTGTGAAATTTTAATAAAATTATGCCCGGATAATTGTTGTCTTTTAAATAAGTGTTTAGTTATATAGGAAGGGCGGGGGCTGGAAAGTAATTAAACCACCTTCTCTAGGACATAGTTCTAAAACTTTGAAAAAATGCATGCGCTTTGAAATAAAAATAGTAAAAAAAAATGAAATAAATAATTAAATTCACACCTTTCCGTGCAAATCGTGCAACTGGAGTAGAACTTTGCACACATTTTTTTGTATTAACTAATTTCTTAATGTTTTTGAGTTCTTAAAGTAAACCTCCTATTTTACCAGTCATTATTGATGAAGTTTCCTTCACAGCCTCGGAACATCAATATATTCTTGTCAAACGTAATAATTATTACAAGTGGCGTAGAATTAATTCGTTTACGCTCAACTGTAACTGCGGAGATTCAAATTTTTTTACTGTATAACAGCTAGCGCATATAACAGCAGTTTTCATTTTAGATTGTAAAAGACAGGTAAAACTTGTGCGAATGCTTACAGTATTTTTCAAAATTTTTCTAAGGGTTTTCAATGTAATTTTGGGAAAGTTTTTGAAAAATAAAATTTTTAAACTTGTGACTAATAATCTACATTTATAATTAAATATCTTACCAACACCATCATCCAAAGGCTTTGCACTAACGACAAGTAGGCAACCAAAAATTAGCCCAAAAAGTATCGAAAACTTCATCTTGAAATTGGCAGAGAATTGTTAATTGTAGAACGGTTATGAAATTAGCCGTATTGGCCCTCAGTTAGTACTAGAGGACTGCAGCAAAGGAAGTAAGTAATGTGAATAATTTTGAAAAATCTAATCTACTACAACATCGGCAAGTTTAATGAAGGAATGCACAAGAAATTGTAAACAAATTTGGAATGCGGACATTAAATATTTTAGTTTTCATTTCGATACATTCATTTCCAAGACCCATTTGCTATTACGTGTAAGCAATTTTGATATAGTATAAGTATAGAAATTAATTGCTAACGTTTCTATTGGATTTATTGTGCAAATTGACATGGGAACAAAAAACCTGACCGGACGCTAGTATTTTAATTACCACAACATTCAAGAAATTCCTATAACCATTTTTGATCGCTAGTACTGAAGAAGAGTCGTTATGCAGTTTGCAACAAATATTTGTTGATAACTATGTCAGTATTTTTGGCATTTTTTGGAATAGAATTACAAGTATTGCTCCCACTAAAATGGTAACCATGCATTTTAGAATAGTCTCCTACAAACTTAAATTATGCAGCGATAACAATTTGCTTCTAAAAGCAGCTACAAGGCATTTTATCGAAATGCTAACAGTGAGATAACGCATGTCATTTATATCCTGTGGGAGCTATTTGTTATTTTTTTTAAATATTTTTTAAATACTTGTCAAACGTATTAAATTCCTTCGTCAACAGTATTACTGCTGAAACTTTGAAATATTCAGTTATCTTGTGCAAGCTGAAGAATTTGATATTTTAGTTGATACCTCGTGTAAAATATTTACCACGAGTGTACCATAAGATGTAAATTATTACAAAGTAGACTAGTCATTACGCACATTATAAAATTATGCTAATGGTGTGTAAGCATTTCAGTTCTTAGGGCCGCTCATATATTACGATAGTTTCAGAATGTCCAATGTTTGATACACCTACCCTACCCTTTATTTTGTAACAGCTTTTGTTTTAGCAATACATCTGTCTGATACAATTCTTGCCTACTCACATTATTTTCCAAAGGTAATATTATGTACATTTATACATAACATTGCTAAGGAGCCGTTCATAAATTACGTCAGCATAAAAATAACCCAAATCGTGTAAACGCTTCTACTTGCATTGCTAATATATGAGATTGGCGTGGTTATAGTGAAATCTGTCAGACATCCCATTGGCCTTACCGCGTTGTTGACATAATATGTTAATGGCTCCTTGTCAAAAAAGTATTTTTGAATTATTTACTAATCTGTATTCTGTATAACTAAGTATTCAATAATGTGGAATGTGATGCCAAAATAAAATAAAGGAATAATTAATCATGAGTATCGTTATGAATTAAAGCCAAGATTGAAATTTATTTGCATTTATATCCTGAGGTAATAATTGCTTCTTAGTGATTATCAATTTTAAAGCTAGTTTTTTGCGTTTCATGCAATTATTTTGATTTTAATTGTGAGGAATCAAAAATGAACATAATATTATTGCAAAGTTAATAACTAGATTGAGCAGCTGGAGGATCAGCACATCTTCCCATAGACTCTTCAACCATTTGGAAGCAGTACTTTGTGCAGCAGTTTGTAAAGCCACCTACACCTTTCCAGTGGCAAGGGTAACCGTTCTTCTTGCACTCTCCGTCAGCTTGCTGTAAAATGTAAATTGTAAAATGTAAAATCAAAAATAAATAATAATACGCTAATTAATTTAATTAATTTAACTGTAAATAATTTTTAATTTAATTAGTGTGAATAAATATTTACACATTAAAATACACACTATACTAAACAGCAAACTCTAGACGTTCAACAATAATACGAATTAAAAATATCTTACCCTTTTTGGCCGTAAGACTTCCGGAATCTTTTCCTTTTCTGAAACGTACTTTCCAGAATCATCTTCATTGTATTTCCCTGACCCATCCGAAACGTATTTTCCAGAGTCATCCACAACCTGAAAATTAATTAAATTAAATTAGCTGAATAACCCTTTTAGGAATTTATTGGAACTGTTCACATATTACGTTAGTGCAAAAACACCCACAATCACAGTTAGACAGGTTTTATTATTAATGAGGCGTGTGATCAACTTTTTATTCTAACTGCTAACGTAATTTGTGAACGGCTCCTACATAGTTAATCTAAATTAATTTCGCGTCGCTCAGACTTTACAACTGTTTCTGCCAAGTAGTTGTTAATTTTTCAATTGTAATAAAATCAGGCAAACAAATAATTACCTGCTGATGTGCTAATGTAATAGCGAGAATTCCAAGAAAAATGAGTGCGACCTTCATAATGGCAGAATTTTATTTTTAATAAAAATTAAAAAGTGTAGAAAATTCAATTTAAAAAAAGAAGATTTATTTCGAAATGTAGTAAATTGCTCTGAAGGACTGTGAATACGAAAACTAATGGATAGCAGAGAATTTATATAGTTGCCAGCCTTCATTTGTTTCTCATTAGGAATATTGTAATTTTTAATTGTAGCACTGTTTCCCCATTTAGTATTATCTAATCACTCCACATGTCCACGCTCCATACTTTCGGCCTTTGACAAATTCCATGGTCCATGTACCCGGCCTGGCGTGTGATGGGCAAGTTTTGCATTGTTATCCATGTACCAACAAATCTCCAAATATCAAATTACAGTTTTAATTTTGAAGCTGGAATGTAGTTTGTTAAATTGCTTGATTAAATCCTCGTTAAAACTCGGCGATTGTTCCATGATACCTACCTACTTACATTTAGCGTTTACTTTATAGTTTACTTTACACGTGTGAGGAAATGGAAAAGTTTTGCCATTTCTTCATGTAACTATTAAGCACGGTACATTTCTTATTTCGTAATGTGCTGTATTAAGTAATCATGTTTAATGTTTAGAGCGGGTCCACTTTTATCCACAAAGAAAACTAGCGATGCATTGGAAACTGGAATGCACTTTGAAAATTTCCGAAAATGAATGTATTTAATCTTGAACGAAAGGTTAGTCAACGCGGATGTCAACGTCATCACCCGGAAAAATTTCAAAATCATTTATGCAACAAAATAAAGCTTGATTTGTATGTATTGAGATATAAGTATTTGCATTTGATATGGGCATAGGCTGCTGGGCTACATGGGCTTATCATGTAAATTACTTAAATGCAAATGTGCATTAACACCTTCACTGATTACTGATATGTAGTTTTGTTAATTATCTGTGGTGTAGACACGGTACGAGTGCGTAAGTACTTTTAATAATCAAGGTTATATTATTAACTTGTGTTGTTAACTTGTTGTGTTATTAACCCTCCCCATTAAATTCTTGATTTAGCTGGTTCCTACTGAATACGGGATTGTTGTAATTGTTTTGTCATTAGTGTTTATTTGCTAAGAAAAAATCAAGTCCATAATATTAGGTTTCCTGCATTTGCTTTACCTGGTCCATTGATTACTAAATTTATTTACATACACAGCCAATTTTACCATATTTCGTTTCACTTGGGGGTCGTTCATAAATGATGTGTGGATCCTCTTGGATATTGAAGGAATCCTATGTTAAAGATAGCCATTTACGCCGTGAGTAAGCTGATGGCAGGGAGTGTTAAAAATCGAGAAATTTTATATGACATCATTTATGGACGACCCTTTATCTAGATTTAAATGCATGTTTTGGTTTTGGTTAGTCTCGGTCTCTTGGTTTGGCTAGTATATAAATGTTAGTAGGTACATAGGGAATGGATTACAAATCATTAGATTTTAAATACTGCTGACTCAAAATTAGTGAGTATGGATTATGTAGCTGTAAGCAAAACGTAAATTCCTCCTGTAGTCCAAACACGTGCGTGTTAAACTATTTCAAACTTCAGTAAAAACTAAAAATTGAAGCTTTAAAAATTTAAAACAAAAACAAAATAAAAATTTACAAAGAATGCCGGATGCTCATTGCAATTAAGTCCTTCCTCAGAAATCCCATTTTATTATGTATCGTAAATAATAATTTTTCAATGAAGCACAATTCTGACTGTCTATTTAATAGCCACGAGTTTAGAAATTTACAACGCTATTTGCTTAAACAAAGTCAAAATCTGAGGGAGAATTTACAAAATAAAGTAAAAATCGCTACATTCCGCATTGGAATAGATGGAGTGCGATTATAAAGCCTTGAAACACGCTAAATTGCAATTTTTGCAGTCAGTGAAGCTCTGCATGCTTTCTGTGTGGTGACATTTGTGATGATGCTTGATGGGCACATTGTTTATTCGTTCGTTCGTTCGTTCGTTGAGTTACTATAATTACGAGTGTAATTAAAACAATTTAAGATGATGTAAAAACAAATGATGCTTTGTACATTGCATTGACGCATGGTACAGCGCTTGTTTGTAGCGTCAGGTTTCGTAGTGTGTAGTTTCGTAGATCGGGATTCGGAGCTTCAGGTTTCGTAGCGTGCCTTGTTTGTAGCGTAATGCGTTTCGAAGATCCCGGTTTCGTAGCTAATGTTTTTCGTAGCTTATGTGAAATGAACTAAATTTATGCAATAATAGTGAGCACGTATTATGGTTTCTCACGGATCGGATATTCGTCTATCCGATCTGATATTTTTCGGATCCGAAGTAAACCGAAGAAAAAAACACTTATCCGTATCCTATAACTTGCCAACCGATCCGTCATATAATTTATCCGTCCGATCCGATCCGATGTTCGGATATCCGATCTTATCCGATCGTATCCAAAAATTTTTAAGAATAGCTGTACTAAATTAATATTAAAATTTAAAATTGAAGTTTATTTTTTTATTACTTTTCCTGACCTTCAGATGGATTTGGTAAAATCAGTAATTAAATTAAATTAGTAATTACCTAGCAAAACATTCATTTACCTTTACACTTTTAACTTATTGCAAAATTTTAATTTCGAACTAATTTCTACGATACATCTTTTGACAGAAATAAATTTGACGTTACTATTATGGTTGAAGTAATTATGCTATTACTCAAAAATACATCTAGACTTCTTCATGTTTTCATTGAATTATATGATTCAAAATGACTTGAAATTCATCTGCGGCTCGGTTACTTGTAAACCATTGAAACCAAACTTTAGAATACACGCAAATAGTTTGAATGGAAAAAGTAGTCTAAATAGTGGAGCCAGTATCCTCGCTCTAGGATCCAATAATAGAAAAGGTATTTGTTTGAAGGAAATGAATACAGCGTGTTTACATTTTATGTTATCTGCAATTAGAATATCATTTATATATCATGATAACAGGTCGTGTCATATTCTTGGAATCACAGAAAGCAATCGTCAGAGCTAGCAGTCTGTAGATTACTTCGTCAGCAGCACTCCATAAAATGGACTCCTGTATCGAAATTAGTGATTTCGAATTTGAAGCTAGTGATTATTGCGAGGAAAATAATAAAAGTATCGACAAATTGAAATTCGAAATAATTGGAAAGACTAAGCGGGGTCGCGAAGTAGGTGCGTGCAGTGGTTTCGAGTACACGTTCGAGAAAAAAACAGACGGAGGGAATACTCACTATGTGTGTCGAAGAATTAAGGGCCGTGTTTGCCCCGGACGACTAATTGTGCATTTTAATAAGTCAGTTACTGTGACCCAGGATCACAAGGGACATTTACCGTTGTAGAATCATGGAGCCGTGATGGAGACATTTTACAATATTTGAGAGGAATTGCACATAATTTACTCAGCATAAAAAGATTAAAGTCCTCAGCCAAGATTGATCCACCACCAGCACCAACGACTTCCACCTCACTCCAGCCACCCGTGCCTCCGACTTCCACCTCACCTCAGCCACCTGTGCCTACGACTCCTATCTCATCTCCACCACCCGTGTCTACGACTTCTACCTCACTTCAGCCACCTGTGCCTATGACTCCTACATCACCACCACCAGTGGATCAACTTGTTGGAAAAAATTCAAAACGCAAGCGGGCTACTCAATACGAAATGCTTTGCGGGACAGGATACAAGAAACCGTGTACACCTCAAATGAAAACCCGTTCAAAAGCTGTCCTTCAATCCGCAAGTGTCCACGACTTTGCTACGCAAGAGTGTTAATATTATAAATACTGTTACGTTTCCCTTTATTTTGTTTATTTTACACATAATTTATTTTTTGACAATATTTTAATAATCAACGGCCTAGAAGATGGCATAATTATTTTTGGTAATATTTATTTTGTATGTCGAACCTTTAAACTTCAGGGTATTTTGTTTTTAATCTGGGTTGCGAATTTCAATACAAATAACTTATATATACAATCACCATTCAATGTGTACGTGCTCACTATTATTGCATTTTAGTTCATTTCACATAAGCTACGAAAAACATTAGCTACGAAACAGGGATCTTCGAAACGCATTACGCTACAAACAAGGCACGCTACGAAACCTGAAGCTCCGAATCCCGATCTACGAAACTACACACTACGAAACTCGACGCTACAAACAAGGGGTGATCCTGACGCATAGTAGTATCTAAAGCACTATGTATATTTACACACTAATATATATCTTATCATATCATATCAATGCCATACGTGCTGGCATTTATGCATGCAATTAAATTAGGGTCAATTAAAAATAGTATAGATTGTTTATAGTGCTTATTGCTGACGCAGACGTATATAACTTAATTCAACGTGTATTCATAGTTGTAGATATCCGCACTCACCTTAAGCACTTGCAATTACTCATCACTAGTATACTTATGCATCTTTTGTGAAGAGTCAAAATGAGCCTTATCTAGTTTTAGCTAAAAACAAAATGCACGATCTGCCAACGAATTGAAATATAAAATATCTCATTTATTTCTGAAAGCATGTAAATAGAACTTTGGATACTTTTAAAAAACATGTAATCAGAAATATTTTGCACTATTTTAAAACGTGTAAATAAAACATTTTGCACATTTCAAAAATATATTAATAGAAAATTTAAAAATTTTTCAATGCTCGAAATTAATATTTAAAGTATCTATCTTACCGTATATCTTGAATTAGAGCCCAGCGTACTTTTTAAATGTGGACCTCTCAGACCCGCGTAATAATACAAAGATGCGTACTGCTATTTAACTAAATCAACCCACGTGCTATTTAAACAGAGAGATCTCGAACCCGCGTACTTTTACAGACCCGCGAATTGTTATAGAGTATATGGTATGTATTTATATTTGTTTGACATACCTCATTTTAATTTTAGCTTGGATTGCATAAGTGTAATTTCGATTCTTCCTTCGCAGTATATACATAATCCCAGTACAAATTTAATTAAACGTACCTGGATACCTCTAAATAGATTTTTGACGGTCATAGAATGTAACCTTTACTGGTAGCAGTGAATCATACAAGCCGGATGACCACGCAATAATTGGAGGAAATGTAGCGTAACGGTAAACTTCCGGTATAAAATCCCAGAAACTGCAAACAGAACTAGGTACTGTATAGATTTCTTTCAGCTACATAATATGAGCTACATAATGAAACAAAATCAAATTGCCAATTATTTGCAATGGGTTTTGCATCGGGAATTTTAAAATGAAAATATTGTTTTTGTCTTTTGTTCAATTGTTGTTTTTGCATTTTTGCGTAGCTTTCGTTGATTTAGCTCCTGCCTAATGTTTTTGCTTTTTATTGTATGTAGGTACATTACTATTTATGGCTATAATTATATGGGCTTAATAATGTAATGAAAATGTATATGCAAGTTCAGGTAAGCTCAGAGTCAGTGAGTTGCGATTTTTAGAGAGCTTCATTTAATTAGATTTATGAGTGACATTCAGTGCAGGTAAAGAAAGAGTTTCAACTGAAACAATAGCAGTTCATTATCAGTGCTACAGTACGATTGCTTGGGTACTGACTGATATCACAAGTGTTTAGAATTAATTTTGGCATAAAATATTAGTGTCTTAGTTTTTTATATTTTAAAGCCGCTCGATAGTAAAATTAAGTCTCGCTTATCACACCTAAAACAGTTCAATTGTCGCCTTCGAATTTTGCAAAAATTACAGCAATATTGGCATATGGAAGAATTTTAATTCAATCAATAAACACATAAATAGTCACACGTTATACGATGAATAAGCAAAATGCAAAAATCACTGTGACCACAACAGTCCTCCTACTTATTGGATTTCAGGTAATATTACAAACTTGAAAATCGCCTTTTTAGTAGTACTGTAACATACATAAGAATATTAAATTGTAACTAATACTAAAAATTTATATTTCAATTTCAGCCTTAGATTTATCTGATTTATTAGCAGTTAAAGTATTATGTTTTGTATGATTTGAATCTAATAATTATAGACGCAATTTGCATCTGGATTCCAACCAGTCGAATGTAAAGATGGAAAAATTACAGGAATAAAAGAGCTGGTCGATACGGTAGAAAATACCGTGTCGCAATGCTCTAATAATACCAAGTCCAGATCTGTAAGTCTATATAATTTTGTCTAAATTTGTTTTAGGTGTTGCTTCTGTGATAAAATTAAGTTAAAGTATTTGTAAAATATTGAATTTTATTTTATTAAAAAAATATTGATCTTAATTTTGTACTCCTGCATTTATCCGGCTGTTGGCACGCACAAGCAAGCCTAGAATTTGAAATAATTATTGATAATAGTTATGTAACATAATCCCCAAATATGCTGTACTGGCTAAAGCCAAATTGGCCAATATTTTTATTATTATGTAGATGAGTAACGCTAAGTTTTCAGCAGAAACGCATGAAACAAAGTACATAGTACAGTACGCATGAAAAACAAATTAATTTGTAAAAACATTTAGTATTCTGCTTTATTAATTACTTTACATTTCCAGTGCAGAAATCAAACTTCGTAATTTTTAACTTTTTTAAATTTATTCAACCTTTACCTTTGATCCCCAGGGACTATCCATCAGTATTCAGCACTAACTTATTCTGTTGTAATATTGAGCGGCGCTTACCTCAGTTGCTGAAAGTTTTGTATTTACCATTTTGCAGGATTTGTTTGGCTGTGTCTTTAAGGAGCTTGATATGGTGAGATTCAAAACAATTACAAGTTTTTTTTCTTGTCACCTTTTTTTAACATGCTTACGAGCATTGTACATGACCCTATCACGCAATATTATTACAAAATGTAGTTAGTCGGCTTTAGCACATTGGACTTACTAGGTAAACACATGTCCTTCTTCAGCCAACTGCCGTTTTCATTTTTAAAAAATTTAAAAAGATTTCAAAACGAGTCGAAAATAAAAACCAAATTTTTCTTATGGAATTTTGCATGCAAATTTTTAAGAACACGACCAAAGGTATGGAAATTTTTCGGTTTTTGGGCAAAATCATACATTTTAAGATTTTGCGTATTTTTAGATCACCTGCATTTCTCGTACATAGAATGCAATATATAGATGCTAAAAGCGCTATCTACAAGGCTAAATTCTAGTTCGGACCTATTTCCGCTTCTAATGAACACAACCATCATGTTTTAATAATAAGAATAACGAACGCCTTAAATTAGTTGGGGTATTAGTTGATATATTAGGTTGACATATATCCTTGAGATATGATTTTACTAAAAGGCATGCAGGGATCGTGCATAAATGACGTCATACAAAATTTACCAGTTTAGGGATCCCCGCTATCATAAGTTTAGAAATAGGGTTGACATACATCCTTAACACAGGATTTTACTAGTAAGCATGCAGGGATCGTGCATAAATGACGTCATACAAATTTTACTATTTTAGGGATCCCCACCGTCATAAGTTTAGAAATTAGGTTGACATAATACTATATCCTTAACATAGCATTTTACTAGTATGCATGCAGGCATCGTCCATAAATGACGTCATACAAATTTTATTATTTTAGGGATCCCTACTGTCATAAGTTTAAAAATTAGGTTGACATATATCCTTAACATAGGATTTTACTAGTATGCATGCAGGGATCATGCATAAATGACGTCATACAAATTTTACTATTTTAGGGTTCTTCACTGTCATAAGTTTAGAATTACGTTGAAATATATCCTTAGCATAATATTTTACACGCATACATACAGGGTATGTCTCTTAAGGCTGTCATACAAATTTTACAATTTTAGGGATCCTCGCTGTCATAAGTTTAGAAATTACGTTGAAATATATCCTTAGCATAA